>CAUVYP010001127.1:0-365000 GCA_963556195.1 Sepiola atlantica
GATTCTAAAGAATGTAAATAGATGATTTAGTTCTGGTTGCCGATTCTTAAGGTTATAAAATAGATGATATCGTTTAAAGTCGGATGGTAAAGCATTGTAAATAGATTACTTTGTTCAGATTGCGGACTCTTTAGGTTTGAAAATAGATGATATCGTTTAAAGTCGGATTCTAAACCATTGTAAATAGATAGATTTATTGAAGGGGCCGATTTTTTGGGTAAGAAAGTAGATGATATCGTTTAAAGTCGGATTCTTAAGCATTGTAAATAGATGACTTGTTCAAGTAGCGGACTCACGATGTTTGAAAATAGATGATATCGTTTAAAGCCGGATTCCGAAGCATTGTAAATAGATGATTTTGTTCAAGTTGCCGATTCTTAAGGTGGCAAAATAGATGATATTTTTTAAATTCGGATTCTAAAGCATTGTAAATAGATGACTTTGTTAAAGTTGCGGGTTATTAAGGGTTGAAAATACATGATAATGTTTAAAGTAAGATTCTACAGCATTGTAGGCAGATGACTTTGTTCGAGTTGCGGATTCTTAAGGTTTGAAAATAGATAATATCGTTTAAAGTGTGATTATAAATCATAGTAAATAGATGACTTTGTTTAAGTTGCGGATTCTTAAGCTTTGAAAATAGATGATATCGTTTAAAGTCGGATTCTAAAGCATTGTAAATAGATGACTTTGTTCAAGTTGCGGATTCTTGAGGTTTGAAAATAGATAATATCGGTTGATGTCGGATTCTAAAGCATTGTAAATGGATGACTTTGTTCAAGTTTCCAATTCTTACGGGTTTAAAATAGATGATATCGTGGAAAGGCGGATTCTAAAGCATTGTAAATAGATGACTTTGTTCAAGTTGCGGATTCTTAAGCTTTGAAAATAGATGGTATCGTTTAAAGTCGGATTCCAAAGCATTGTAAATAGATGACTTTGTTCAAGTTGCAGATTCTTAACGTTTGAAAATAGATGATATCGTTTAAAGTCGGATTCTAAAGCATTGTAAATAGATGACTTGTTTAAGTTGCCGATTCTCAAGCTTTGAAAATAGATGATATGGTTTAAAGTCGGATTCTAAAGCACTGTAAATAGATGACTTTGTTCAAGTTGCCGATTCTTAAGGTTCCGAAATAGATGATATCGTTTAATATCGGATTCTAAAGCATTGTAAATCGATTACTCTGTTCAAGTTGCGACTTCTGAAGGTTAGAAAATAGATGATATCGTTTAAAGTCGGATTCTAAAGCATTGTAAATAGATGACTTGTTCCAGTTGTGGATTCTTAAGCTTTGAAAATAGATGATATGGTTTAAAGTCGGATTCTAAAGCACTGTAAATAGATGACTTTGTTCAAGTTGCAGATTCTTAAGATTCTGAAATAGATGATATCGTTTAAAGTCGGATTCTAAAGCATTGTAAATAGATGACTTTGTTCAAGTTGCGAGTTCTTAAGGTTTAAAACTAGATGATATCGTTTAATGTCGGATTCTAAAGCATTGTAAATAGATGACTTTGTTCAAGTGTCGGATTCTTTAGGTTTTAAAAGAGATGATATACTTTAAAGTCGGATTCTAAAGCATTGTAAATAGATGACTTTGTTCAAGTTGCGGAGTCTGATAGTTTGAACATAGATTATATCGTTTAAAGTCGGATTCTAAAGCATAGTTAATAGATGACTTTGTTCAAGTTGCGGATTCTTAAGGCTTGAAAATAGATGATATTGTTTAAAGTCGGATACTAAAGCATTGTAAATAGATGACTTTGTTCAAGGTTCGGATTCTTAAGGTTTGAAAATAAATGATATCGTTTAAAGTCGGATTCTAAAGCATTGTAAATAGATGACTGTGTTCAAGTTGCGGATTCTTAAGGTTTGAAAATAGATAATATCGTTCAAGATCGGATTCCAAACCATTGTAAATAGATGACTTTGTTAAGTTGCGGATTCTTAAGGTTTGAAAATAGATGATATCGTTTAAGGGCGGATTCTAAAGCATTGTAAATAGATGACTTTGTTCAAGTGGCCGATACTTTAGGTTTGAAAATAGATGATATCGTTTAAAGTCGGATTCTAAAGCATTGTAAATAGATGACTTTGTTCAAGTTGCGGATTCTTAAGGTTTGAAAATAGATGATATCGTTTAAAGTCGGATTCTAAAGCATTGTAAATAGATGACTTGGTCAAGTGGCGGACTCTTAAGGTTTGAAAATAGATGATATTGTTTCAAGTACGATTCTAAAGACTTGAACGTAGATGACTTTATTACAGTTGCGGATTCTTTAGGTTTGAAAATAGATAACATAGTTTAAAGTCGCATCCTAAAGCATTATAAATAGATGACTTTGTTTAAGTTGCGGATTCTTAAGGTTTGAAAATAGATGATATCGTTTAAAGTCGGATTCCAAAGCATTGTAAATAGATGACTTTGTTCAAGTGTCTGATACTGAAGCTTTGAAAATAGATGATATCGTTTAATGTCGAATACTAAGGCATTGTAAATAGATTATTATGTTCAAGTTACGTATTCTTGAGGTTTGAAAATAGATGATATCATTTAAAGTCGGATTCTAAAGCCTTGTAAATATATGACTTTGTTCAAGTTTCTGATTCTTAAGGTTTGAAAATAGATGATATCTTTTAAAGACGGTTTCTAAAGCATTGTAAATAGAGGACTTTATTCAAGTTGCGGATGCTTGAGGTTTGAAAATAGATGATATCGTTTAAAGTCGGATTCTTTAGCATTGTAAATAGATGACTTGTGCAAGTTGCGGAATCTGAATGATTGAAAATAGATGATATCGTTTAAAGTCGGATTCTAAAGCATTGTAAATAGATGACTTTGTTCAAGTTGCTGATTCTTAAGGTTTGAAAATAGATAATATTGTTTAAGGTCGGATTCTAAAGCATTGTAAATAGATGACTTTGTTCAAGTTGCGGATTCTTAAGGTTTGAAAATAGATGATATCGTTCAAAGTCGGATTCTACAGCATTGTAAATAGATGACTTTGTTCAAGTTGCCGATTCTTAAGGTTTGAAAATAGATTATATCGGTTTAAGTCGGATTCTAAAGCATTGTAAATAGATTACTTTGTTCAAGTTTCCGATTATTTCGGTTTGAAAATAGATGATATCGTTTAAAGTCGGATTCTAAAGCATTGTAAATAGATGACTTTGTCAAGTGGCGGATTCTTGAGGTTTGAAAATAGATGATATTGTTTAAAGTACGATTCTAAAGCATTGTAAATAGATGACTTTGTTCAAGTTGCGTATTCTTAAGGTTTTTAAATAGATGATATCGTTTCAAGTCGGATTCTAAAGCATTGTAAATTAATGACTTGTTCAAGTCGCCGATTCTCAAGCTTTGAAAATAGATG
Organism: Sepiola atlantica; assembly: GCA_963556195.1. Lineage (NCBI taxonomy): Eukaryota > Metazoa > Mollusca > Cephalopoda > Sepiida > Sepiolidae > Sepiola > Sepiola atlantica. The sequence goes on from CAUVYP010001127.1 coordinate 3,379, forward strand.
ATATCGTTTAACGTCGGATTCTAAAGCTGTGTAAATAGATGACTGTGTTCAAGTTGCCGATTCCTAAGGTTTGAAAATAGATGATATCGTTTAAAGTTCGATTCTAAGCATTCTAAATAGATGACTTTGTTCAAGTTGCCGATTCTTAAGGATTGAAAATAGATGATATCGTTTAAAGTCGGATTCTAAAGCATTGTAAATAGATGACTTTGTTCAAGTTGCCGATAAGAAAGTATTGAAAATAGATAATATCGGTTAAAGTCGGATTCTACAGCATTGTAAATAGATGACTTTGTTCAAGTTGCGGACTCTGATAGTTTGAAAATATATTATATCGTTTAAAGTCGGATTCTAAAGCATTGTTAATAGATGACTTTGTTCAAGTTGCGGATTCTTAAGGTTTGAAAATAGATGATATTGTTTTAAGTCGGATTCTAAAGCATTGTAAATAGATGACTTTGTTCAAGTTGCGGATTCTTAAGGTTTGAAAATAGATGATATCGTTTAATGTCGGATTCTAAAGCATTGTAAATAGATGACTGTGTACAAGTTGCGGATTCTTAAGGTTTGAAAATAGATGATATCGTTTAAAGTCGGATTCTAACGCATTGTAAATAGATGACTTTGTTCAAGTTGCGGATGCTTGATGTTTGAAAATAGATGACATAGTTTAAAGTCGGATTCTAAAGCATTGTAAATAGATGACTTTGTTCAAGTTGCGGATTCTTAAGGTTTGAAAATAGATGATATCGTTTAAAGTCGGATTCTAAAGCATTGTAAATAGATGACTTTGTTCAAGTGGCGGACTCTTAAAGTTTGAAATAGATGATATTGTTTAAAGTACGATTCTAAAGCATTGTAAGTAGATGACTTTATTACAGTTGCGGATTCTTAAGGTTTGAAAATAGATGACATTGTTTAAAGTCGCATTCTAAAGCATTGTAAATCTTTGACTTTGTTCAAGTTTCGGATTCTTAAGGTTTGAAAATAGATGATATCGGTTAAAGTCGGATTCTAAAGCATTGTAAATAGATGACTTTGTTCAAGTTGCGGATTCTTAAGGTTTGAAAATAGATGATATCGTTTAAAGCGGATCTTAACGCATTGTAAATAGATGATATTGTTCAAGTTGCGGATTCTTAAGGTTTGAATATAGATGATATCGTTTAAAGTCGGATTCTAAAGCATTGTAAATAGATGACTTTGTCTAAGTTGCGGATTCTAAAGGTTTGAAAATAGATGATATCGTTTAAAGTCGGATTCTAAAGCATTGTAAATAAATGACTTTGTTCAAGTTGCGGATTCTTTAGGTTTGAAAATAGATGATATCGTTTAAAGTCGGATTCTAAAGTATTGTAAATAGATGACTTTGTCCGAGTTGCGGATTCTTAAGGTTTGAAAATAGATGATATCGTTTAAAGTCAGATTCTAAAGCATTGTAAATAGATGACTTTGTTAAAGTTGCAGATTCTTAAGGTTTGAAAATAGATGATATCGTTTAAAGTCGGATTCTAAAGCATTGTAAATAGATGACTTTGTTCAAGTTGCGGATGCTTGATGTTTGAAAATAGATGACATAGTTTAAAGTCGGATTCTAAAGCATTGTAAATAGATGACTTTGTTCAAGTTGCGGATTCTTAAGGTTTGAAAATAGATGATATCGTTTAAAGTCGGATTCTAAAGCATTGTAAATAGATGACTTTGTTCAAGTGGCGGACTCTTAAGGTTTGAAATAGATGATATTGTTTAAAGTACGATTCTAAAGCATTGTAAGTAGATGACTTTATTACAGTTGCGGATTCGTAAGGTTTGAAAATAGATGACATTGTTTAAAGTCGCATTCTAAAGCATTGTAAATCTTTGACTTTGTTCAAGTTTCGGATTCTTAAGGTTTGAAAATAGATGATATCGGTTAAAGTCGGATTCTAAAGCATTGTAAATAGATGACTTTGTTCAAGTTGCGGATTCTTAAGGTTTGAAAATAGATGATATCGTTTAAAGTCGGATCTTTACGCATTGTAAATAGATGATATTGTTCAAGTTGCGGATTCTTAAGGTTTGAATATAGATGATATCGTTTAAAGTCGGATTCTAAAGCATTGTAAATAGATGACTTTGTCTAAGTTGCGGATTCTTAAGGTTTGAAAATAGATGATATCGTTTAAAGTCGGATTCTAAAGCATTGTAAATAAATGACTTTGTTCAAGTTGCGGATTCTTTAGGTTTGAAAATAGATGACATAGTTTAAAGTCGGATTCTAAAGCATTGTAAATAGATGACTTTGTTCAAGTTGCGGATTCTTAAGGTTTGAAAATAGATGATATCGTTTAAAGTCGGATTCTAAAGCATTGTAAATAGATGACTTTGTTCAAGTGGCGGACTCTTAAGGTTTGAAATAGATGATATTGTTTAAAGTACGATTCTAAAGCATTGTAAGTAGATGACTTTATTACAGTTGCGGATTCTTAAGGTTTGAAAATAGATGACATTGTTTAAAGTCGCATTCTAAAGCACTGTAAATCTTTGACTTTGTTCAAGCTTCGGATTCTTAAGGTTTGAAAATAGATGATATCGGTTAAAGTCGGATTCTAAAGCATTGTAAATAGATGACTTTGTTCAAGTTGCGGATTCTTAAGGTTTGAAAATAGATGATATCGTTTAAAGTCGGATCTTAACGCATTGTAAATAGATGATATTGTTCAAGTTGCGGATTCTTAAGGTTTGAATATAGATGATATCGTTTAAAGTCGGATTCTAAAGCATTGTAAATAGATGACTTTGTCTAAGTTGCGGATTCTTAATGTTTGTAAAATAGATAATATCGTTTAAAATCGGATTCTAAAGCATTGTAAATAGATGACTTTGTCTAAGTTGCGGATTCTTAAGGTTTTAAAATCGATGATATCGTTTGAAGTCGGATTCTAAAGCATTGTAAATAGATGACTTTGTTCAAGGTACCGATTCTTAAGCTTTGAAAAAAGATGATATCGTTTAAAGTGGGATTCCACAGCATTGTAAATTGATGACTTTGTTCAAGTTCCGGATTCTTAAGGTTTGAAAATAGATGATATCGTTTAAAGTCGGATTCTTAAGCATTGTAAATAGATGACTTGTTCAAGTTGCCGATTCTTAAGCTTTGAAAATAGATGATATGGTTTAAAGTCGGATTCTAAAGCATTGTAAATAGATGACTTTGTTCAAGTTGCGGATTCTTAAGCTTTGAAAATAGATGATATCGTTTAAAGTTAGATTCTAAAGTATTGTAAATAGATGACTTTGTTCAAGTGTCGGATTCTTTAGGTTTTAAAATAGATGATATCGTTTAAAGTCGGATTCTAAAGCATTGTAAATAGATGACTTTGTTCAAGTTGCGGACTCTGATAGTTTTAAAATAGATTTTATCGTTTAAAGTCGGATTCTAAAGCATAGTTAATAGATGACTTTGTTCAAGTTGCGGAGTCTTAAGGCTTGAAAATAGATGATATTGTTTAAAGTCGGATACTAAAGCATTGTAAATAGATGACTTTGTTCAAGGTTCGGATTCTTAAGGTTTGAAAATAAATGATATCGTTTAAAGTCGGATTCTAAAGCATTGTAAATAGATGACTGTGTTCAAGTTGCGGATTCTTCAGGTTTGAAAATAGATGATATCGTTCAAGATCGGATTCCAAACCATTGTAAATAGATGACTTTGTTAAGTTGCGGATTCTTAAGGTTTGAAAATAGATGATTTCGTTTAAGGTCGGATTCTAAAGCATTGTAAATAGATGACTTTGTTCAAGTGGCCGATACTTTAGGTTTGAAAATAGATGATATCGTTTAAAGTCGGATTCTAAAGCATTGTAAATAGATGACCTTGTTCAAGTTGCGGATGCTTGATGTTTGAAAATAGATGACATAGTTTAAAGTCGGATTCTAAAGCATTGTAAATAGATGACTTTGTTCAAGTTGCGGATTCTTTAGGTTTGAAAATAGATGATATCGTTTAAAGTCGGATTCTAAAGCATTGTAAATAGATGACTTTGGTCAAGTGGCGGACTCTTAAGGTTTGAAAATAGATGATATTGTTTAAAGTACGATTCTAAAGACTTGAACGTAGATGACTTTATTACAGTTGCGGATTCTTAAGGTTTGAAAATAGATAACATAGTTTAAAGTCGCATTCTAAAGCATTGTAAATAGATGACTTTGTTCAAGTTGCGGATTCTTAAGGTTTGAAAATAGATGATATCGGTTAAAGTCGGATTCTAAAGCATTATAAATAGATGACTTTGTTCAAGTTGCGGATTCTTAAAGTTTGAAAATAGATTATATCGTTTAAAGTCGGTTTCTAACGCATTGTAAATAGATGACTTTGTTCAAGTTGCGGATTCTTAAGGTTTGAAAATAGATGATATCGTTTATAGTCGGATTCTTTAGCATTGTAAATAGATGACCTTGTTAAAGTTGCGGATGCTTGATGTTTAAAAATAGATGACACAGTTTAAAGTCGGATTCTAAAGCATTGGAAATAGATGACTTTGTTCAAGTTGCGGATTCTTAAGGTTTGAAAATAGATGATATCGTTTAAAGTCGGATTCTAAAGCATTGTAAATAGATGACTTTGTTCAAGTTGCGGATTCTTAAGGTTTGAAAATAGATGATATCGTTTAAAGTCGGATTCTAAAGCATTGTAAATAAATGACTTTGTTCAAGTTGCGGATTCTTAAGGTTTGAAAATAGATGATATCGTTTAAAGTCGGATTCTAAAGCATTGGAAATAGATGACTTTGTTCAAGTTGCGGATTCTTAAGGTTTGAAAATAGATGATATCGTTCCAAGTCAGATTCTAACGCATTGTAAATAGATTACTTTGTTCAAGTTGCGGATTCTTAAGGTTTGAAAATAGAAGATAATGTTTAAAGTAGGCTTCAAAAGCATTGTAAATAGAGGATTTGTTCAAGTGGCGGACTCTTAAGGTTTGAAAATAGATGATATTGTTTAAAGTACGATTCTAAAGCATTGTAAGTAGATGACTTTATTACAGTCTCGGATTCTTAAGGTTTTAAAATAGATGACATTGTTTAAAGTCGCATTCTAAAGCATGTTAAATAGATGACTTTGTTCAGGTTGCGGATTCTTAAGGTTTGAAAATAGATGATATCGGTTTAAGTCGGATTCTAAAGCATTGTAAATAGATGACTTTGTTCAAGTTGCGGATTCTTAAGGTTTGAAAATAGATGATATCGTTTAAAGTCGGATTCTAACGCATTGTAAATAGATGACTTTGTTCAAGTTGCGGATTCTTAAGGTTTGAAAATAGATGATATCGTTTAAAGTCGGATTCTAAAGCATTGTAAATAGATGACTTTGTTCAAGTTGCGGATTCTTAAGGTTTGAAAATAGATGATATCGTTTAAAGTCGGATTCTAAAGCATTGTAAATAAATGACTTTGTTCAAGTTGCGGATTCTTAAGGTTTGAAAATAGATGATATCGTTTAAAGTCGGATTCTAACGCATTGTAAATAGATAACTTTGTTCATATTGCGGATTCTTAAGGTTTGAAAATAGAAGATAATGTTTAAAGTAGGCTTCAAAAGCATTGTAAATAGATGATTGGTTCAAGTGGCGGACTCTTAAGGTTTGAAAATAGATGATATTGTTTAAAGTACGATTCTAAAGCATTGATAGTAGATGACTTTATTACAGTTTCGGATTCTTAAGGTTTTAAAATAGATGACATTGTTTAAAGTCGCATTCTAAAGCATTGTAAATAGATGACTTTGTTCAGGTTGCGGATTCTTAAGGTTTGAAAATAGATGATATCGGTTTAAGTCGGATTCTAAAGCATTGTAAATAGATGACTTTGTTCAAGTTGCGGATTCTTAAGGTTTGAAAATAGATGATATCGTTTAAAGTCGGATTCTAACGCATTGTAAATAGATGACTTTGTTCAAGTTGCGGATTCTTACGGTTTGAAAATAGATGATATCGTTTAAAGTCGGATTCTAAAGCATTGTAAATAGATGACTTTGTTCAAGTGGCGGACTCTTAAAGTTTGAAATAGATGATATTGTTTAAAGTACGATTCTAAAGCATTGTAAGTAGATGACTTTATTACAGTTGCGGATTCTTAAGGTTTGAAAATAGATGACATTGTTTAAAGTCGCATTCTAAAGCACTGTAAATCTTTGACTTTGTTCAAGTTTCGGATTCTTAAGGTTTGAAAATAGATGATATCGGTTAAAGTCGGATTCTAAAGCATTGTAAATAGATGACTTTGTTCAAGTTGCGGATTCTTAAGGTTTGAAAATAGATGATATCGTTTAAAGTCGGATTCTAAAGCATTGTAAATAGATGACTTTGTTCAAGTTGCGGATTCTTAAGGTTTGAATATAGATGATATCGTTTAAAGTCGGATTATAAAGCATTGTAAATAGATGACTTTGTCTAAGTTGCGGATTCTTAAGGTTTGAAAATAGATGATATCGTTTAAAATCGGATTCTAAAGCATTGTAAATAGATGACTTTGTCTAAGTTGCGGATTCTTAAGGTTTTAAAATCGATGATATCGTTTGAAGTCGGATTCTAAAGCATTGTAAATAGATGACTTTGTTCAAGGTACCGATTCTTAAGCTTTGAAAAAAGATGATATCGTTTAAAGTGGGATTCCACAGCATTGTAAATAGATGACTTTGTTCAAGTTCCGGATTCTTAAGGTTTGAAAATAGATGATATGGTTTAAAGTCGGATTCTAAAGCATTGTAAATAGATGACTTTGTTCAAGTTGCGGATTCTTAAGCTTTGAAAATAGATGATATCGTTTAAAGTTAGATTCTAAAGTATTGTAAATAGATGACTTTGTTCAAGTGTCGGATTCTTTAGGTTTTAAAATAGATGATATCGTTTAAAGTCGCATTCTAAAGCATTGTACATAGATGACTTTTTTCAAGTTGCGGACTCTGATAGTTTGAAAATAGATTTTATCGTTTAAAGTCAAATTCTAAAGCATAGTTAATAGATGACTTTGTTCAAGTTGCGGATTCTTAAGGCTTGAAAATAGATGATATTGTTTAAAGTCGGATACTAAAGCATTGTAAATAGATGACTTTGTTCAAGGTTCGGATTCTTAAGGTTTGAAAATAAATGATATCGTTTAAAGTCGGATTCTAAAGCATTGTAAATAGATGACTGTGTTCAAGTTGCGGATTCTTCAGGTTTGAAAATAGATGATATCGTTCAAGATCGGATTCCAAACCATTGTAAATAGATGACTTTGTTAAGTTGCGGATTCTTAAGGTTTGAAAATAGATGATTTCGTTTAAGGTCGGATTCTAAAGCATTGTAAATAGATGACTTTGTTCAAGTGGCCGATACTTTAGGTTTGAAAATAGATGATATCGTTTAAAGTCGGATTCTAAAGCATTGTAAATAGATGACCTTGTTCAAGTTGCGGATGCTTGAGGTTTGAAAATAGATGACATAGTTTAAAGTCGGATTCTAAAGCATTGTAAATAGATGACTTTGTTCAAGTTGCGGATTCTTTAGGTTTGAAAATAGATGATATCGTTTAAAGTCGGATTCTAAAGCATTGTAAATAGATGACTTTGGTCAAGTGGCGGACTCTTAAGGTTTGAAAATAGATGATATTGTTTAAAGTACGATTCTAAAGACTTGAACGTAGATGACTTTATTACAGTTGCGGATTCTTAAGGTTTGAAAATAGATAACATAGTTTAAAGTCGCATTCTAAAGCATTGTAAATAGATGACTTTTTTCAAGTTGCGGATTCTTAAGGTTTGAAAATAGATGATATCGGTTAAAGTCGGATTCTAAAGCATTATAAATAGATGACTTTGTTCAAGTTGCGGATTCTTAAAGTTTGAAAATAGATGATATCGTTTAAAGTCGGTTTCTAACGCATTTTAAATAGATGACTTTGTTCAAGTTGCGGATTCTTAAGGTTTGAAAATAGATGATATCGTTTATAGTCGGATTCTTTAGCATTGTAAATAGATGACCTTGTTAAAGTTGCGGATGCTTGATGTTTAAAAATAGATGACACAGTTTAAAGTCGGATTCTAAAGCATTGGAAATAGATGACTTTGTTCAAGTTGCGGATTCTTAAGGTTTGAAAATAGATGATATCGTTTAAAGTCGGATTCTAAAGCATTGTAAATAGATGACTTTGTTCAAGTTGCGGATTCTTAAGGTTTGAAAATAGATGATATCGTTTAAAGTCGGATTCTAAAGCATTGTAAATAAATGACTTTGTTCAAGTTGCGGATTCTTAAGGTTTGAAAATAGATGATATCGTTTAAAGTCGGATTCTAAAGCATTGTAAATAGATGACTTTGTTCAAGTTGCGGATTCTTAAGGTTTGAAAATAGATGATATCGTTTAAAGTCAGATTCTAACGCATTGTAAATAGATTACTTTGTTCAAGTTGCGGATTCTTAAGGTTTGAAAATAGAAAATAATGTTTAAAGTAGGCTTCAAAAGCATTGTAAATAGAGGATTTGTTCAAGTGGCGGAGTCTTAAGGTTTGAAAATAGATGATATTGTTTAAAGTCGCATTCTAAAGCATTGTAAATAGATGACTTTGTTCAGGTTGCGGATTCTTGAGGTTTGAAAATAGATGATATCGGTTTAAGTCGGATTCTAAAGCATTGTAAATAGATGACTTTGTTCAAGTTGCGGATTCTTAAGGTTTGAAAATAGATGATATCGTTTAAAGTCGGATTCTAACGCATTGTAAATAGATGACTTTGTTCAAGTGGCGGATTCTTAAGGTTTGAAAATAGATGATATCGTTTAAAGTCGGATTCTAAAGCATTGTAAATAGATGACTTTGTTCAAGTTGCGGATTCTTAAGGTTTGAAAATAGATGATATCGTTTAAAGTCGGATTCTAAAGCATTGTAAATAAATGACTTTGTTCAAGTTGCGGATTCTTAAGGTTTGAAAATAGATGATATCGTTTAAAGTCGGATTCTAACGCATTGTAAATAGATAACTTTGTTCATATTGCGGATTCTTAAGGTTTGAAAATAGAAGATAATGTTTAAAGTAGGCTTCAAAAGCATTGTAAATAGATGATTGGTTCAAGTGGCGGACTCTTAAGGTTTGAAAATAGATGATATTGTTTAAAGTACGATTCTAAAGCATTGATAGTAGATGACTTTATTACAGTTTCGGATTCTTAAGGTTTTAAAATAGATGACATTGTTTAAAGTCGCATTCTAAAGCATTGTAAATAGATGACTTTGTTCAGGTTGCGGATTCTTAAGGTTTGAAAATAGATGATATCGGTTTAAGTCGGATTCTAAAGCATTGTAAATAGATGACTTTGTTCAAGTTGCGGATTCTTAAGGTTTGAAAATAGATGATATCGTTTAAAGTCGGATTCTAACGCATTGTAAATAGATGACTTTGTTCAAGTTGCGGATTCTTACGGTTTGAAAATAGATGATATCGTTTAAAGTCGGATTCTAAAGCATTGTAAATAGATGACTTTGTTCAAGTTGCGGATTCTTAAGGTTTTAAATCAGATGATATCGTTGAAAGTGTAGTTCTAAAGCATTGTTAATAGATGACTTTGTTAAAGTTGCGGATTCTTAAGGTTTGAAAATCGATGATATCGTTTGAAGTCGGATTCTAAAGCATTGTAAATAGATGACTTTGTTCAAGTTGCTGATTCTTAAGCTTTGAAAAAAGATGATATCGGTTAAAGTCGGATTCCAAAGCATTGTAAATAGATTACTTTGTTCAAGTTACGGATTCTTAAGGTTTGAAAATAGATGATATCGTTTAAAGTCGGATTCTTAAGCATTGTAAATAGATGACTTGTTCAAGTTGCCGATTCTTAAGCTTTGAAAATAGATGATATGGTTTAAAGTCGGATTCCAAAGCATTGTAAATAGATGACTTTGTTCAAGTTGCTGATTCTTAAGGTTTGAAAATAGATGATATCGTTTAAAGTCGGATTCTAAAGTATTGTAAATAGATGACTTTGTTCAAGTGTCGGATTCTTTAGGTTTTAAAATAGATGATATCGTTTAAAGTCGGATTCTAAAGCATTGTAAATAGATGACTTTGTTCAAGTTGCGTATTCTTAAGGTTGAAAACTAAGTGATATCGTTTAATGTCGGATACTAAAGCATTGTAAATAGATTACTATGTTCAAGTTCACTATTCTTAAAGTTTGAAAATAGATGATATCATTTAAAGTCGGATTATAAAGCATTTGTTCAAGTTGCGGATTTTTTAAGGTTTGAAAATAGATGATATCGTTTAAAGTCGGATTCTAAAGCATTGTAAATAGATGACTTTGTTCAAGTTGCGGATTTTTAATGTTTGAAAATAGATGATATCGTTTAAAGTCGGATTCCAAAGCATTGTAAATAGATGACTTTGTTCAAGTTGCCGATTCTTGAGGTTTTAAAATAGATGATATCGTTTCAAGTCGGATTCTAAAGTATTGTAAATAGATGACTTTGTTCAAGTGTTGGATTCTTTAGGTTTTAAAATAGATGATATAGTTTCAAGTCAAATTCTAAAGCATTTTAAATTAATGACTTGTTCAAATCGCCGATTCTCAAGCTTTGAAAATAGATGATATCGTTGAAAGTTGGATTCTAAAGCACTGTAAATAGATGACTTTGTTCAAGTTGCCGATTCTTAAGGATTGAAAATAGATGATATCCTTTAAAGTCGGATTCTAAAGCATTGTAAATAGATGACTTTGTTCAAGTTGCGGATTCTTAAGGTTTGAAAATAGTTGATATCGTTTCAAGTCGGATTCTAAATCATTGTAAATAGATGACTTTGTTCAAGTGGCGGACTCTTAAGGTTTAGAAATAGATGATATTGTTTAAAGTACGAGTCTAAAGCATTGTAAGTAGATGACTTTATTACAGTTGCGGATTCTTTAGGTTTGAAAATAGATGATATCGTTTAAAGTCGGATTCTAAAGCATTGTAAATAGATGACTTTGTTCAAGTTGCGAGTTCTTAAGGATTAAAACTAGATGATATCGTTTAATGTCGGATACTAAAGCATTGTAAATAGATTACTATGTTAAAGTTGCGGATTCTTAAGGTTTGAAAATAGATGATATCATTTAAAGTCGGATTATAAAGCATTTGTTCAAGTTGCGGATTTTTTAAGGTTTGAAAATAGATGATATCGTTTAAAGTCGGATTCTAAAGCATTGTAAATAGATGACTTTGTTCAAGTTGCCGATTCTTAAGCTTTGAAAATAGATGATATCGTTCAAAGTCGGATTCCAAAGCATTGTAAATAGATGACTTTGTTTAAGTTGCCGATTCTTAAAGTTTTAAAATAGATGATATAGTTTCAAGTCGGATTCTAAAGCATTTTAAATTAATGACTTGTTCAAGTCGCCGATTCTCAAGCTTTGAAAATAGATGATATCGTTTAAAGTCGGATTCTTAAGAACTGTAAATAGATGACTTTGTTCAAGTTGCCGATTCTTAAGGTTTGAAAATAGATGATATCGTTTAAAGTTCGATTCTAAAGCATTGTAAATAGATGACTTTGTTCAAGTTGCCGATTCTTGAGGATTAATAATAGATGATATCGTTAAACGTCGGATTCTAAAGCATTGTAAATAGATCACTTTGTTCAAGTTGCCGATTCTTAAGGATTGAAAATAGATGATATCGGTAAAAGTCGGATTCTAAAGCATTGTAAATAGATGACTTTGTTCAAGTTGCGGATTCTTAATGTTTAAAAATAGATGACATAGTTTAAAGTCGGATTCTAAAGCATTGTAAATAGATGACTTTGTTCAAGTGTCGGATTCTTAATGTTTGAAAGTAGATGACATAGTTTAAAGTCGGATTCTAAAGCATTGTAAATAAAGGACTTTGTTCAAGTTGCGGATTCTTAAGGTTTGAAAATAGACGATATCGGTAAAAGTCGGATTCTAAAGCATCGTAAATAGATGACTTTGTTCAAGTTGCGGATTCTTAAGGTTTGAAAATAGAAGATATCGTTTAAAGTCGGATTCTACAGCATTGTAAATAGATGACTTTGTTCAAGTGGCCGATACTTTAGGTTTGAAAATAGATGATATCGTTTAAAGTCGGATTCTAAAGCATTGTAAATAGATGACCTTGTTCAAGTTGCGGATTCTTAATGTTTGAAAATAGATGACTTAGTTTAAAGTTGGATTCTAAAGCATTGTAAATAGATGACTTTGTTCAAGTTGCGGATTCTTAAGGTTTGAAAATAGATGATATCGGTTAAAGTCGGATTCTAAAGCATTGTAAATAGATGACTTTGTTCAAGTGGCGGACTCTTAAGGTTTGAAAATAGATGATATTGTTTAAAGTACGATTCTAAAGCATTGTAAGTAGATTACTTTATTACAGTTGCGTATTCTTAAGGTTTGAAAATAGATGACATAGTTTAAAGTCGCATTCTAAAGCATTGTAAATAGATGTCTTTGTTCAAGTTGCGGATTCTTAAGGTTTGAAAATAGATGATATCGGTTAAAGTCGGATTCTAAAGCATTGTAAATAGATGACTTTGTTCAAGTTGCGGATTCTTAAGGTTTGAAAATAGATGATATCGTTTAAAGTCAGATTCTGAAGCATTGTGAATAGATGACTTTGTTCAAGTTGCGGATTCTTATGGTTTGAAAATAGAAGATAATGTTTAAAGTAGGATTCAAAAGCATTGTAAATAGATGACTTCGTTCAAGTTGCGTATTCTTCAGCTTTTAAATCAGATGATATCGTTGCAAGTGTGATTCTAAACATTGTAAATAGATGACTTTGTTCAAGTTGCGGATTCTTAAGGTTTGAAAATCGATTATATCGTTTGAAGTCGGATTCTAAAGCATTGTAAATAGATGACTTTGTTCAAGTTGCGGTTTCTTAAGCGTTGAAAAAAGATAGTATCGTTTAACGTCGGATTTGAAGCATTGTAAATAGATGACTTTGTTCAAGTTGCGGATTCTTAAGGTTTGAAAATAGATGATATCGTTTAATATCTGATTCTTAAGCATTGTAAATAGATGACTTGTTCAAGTTGCCGATTCTAAAGCTTTGAAAATAGATGATATGGTTTAAAGTCGGATTCTAAAGCATTGTAAATAGATGACTTTGTTCAAGTTGCGGATTCTTAAGGTTTGAAAATAGATGATATCGTTTAAAGTCGGATTCTAAATATTGTAAATAGATGACTTTGTTCAAGTGTCGGATTCTTTAGGTTTGAAAATAGATGATATCGTTTAAAGTCGGATTCTAAAGCATTGTAAATAGATGACTTTGTTCAAGTTGCGAGTTCTTAAGGATTAAAACTAGATGATATCGTTTAATGTCGAATACTAAAGCATTGTAAATAGATTACTATGTTAAAGTTACGTATTCTTAAGGTTTGAAAATAGATGATATCATTAAAAGTCGGATTATAAAGCATTTGTTCAAGTTGCGGATTTTTTAAGGTTTTAAAATAGATGATATCGTTTAAAGTCGGATTCTAAAGCATTGTAAATAGATGACTTTGTTCAAGTTGCCGATTCTTAAGCTTTGAAAATAGATGATATCGTTCAAAGTCGGATTCCAAAGCATTGTAAATTAGATGACTTTGTTCAAGTTGCCGATTCTTAAGGTTTTAAAATAGATGATATAGTTTCAAGTCGGATTCTAAAGCATTTTAAATTAATGACTTATTCAAGTCGCCGATTCTCAAGCTTTGAAAATAGATGATATCGTTTAAAGTCGGATTCTAAAGAACTGTAAATAGATGACTTTGTTCAAGTTGCCGATTCTTAAGGTTTGAAAATAGATGATATCGTTTAACGTTCGATTCTAAAGCATTGTAAATAGATGACTTTGTTCAAGTTGCCGATTCTTGAGGATTGATAATAGATGATATCGTTAAACGTCGGATTCTAAAGCATTGTAAATAGATGACTTTGTTCAAGTTGCCGATTCTTAAGGATTGAAAATAGATGATATCGTTTAAAGTCGGATTCTAAAGCATTGTAAATAGATGACTTTGTTCAAGTTGCGGATTCTTAATGTTTAAAAATAGATGACATAGTTTAAAGTCGGATTCTAAAGCATTGTAAATAGATGACTTTGTTCAAGTGTCGGATTCTTAATGTTTGCCAGTAGATGACATAGTTTAAAGTCGGATTCTAAAGCATTGTAAATAAAGGACTTTGTCTAAGTTGCGGATCCTTAAGGTTTGAAAATAGACGATATCGGTTAAAGTCGGATTCTAAAGCATTGTAAATAGATGACTTTGTTCAAGTTGCGGATTCTTAAGGTTTGAAAATAGATGATATCGGTTTAAGTCGGATTCTAAAGCATTGTAAATAGATGACTTTGTTCAAGTTGCGGATTCTTAAGGTTTGAAAATAGATGATATCGTTTAAAGTCGGATTCTACAGCATTGTAAATAGATGACTTTGTTCAAGTGGCCGATACTTTAGGTTTGAAAATAGATGATATCGTTTAACTTCGGATTCTAAAGCATTGTAAATAGATGACCTTGTTCAAGTTGCGGATTCTTAATGTTTGTAAAATAGATGACTTAGTTTAAAGTCGGATTCTAAAGCATTGTAAATAGATGACTTTGTTCAAGTTGCGGATTCTTTAGGTTTGAAAATAGATGATATCGTTTCAAGTCGGATTCTAAAGCATTGTAAATAGATGACTTTGTTCAAGTGGCGGACTCTTAAGGTTTGAAAATAGATGATATTGTTTAAAGTACGATTCTAAAGCATTGTAAGTAGAATACTTTATTACAGTTTCGTATTCTTAAGGTTTGAAAATAGATGACATAGTTGAAAGTCGCATTCTAAAGCATTGTAAATAGATGACTTTGTTCAAGTTGCGGATTCTTAAGGTTTGAAAATAGATGATATCGGTTAAAGTCGGATTCTAAAGCATTGTAAATAGATGACTTTGTTCAAGTTGCGGATTCTTAAGGTTTGAAAATAGATGATATCCTTTAAAGTGCGATTCTAACGCATTGTAAATAGATGACTTTGTTCAAGTTGCGGATTCTTAAGGTTTGAAAATAGATGATATCGTTTAAAGTCGGATTCTTAAGCATTGTAAATAGATGACTTTGTTCAAGTTGCGGATTCTTAAGGTTTGAAAATAGATGATATCGGTTAAAGTCGGATTCTAAAGCATTGTAAATAGATGACTTTGTTCAAGTTACGGATTATTAAGGTTTGAAAATAGATGATATCGTTTAAAGTCGGATTCTACAGCATTGTAAATAGATGACTTTGTTCAAGTGGCCGATACTTTAGGTTTGAAAATAGATGATATCGTTTAAAGTCGGATTTTAAAGCATTGTAAATAGATGACCTTGTTAAAGTTGCGGATTCTTAAGGTTTGAAAAAAGATGATATCGTTTCAAGTCGGATTCTAAAGCATTGTAAATAGATGACTTTGTTCAAGTGGCGGACTCTTAAGGTTTGAAAATAGATGATATTGTTTAAAGTACGATTCTAAAGCATTGTAAGTAGATAACTTTATTACAGTTGCGTATTCCTAAGGTTTGAAAATAGATGGCATAGTTTAAAGTCGCATTCTAAAGCATTGTAAATAGATTACTTTGTTCAAGTTGCGGATTCTTAAGGTTTGAAAATAGATGATATCGGTTAAAGTCGGATTCTAAAGCATTGTAAATAGATGACTTTATTCAAGTTGCGGATTCTTAAGTTTTGAAAATAGATCATATCGTTTAAAGTCGGATTCTAAAGCATTGTAAATAGATGACTTTGTTCAAGTTGCGGATTCTTAAGGTTTGAAAATAGATGATATCGTTTAAAGTCGGATTCTAAAGCATTGTAAATAAAGGACTTTGTTTAAGTTGCGGATTCTTAAGGTTTGAAAATAGATGATATCGTTTAAAGTCGGATTCTAAAGCATTGTAATTAGATGACTTTGTTCAAGTTGCGGATTCTTAAGGTTTGATAATAGATGATATCGGTTAAAGTCGGATTCTAAAGCATTGTAAATAGATGACTTTGTTCAAGTTGCGGATTCTTAAGGTTTGAAAATAGATGATATCGTTTAAAGTCGGATTCTAACGCATTGTAAATAGATGACTTTGTTCAAGTTGCGGATTCTTAAGGTTTGAAAATAGATGATATCGTTTAAAGTCGGATTCTACAGCATTGTAAATAGATGACTTTGTTCAAGTATCCGATACTTTAGGTTTGAAAATAGATGATATCGTTTAAAGTCGGATTCTAAAGCATTGTAAATAGATGACCTTGTTCAAGTTGCGGATTCTTAATCTTTGTAAAATTGATGACATAGTTTAAAGTCGGATTCCAAAGCATTGTAAATTGATGACATTGTTCAAGTTTCGGATTCTTAAGGTTTTAAAATAGATGATATCGTTTCAAGTCGGATTCTAAAGCATTGTAAATAGATGACTTTGTTCAAGTGGCGGACTCTTAAGGTTTAAAAATAGATGATATTGTTTAAAGTACGATTCTAAAGCATTGTAAATAGATGACTTTGTTCAAGTTGCGGATTCTTAAGGTTTGAAAATAGATGATATCGGTTAAAGTCGGATTCTAAAGCATTGTAAATAGATGACTTTGTTCAAGTTGCGGATTCTTAAGGTTTGAAAATAGATGATATCGTTTAAAGTCGGATTCTACAGCATTGTAAATAGATGACTTTGTTCAAGTGGCCGATACTTTAGGTTTGAAAATAGATGATATCGTTTAAAGTCGGATTCTAAAGCATTGTATATAGATCACTTTGTTCAAGTTGCGGAATCTTCAGGTTCGAAAATAGATTATACCGTTTGAAGTCGGATTCTCAAGCATTGTAAATAGATGACTTTGTTCAAGTTTCCGATTCTTAATGGGTGAAAATAGATGATGTCGTTTAAAGTCGGATTCAAAAGAATGATAAATGGATGACTTTGTTCAAGTTACGGATTCTCAAGGTTTGAAAATAGATGATATTGTTTAAAGTCGGATTCTAGAGCATTGTAAGTAGATGACTTTGTTCAAGTTGCGGATTCTTAATGTTTGAAAATAGATGATATCGTTTAAAGTCGGATTCTAAAGCATTGTAAATAGATTACTTTGTTCAAGTGGCGGATTCTTAATGTTTAAAAGTCGATTATATCGTTTAAAGTCTGATTCTAAAGCATTGTAAATCTTTGACTGTGTTCAAGTTGCGGATTCTTGATGTTTGAAAATAGATGATATCGTTTAAAGTCGGATTCTAAAGCATTGTAAATAGATAACCTTGTTAGTGTTGCGGATCCGAAATGTTTGAAAACAGATGATATCGTTTAAGTCGGATTCTAAAGCATTGTAAATAGATGACTTTGTTCAAGTTGCGGATACTAATTGTTTAAAAATAGATGATATCGTTTAAAGTCGGATTCTAAAGCATTGTAAATAGATGACTTTGTTCTAGTTGCGGATACTTAAGGTTTGAAAATAGATGATATCGTTTAAAGTCGGATTCTAAAGCATTGTAAATAGATGACTTTGTTCAAGTTGCAGATTCTTAAAGTAGTAAAATAGATTATATCGTTTAAAGTCGGATTCTAAATCATTGTAAATAGATGACTTTGTTTAAGTTGCCGATTGTTAAGGTTTGAAAATAGATGATATTGTTTAAAGTCGGATTCTAAAGCATTGTAAATAGATGACTTTGTTCAGTGGCGGACTCTTAAGGTTGTAAAATAGATTATATCGTTTCAAGTCGGATTCTAAAGCATTGTAAATCTTTGACTTTGTTCAAGTTGCGTATTCTTGATGTTTGAAAATGGATTATATCGTGTAAAGTAGGATTCTAAAGCATTGTAAATAGATTACTTTGTTCAAGTTGAGGATTCTCAAGGTTTGAAAGTAGATGATATCGTTTAATGTCGGATACTAAAGCATTGTTAATAGATGACGTTGTTCAAGTTGCAGATTCTTAAGATTTTAAAATAGATGATATCGTTTAAAGTCGGATTCTAAAGCATTGTAAATACATGACTTTGTTCAAGTTGCGGACTCTTATTGTTTGAAAATAGATGATATCGTTTCAAGTCGGATTCTAAAGCATTGTAAATAGATGACTTTGTTCAAGTTGAGGATTCTCAAGGTTTGAAAATAGATGATAATGTTTAAAGTCGGATTCTAAAGCATTTGAAATAGATGACTTTGTTAAATTTGCGGATTCTTAAGGTTTGAAAATAGATGATATCGTTTAAAGTCGGATTCTAACGCATTGTAAATAGATGACTTTGTTCAAGTTTCGAGTTGTTAAGGTTTAAAGATAGATGATATCGTTTAATGTCGGATACTGAAGCATTGTAAATAGATGACTTTGTTTAAGTTTCGGATTCTGTAGGTTTGAAAATAGATGATATCGTTTTAAGTCGGATTCTAAAGCATAGCAAATAGATAACTTTGTTCAAGTTGCGGATTCTTAAGGTTTGAAAATAGATGATATTGTTTAAAGTCGGATTCTACACAATTGTAAATAGATGACTTTGTCTAAGTTGCGGATTTATAATGTTTGAAAATAGACGATACTGTTTAAAGTCGGATTCTAAAGCATTGTAAATGGATGAAATTATTGAAGTTGCGGATTCTTATGTTTAAAAATAAGTGATATCGTTTAAAGTCGGATTCTAAAGCATTGTAAATAGATGAATTTGTTTAAGTTGCGGATTCTTAATGTTTGAAAATAGATGATATTGTTTAAAGTCGGATTCTAAAGCATAGTAAATAGATGACTTTGTCTAAGTTGCGGATTCTTAAGGTTTAAAAATCGATGATATCGTTTAAAGTCGGATTCTAATGCATTGTAATTCTCTGCCTTTGTTCAAGTGGCGAATTCTTGATGTTTGAAAATAGATGATATTGTTTAAAGTCGGATTCTAAAGCATCGTAAATAGATGACTTTGTTCAAGTTGCGGATTCTTGAGGTTTGAAAATAGATGATATCGGTTAAAGTCGGATTCTAAAGCATTGTAAATAGATGACTTGTTCAAGTTGCGAATTCTGAAGGTTTGAAAATAGAGGGGTTCGTTTAAAGTCGGATTCCAAAGCATTGTAAATAGATGACTTTGTTCAAGTTGCCGCTTCTTAAGGTTTTAAAATAGATGATATCGTTTAAAGTCGTATTCTAATGGATTGTAAATAGATGACTTGTTCCAGTCGCCGATTCTCAAGCTTTGAAAATAGATGATATCGTTTAAAGTCGGATTCTAAAGAACTGTAAATAGATTACTTTGTTCAAGTTTCCGATTCTTAAGGTTCGAAAATAGATGATATCGTTTCAAGTCGGATTCTAAAGCATTGTAAATAGATGACATTGTTCAAGTTGCGGACTCTGATAGTTGGAAAATAGATTATATCGTTTAAAGTCGGATTCTAAAGCATTGTTAATAGATTACATTGTTCAAGTTGCGGATTCTTTAGGTTTGAAAATAGATGATATTGTTTGAAGTCGAATTCTAAAACATTGTAAATAGATGACTGTGTTCAAGTTGCGGATTCTTTAGGTTGGCAAATAGATGATATCGTTTAAGATCGGATTCCAAACCATTGTAAATAGATGACTTTGTTAAGTTGCGGATTCTCAAGATTTGAAAATAGATGATATCGTGTAAGATCGGATTCTACAGCATTGTAAATAGATGACTTTGTTCAAGTGGCCGATACTTTAGGTTTGAAAATAGATGATATCGTTTACAGTCGGATTCTAAAGCATTGTAAATAGATGACTTTGTTCAAGTTGCGGATTCTTGATGTTTGAAAATAGATGACATAGTTTAAAGTCGGATTCTAAAGCATTGTAAATAGATGACTTTGTTCAAGTTGCGGATACTTAAGGTTTGAAAATAGATGATATCGTTTAAAGTCTGATTCTAAAGCATTTTAAATAGATGACTTTGTTCAAGTATCGAACTCTTAAGGTTGGAAAATAGATGATATTGTTTAAAGTACGATTCTAAAGCATTGTAAGTAGATGACTTTATTACAGTTGCGGATTCTTAAGGCTTAAAAATAGATGATATTGTTTAAAGTCGCATTCTAAAGCATTATAAATAGATGACTTTGTTCATGTTGCGGATTCTTAAGGTTTGAAAATAGATGATATCGTTTAAAGTCAGATTCTAAAGCATTGTAACTAGATGACTGTGTTCAAGTTGCGAGTTGTTTAAAAGTAGATGATATCGTTTAATGTCAGATACTAAAGCATTGTAAATAGATGACTTTGTAAGAGTTGCGGATCCTTAATGTTTGAAAATAGATGATATCGTTTAAGTCGGATTCTAAAGCATTGTAAATAGATAACTTTGTTCAAGTTGCGGATTCTTAAGGTTTTAATATAGATGATATCGTTTACAGTCGGATTCTAAAGCATTATAAATAGATGACTTTGTTCAAGTTGCGAGTTCTTAAGGTTTAAAACTAGATGATATCGTTTAATGTCGGATACTAAAGCATTGTAAATAGATGACTTTGTTGAAGTTGCGGATTTTTTAGGTTTGAAAATAGATTATATCGTTTAAAGTCGGATTCTAAAGCACTGTAAATAGATGACTTTGTTCAAGTTGCCGATTCTTAAGGTTTGAAAATAGATGATATCGTTTAAAGTTCGATTCTTAAGCATTGTAAATAGATGACTTTGTTCAAGTTGCCGATTCTTAAGGTTTAAAAATCGATGATATCGTTTAAAGTCGGATTCTAATGCATTGTAATTCTCTGACTTTGTTCAAGTGGCGAATTCTTGATGTTTGAAAATAGATGATATTGTTTAAAGTCGGATTCTAAAGCATCGTAAATAGATGACTTTGTTCAAGTTGCGGATTCTTGAGGTTTAAAAATAGATGATATCGGTTAAAGTCGGATTCTTAAGCATTGTAAATAGATGACTTGTTCAAGTTGCGAATTCTGAAGGTTTGAAAATAGATGATATCGTTTAAAGTCGGATTCTAAAGCATTGTAAATAGATGACTTTGTTCAAGTTGCCGATTCTTAAGCTTTCAAAATAGATGATATCGTTTAAAGTTCGATTCTAAAGCATTGTAAATAGATGACTTTGTTCAAGTTGCCGATCCTTAAGGATTGAAAATAGATGATATCGGTTAAACTCAGATCCTAAAGCATTGTAAATAAATGACTTTGTTCAAGTTGCGGACTCTGATAGTTTGAAAATAAATTATATCGTTTAAAGTCGGATTCTAAAGCATTGTAAATAGATGACTTTGTTCAAGTTGCGGATTCTTAAGGTTTGAAAATAGATGATATCGTTTAAAGTCGGATTCTAAAGCATTGTAAATAGATGACTTTGTTCAAGTGTCGGATTCTTAAGGTTTGAAAATAGATGATATCGTTTAAAGTCGGATTCTAAAGCATTGTAAATAGATAACTTTGTTCAAGTTACGGATTCTTAAGGTTTTAATATAGATGATATCGTTTACAGTCGGATTCTAAAGCATTATAAATAGATGACTTTGTTCAAGTTGCGAGTTCTTAAGGTTTAAAACTAGATGATATCGTTTAATGTCGGATACTAAAGCATGGTAAATAGATTACTATGTTCAAGTTACGTATTCTTTAGGTTTGAAAATAGATGATATCATTTAAAGTCGGATTATAAAGCTGTGTAAATAGATGACTTTGTTCAAGTTGCGGATTTTTTAGGTTTAGACATAGATTATATAGCTTAAAGTCGGATTCCAAAGCATTGTAAATAGATGACTTTGTTGAAGTTGCGGATTTTTTAGGTTTGAAAATAGATTATATCGTTTAAAGTCGGATTCTAAAGCACTGTAAATAGATGACTTTGTTCAAGTGGCGAATTCTTGATGTTTGAAAATAGATGATATTGTTTAAAGTCGGATTCTAAAGCATCGTAAATAGATGACTTTGTTCAAGTTGCGGATTCTTGAGGTTTAAAAATAGATGATATCGGTTAAAGTCGGATTCTTAAGCATTGTAAATAGATGACTTGTTCAAGTTGCGAATTCTGAAGGTTTGAAAATAGATGATATCGTTTAAAGTCGGATTCTAAAGCATTGTAAATAGATGACTTTGTTCAAGTTGCGGATTCTTAAGGTTTTAATATAGATGATATCGTTTACAGTCGGATTCTAAAGCATTATAAATAGATGACTTTGTTCAAGTTGCGAGTTCTTAAGGTTTAAAACTAGATGATATCGTTTAATGTCGGATACTAAAGCATTGTAAATAGATTACTATGTTCAAGTTACGTATTCTTTAGGTTTGAAAATAGATGATATCATTTAAAGTCGGATTATAAAGCTGTGTAAATAGATGACTTTGTTCAAGTTGCCGATTCTTAAGCTTTCAAAATAGATGATATCGTTTAAAGTTCGATTCTAAAGCATTGTAAATAGATGACTTTGTTCAAGTTGCCGATCCTTAAGGATTGAAAATAGATGATATCGGTTAAAGTCAGATCCTAAAGCATTGTAAATAAATGACTTTGTTCAAGTTGCGGACTCTGATAGTTTGAAAATAAATTATATCGTTTAAAGTCGGATTCTAAAGCATTGTAAATAGATGACTTTGTTCAAGTTGCGGATTCTTAAGGTTTGAAAATAGATGATATCGTTTAAAGTCGGATTCTAAAGCATTGTAAATAGATGACTTTGTTCAAGTTGCGGATTCTTAATGTTTGATAATAGATGATATCGTTTAAAGTCGGATTCTAAAGCATTGTAAATAGATGACTTTGTTCAAGTTGCGGATTCTTAAGGTTTGAAAATAGATGATATCGTTTAAAGTCGGATTCTAAAGCATTGTAAATAGATGACTTTGTTCAAGTTGCGAGTTCTTAAGGTTTAAAACTAGATGATATCGTTTAATGCCGTATACTAAAGAATTGTAAATAGATTACTATGTTCAAGTTACGTATTCTTAAGGTTTGAACACAGATGATATCATTTAAAGTCGGATTATAAAGCATTGTAAATAGATGACTTTGTTCAAGTTGCCGATTATTAAGGATTGAAAATAGATGATATCGTTTAAAGTCGGATTCTAAAGCATTGTAACTAGATGACTGTGTTCAAGTTGCGAGTTGTTTAAAAGTAGATGATATCGTTTAATGTCAGATACTAAAGCATTGTAAATAGATGACTTTGTAAGAGTTGCGGATCCTTAATGTTTGAAAATAGATGATATCGTTTAAGTCGGATTCTAAAGCATTGTAAATAGATGACTTTGTTCAAGTGGCGGATACTTAATGTTTGAAAATAGATGATATCGTTTAAAGTCGGATTCTAAAGCATTGTAAATAGATGACTTTGTTGCAGTTCCGGATTCTTAAGGTTTTAAAATAGATGATATCGTTTAAAGTCGGATTCTAAAGCATTGTAAATAGATAACTTTGTTCAAGTTGCGGATTCTTAAGGTTTTAATATAGATGATATCGTTTACAGTCGGATTCTAAAGCATTATAAATAGATGACTTTGTTCAAGTTGCGAGTTCTTAAGGTTTAAAACTAGATGATATCGTTTAATGTCGGATACTAAAGCATTGTAAATAGATTACTATGTTCAAGTTACGTATTCTTTAGGTTTGAAAATAGATGATATCATTTAAAGTCGGATTATAAAGCTGTGTAAATAGATGACTTTGTTCAAGTTGCGGATTTTTTAGGTTTAGACATAGATTATATAGCTTAAAGTCGGATTCCAAAGCATTGTAAATAGATGACTTTGTTCAAGTGGCGGACTCTTAAGGTTTAAAAATAGATGATATTGTTTAAAGTACGATTCTAAAGCATTGTAAATAGATGACTTTGTTCAAGTTGCGGATTCTTACGGTTTGAAAATAGATGATATCGGTTAAAGTCGGATTCTAAAGCATTGTAAATAGATGACTTTGTTCAAGTTGCGGATTCTTAAGGTTTGAAAATAGATGATATCGTTTAAAGTCGGATTCTACAGCATTGTAAATAGATGACTTTGTTCAAGTGGCCGATACTTTAGGTTTGAAAATAGATGATATCGTTTAAAGTCGGATTCTAAAGCATTGTATATAGATCACTTTGTTCAAGTTGCGGAATCTTCAGGTTCGAAAATAGATTATACCGTTTGAAGTCGGATTCTCAAGCATTGTAAATAGATGACTTTGTTCAAGTTTCCGATTCTTAATGGGTGAAAATAGATGATGTCGTTTAAAGTCGGATTCAAAAGAATGATAAATGGATGACTTTGTTCAAGTTACGGATTCTCAAGGTTTGAAAATAGATGATATTGTTTAAAGTCGGATTCTAGAGCATTGTAAGTAGATGACTTTGTTCAAGTTGCGGATTCTTAATGTTTGAAAATAGATGATATCGTTTAAAGTCGGATTCTAAAGCATTGTAAATAGATTACTTTGTTCAAGTGGCGGATTCTTAATGTTTAAAAGTCGATTATATCGTTTAAAGTCTGATTCTAAAGCATTGTAAATCTTTGACTGTGTTCAAGTTGCGGATTCTTGATGTTTGAAAATAGATGATATCGTTTAAAGTCGGATTCTAAAGCATTGTAAATAGATAACCTTGTTAGTGTTGCGGATCCGAAATGTTTGAAAACAGATGATATCGTTTAAGTCGGATTCTAAAGCATTGTAAATAGATGACTTTGTTCAAGTTGCGGATACTAATTGTTTAAAAATAGATGATATCGTTTAAAGTCGGATTCTAAAGCATTGTAAATAGATGACTTTGTTCTAGTTGCGGATACTTAAGGTTTGAAAATAGATGATATCGTTTAAAGTCGGATTCTAAAGCATTGTAAATAGATGACTTTGTTCAAGTTGCAGATTCTTAAAGTAGTAAAATAGATTATATCGTTTAAAGTCGGATTCTAAATCATTGTAAATAGATGACTTTGTTTAAGTTGCCGATTGTTAAGGTTTGAAAATAGATGATATTGTTTAAAGTCGGATTCTAAAGCATTGTAAATAGATGACTTTGTTCAGTGGCGGACTCTTAAGGTTGTAAAATAGATTATATCGTTTCAAGTCGGATTCTAAAGCATTGTAAATCTTTGACTTTGTTCAAGTTGCGGATTCTTGATGTTTGAAAATGGATTATATCGTGTAAAGTAGGATTCTAAAGCATTGTAAATAGATTACTTTGTTCAAGTTGAGGATTCTCAAGGTTTGAAAGTAGATGATATCGTTTAATGTCGGATACTAAAGCATTGTTAATAGATGACGTTGTTCAAGTTGCAGATTCTTAAGATTTTAAAATAGATGATATCGTTTAAAGTCGGATTCTAAAGCATTGTAAATAGATGACTTTGTTCAAGTTGCGGACTCTTATTGTTTGAAAATAGATGATATCGTTTCAAGTCGGATTCTAAAGCATTGTAAATAGATGACTTTGTTCAAGTTGAGGATTCTCAAGGTTTGAAAATAGATGATAATGTTTAAAGTCGGATTCTAAAGCATTTGAAATAGATGACTTTGTTAAATTTGCGGATTCTTAAGGTTTGAAAATAGATGATATCGTTTAAAGTCGGATTCTAACGCATTGTAAATAGATGACTTTGTTCAAGTTTCGAGTTGTTAAGGTTTAAAGATAGATGATATCGTTTAATGTCGGATACTGAAGCATTGTAAATAGATGACTTTGTTTAAGTTTCGGATTCTGTAGGTTTGAAAATAGATGATATCGTTTTAAGTCGGATTCTAAAGCATAGCAAATAGATAACTTTGTTCAAGTTGCGGATTCTTAAGGTTTGAAAATAGATGATATTGTTTAAAGTCGGATTCTACACAATTGTAAATAGATGACTTTGTCTAAGTTGCGGATTTATAATGTTTGAAAATAGACGATACTGTTTAAAGTCGGATTCTAAAGCATTGTAAATGGATGAAATTATTGAAGTTGCGGATTCTTATGTTTAAAAATAAGTGATATCGTTTAAAGTCGGATTCTAAAGCATTGTAAATAGATGAATTTGTTTAAGTTGCGGATTCTTAATGTTTGAAAATAGATGATATTGTTTAAAGTCGGATTCTAAAGCATAGTAAATAGATGACTTTGTCTAAGTTGCGGATTCTTAAGGTTTAAAAATCGATGATATCGTTTAAAGTCGGATTCTAATGCATTGTAATTCTCTGCCTTTGTTCAAGTGGCGAATTCTTGATGTTTGAAAATAGATGATATTGTTTAAAGTCGGATTCTAAAGCATCGTAAATAGATGACTTTGTTCAAGTTGCGGATTCTTGAGGTTTGAAAATAGATGATATCGGTTAAAGTCGGATTCTAAAGCATTGTAAATAGATGACTTGTTCAAGTTGCGAATTCTGAAGGTTTGAAAATAGAGGGGTTCGTTTAAAGTCGGATTCCAAAGCATTGTAAATAGATGACTTTGTTCAAGTTGCCGCTTCTTAAGGTTTTAAAATAGATGATATCGTTTAAAGTCGTATTCTAATGGATTGTAAATAGATGACTTGTTCCAGTCGCCGATTCTCAAGCTTTGAAAATAGATGATATCGTTTAAAGTCGGATTCTAAAGAACTGTAAATAGATTACTTTGTTCAAGTTTCCGATTCTTAAGGTTCGAAAATAGATGATATCGTTTCAAGTCGGATTCTAAAGCATTGTAAATAGATGACATTGTTCAAGTTGCGGACTCTGATAGTTTGAAAATAGATTATATCGTTTAAAGTCGGATTCTAAAGCATTGTTAATAGATTACATTGTTCAAGTTGCGGATTCTTTAGGTTTGAAAATAGATGATATTGTTTGAAGTCGAATTCTAAAACATTGTAAATAGATGACTGTGTTCAAGTTGCGGATTCTTTAGGTTGGCAAATAGATGATATCGTTTAAGATCGGATTCCAAACCATTGTAAATAGATGACTTTGTTAAGTTGCGGATTCTCAAGATTTGAAAATAGATGATATCGTGTAAGATCGGATTCTACAGCATTGTAAATAGATGACTTTGTTCAAGTGGCCGATACTTTAGGTTTGAAAATAGATGATATCGTTTACAGTCGGATTCTAAAGCATTGTAAATAGATGACTTTGTTCAAGTTGCGGATTCTTGATGTTTGAAAATAGATGACATAGTTTAAAGTCGGATTCTAAAGCATTGTAAATAGATGACTTTGTTCAAGTTGCGGATACTTAAGGTTTGAAAATAGATGATATCGTTTAAAGTCTGATTCTAAAGCATTTTAAATAGATGACTTTGTTCAAGTATCGAACTCTTAAGGTTGGAAAATAGATGATATTGTTTAAAGTACGATTCTAAAGCATTGTAAGTAGATGACTTTATTACAGTTGCGGATTCTTAAGGCTTAAAAATAGATGATATTGTTTAAAGTCGCATTCTAAAGCATTATAAATAGATGACTTTGTTCATGTTGCGGATTCTTAAGGTTTGAAAATAGATGATATCGTTTAAAGTCAGATTCTAAAGCATTGTAACTAGATGACTGTGTTCAAGTTGCGAGTTGTTTAAAAGTAGATGATATCGTTTAATGTCAGATACTAAAGCATTGTAAATAGATGACTTTGTAAGAGTTGCGGATCCTTAATGTTTGAAAATAGATGATATCGTTTAAGTCGGATTCTAAAGCATTGTAAATAGATAACTTTGTTCAAGTTGCGGATTCTTAAGGTTTTAATATAGATGATATCGTTTACAGTCGGATTCTAAAGCATTATAAATAGATGACTTTGTTCAAGTTGCGAGTTCTTAAGGTTTAAAACTAGATGATATCGTTTAATGTCGGATACTAAAGCATTGTAAATAGATGACTTTGTTGAAGTTGCGGATTTTTTAGGTTTGAAAATAGATTATATCGTTTAAAGTCGGATTCTAAAGCACTGTAAATAGATGACTTTGTTCAAGTTGCCGATTCTTAAGGTTTGAAAATAGATGATATCGTTTAAAGTTCGATTCTTAAGCATTGTAAATAGATGACTTTGTTCAAGTTGCCGATTCTTAAGGTTTAAAAATCGATGATATCGTTTAAAGTCGGATTCTAATGCATTGTAATTCTCTGACTTTGTTCAAGTGGCGAATTCTTGATGTTTGAAAATAGATGATATTGTTTAAAGTCGGATTCTAAAGCATCGTAAATAGATGACTTTGTTCAAGTTGCGGATTCTTGAGGTTTAAAAATAGATGATATCGGTTAAAGTCGGATTCTTAAGCATTGTAAATAGATGACTTGTTCAAGTTGCGAATTCTGAAGGTTTGAAAATAGATGATATCGTTTAAAGTCGGATTCTAAAGCATTGTAAATAGATGACTTTGTTCAAGTTGCCGATTCTTAAGCTTTCAAAATAGATGATATCGTTTAAAGTTCGATTCTAAAGCATTGTAAATAGATGACTTTGTTCAAGTTGCCGATCCTTAAGGATTGAAAATAGATGATATCGGTTAAACTCAGATCCTAAAGCATTGTAAATAAATGACTTTGTTCAAGTTGCGGACTCTGATAGTTTGAAAATAAATTATATCGTTTAAAGTCGGATTCTAAAGCATTGTAAATAGATGACTTTGTTCAAGTTGCGGATTCTTAAGGTTTGAAAATAGATGATATCGTTTAAAGTCGGATTCTAAAGCATTGTAAATAGATGACTTTGTTCAAGTGTCGGATTCTTAAGGTTTGAAAATAGATGATATCGTTTAAAGTCGGATTCTAAAGCATTGTAAATAGATAACTTTGTTCAAGTTACGGATTCTTAAGGTTTTAATATAGATGATATCGTTTACAGTCGGATTCTAAAGCATTATAAATAGATGACTTTGTTCAAGTTGCGAGTTCTTAAGGTTTAAAACTAGATGATATCGTTTAATGTCGGATACTAAAGCATGGTAAATAGATTACTATGTTCAAGTTACGTATTCTTTAGGTTTGAAAATAGATGATATCATTTAAAGTCGGATTATAAAGCTGTGTAAATAGATGACTTTGTTCAAGTTGCGGATTTTTTAGGTTTAGACATAGATTATATAGCTTAAAGTCGGATTCCAAAGCATTGTAAATAGATGACTTTGTTGAAGTTGCGGATTTTTTAGGTTTGAAAATAGATTATATCGTTTAAAGTCGGATTCTAAAGCACTGTAAATAGATGACTTTGTTCAAGTTGCCGATTCTGGAGGTTTGAAAATAGATGATATCGTTTAAAGTTCGATTCTTAAGCATTGTAAATAGATGACTTTGTTCAAGTTGCCGATTCTTAAGGTTTAAAAATCGATGATATCGTTTAAAGTCGGATTCTAATGCATTGTAATTCTCTGACTTTGTTCAAGTGGCGAATTCTTGATGTTTGAAAATAGATGATATTGTTTAAAGTCGGATTCTAAAGCATCGTAAATAGATGACTTTGTTCAAGTTGCGGATTCTTGAGGTTTAAAAATAGATGATATCGGTTAAAGTCGGATTCTTAAGCATTGTAAATAGATGACTTGTTCAAGTTGCGAATTCTGAAGGTTTGAAAATAGATGATATCGTTTAAAGTCGGATTCTAAAGCATTGTAAATAGATGACTTTGTTCAAGTTGCGGATTCTTAAGGTTTTAATATAGATGATATCGTTTACAGTCGGATTCTAAAGCATTATAAATAGATGACTTTGTTCAAGTTGCGAGTTCTTAAGGTTTAAAACTAGATGATATCGTTTAATGTCGGATACTAAAGCATTGTAAATAGATTACTATGTTCAAGTTACGTATTCTTTAGGTTTGAAAATAGATGATATCATTTAAAGTCGGATTATAAAGCTGTGTAAATAGATGACTTTGTTCAAGTTGCCGATTCTTAAGCTTTCAAAATAGATGATATCGTTTAAAGTTCGATTCTAAAGCATTGTAAATAGATGACTTTGTTCAAGTTGCCGATCCTTAAGGATTGAAAATAGATGATATCGGTTAAAGTCAGATCCTAAAGCATTGTAAATAAATGACTTTGTTCAAGTTGCGGACTCTGATAGTTTGAAAATAAATTATATCGTTTAAAGTCGGATTCTAAAGCATTGTAAATAGATGACTTTGTTCAAGTTGCGGATTCTTAAGGTTTGAAAATAGATGATATCGTTTAAAGTCGGATTCTAAAGCATTGTAAATAGATGACTTTGTTCAAGTTGCGGATTCTTAATGTTTGATAATAGATGATATCGTTTAAAGTCGGATTCTAAAGCATTGTAAATAGATGACTTTGTTCAAGTTGCGGATTCTTAAGGTTTGAAAATAGATGATATCGTTTAAAGTCGGATTCTAAAGCATTGTAAATAGATGACTTTGTTCAAGTTGCGAGTTCTTAAGGTTTAAAACTAGATGATATCGTTTAATGCCGTATACTAAAGAATTGTAAATAGATTACTATGTTCAAGTTACGTATTCTTAAGGTTTGAACACAGATGATATCATTTAAAGTCGGATTATAAAGCATTGTAAATAGATGACTTTGTTCAAGTTGCCGATTATTAAGGATTGAAAATAGATGATATCGTTTAAAGTCGGATTCTAAAGCATTGTAACTAGATGACTGTGTTCAAGTTGCGAGTTGTTTAAAAGTAGATGATATCGTTTAATGTCAGATACTAAAGCATTGTAAATAGATGACTTTGTAAGAGTTGCGGATCCTTAATGTTTGAAAATAGATGATATCGTTTAAGTCGGATTCTAAAGCATTGTAAATAGATGACTTTGTTCAAGTGGCGGATACTTAATGTTTGAAAATAGATGATATCGTTTAAAGTCGGATTCTAAAGCATTGTAAATAGATGACTTTGTTGCAGTTCCGGATTCTTAAGGTTTTAAAATAGATGATATCGTTTAAAGTCGGATTCTAAAGCATTGTAAATAGATAACTTTGTTCAAGTTGCGGATTCTTAAGGTTTTAATATAGATGATATCGTTTACAGTCGGATTCTAAAGCATTATAAATAGATGACTTTGTTCAAGTTGCGAGTTCTTAAGGTTTAAAACTAGATGATCTCGTTTAATGTCGGATACTAAAGCATTGTAAATAGATTACTATGTTCAAGTTACGTATTCTTTAGGTTTGAAAATAGATGATATCATTTAAAGTCGGATTATAAAGCTGTGTAAATAGATGACTTTGTTCAAGTTGCGGATTTTTTAGGTTTAGACATAGATTATATAGCTTAAAGTCGGATTCCAAAGCATTGTAAATAGATGACTTTGTTGAAGTTGCGGATTTTTTAGGTTTGAAAATAGATTATATCGTTTAAAGTCGGATTCTAAAGCACTGTAAATAGATGACTTTGTTCAAGTTGCCGATTCTTAAGGTTTGAAAATAGATGATATCGTTTAAAGTTCGATTCTTAAGCATTGTAAATAGATGACTTTGTTCAAGTTGCCGATTCTTAAGGTTTAAAAATCGATGATATCGTTTAAAGTCGGATTCTAATGCATTGTAATTCTCTGACTTTGTTCAAGTGGCGAATTCTTGATGTTTGAAAATAGATGATATTGTTTAAAGTCGGATTCTAAAGCATCGTAAATAGATGACTTTGTTCAAGTTGCGGATTCTTGAGGTTTAAAAATAGATGATATCGGTTGAAGTCGGATTCTTAAGCATTGTAAATAGATGACTTGTTCAAGTTGCGAATTCTGAAGGTTTGAAAATAGATGATATCGTTTAAAGTCGGATTCTAAAGCATTGTAAATAGATGACTTTGTTCAAGTTGCCGATTCTTAAGCTTTCAAAATAGATGATATCGTTTAAAGTTCGATTCTAAAGCATTGTAAATAGATGACTTTGTTCAAGTTGCCGATCCTTAAGTATTGAAAATAGATGATATCGGTTAAAGTCAGATCCTAAAGCATTGTAAATAAATGACTTTGTTCAAGTTGCGGACTCTGATAGTTTGAAAATAAATTATATCGTTTAAAGTCGGATTCTAAAGCATTGTAAATAGATGACTTTGTTCAAGTTGCGGATTCTTAAGGTTTGAAAATAGATGATATCGTTTAAAGTCGGATTCTAAAGCATTGTAAATAGATGACTTTGTTCAAGTTGCGGATTCTTAATGTTTGATAATAGATGATATCGTTTAAAGTCGGATTCTAAAGCATTGTAAATAGATGACTTTGTTCAAGTTGCGGATTCTTAAGGTTTGAAAATAGATGATATCGTTTAAAGTCGGATTCTAAAGCATTGTAAATAGATGACTTTGTTCAAGTTGCGAGTTCTTAAGGTTTAAAACTAGATGATATCGTTTAATGTCGTATACTAAAGAATTGTAAATAGATTACTATGTTCTAGTTACGCATTCTTAAGGTTTGAACATAGATGATATCATTTAAAGTCGGATTATAAAGCATTGTAAATAGATGATTTGTTCAAGTTGCCGATTATTAAGGATTGAAAATAGATGATATCGTTTAAAGTCGGATTCTAAAGCATTGTAACTAGATGACTGTGTTCAAGTTGCGAGTTGTTTAAAAGTAGATGATATCGTTTAATGTCAGATACTAAAGCATTGTAAATAGATGACTTTGTAAAGGTTGCGGAACCTTAATGTTTGAAAATAGATGATATCGTTTAAGTCGGATTCTAAAGCATTGTAAATAGATGACTTTGTTCAAGTGGCGGATACTTAATGTTTGAAAATAGATGATATCGTTTAAAGTCGGATTCTAAAGCATTGTAAATAGATGACTTTGTTGCAGTTCCGGATTCTTAAGGTTTTAAAATAGATGATATCGTTTCAGGTCGGATTCTAAAGCATTGTAAATAGATGAGTTTATTACAGTTGCGGATTCTTAAGGCTTAAAAATAGATGATATTGTTTAAAGTCGCATTCTAAAGCATTATAAATAGATGACTTTGTTCATGTTGCGGATTCTTAAGGTTTGAAAATAGATGATATCGTTTAAAGTCAGATTCTAAAGCATTGTAACTAGATGACTGTGTTCAAGTTGCGAGTTGTTTGAAAATAGATGATATCGTTTAAAGTCGGATTCTAAAGCATTGTAAATAGATGACTTTGTTCAAGTTGCGGATTCTTAATGTTTGATAATAGATGATATCGTTTAAAGTCGGATTCTAAAGCATTGTAAATAGATGACTTTGTTCAAGTTGCGGATTCTTAAGGATTGAAAATAGATGATATCGTTTAAAGTCGGATTCTAAAGCATTGTAAATAGATGACTTTGTTCAAGTTGCGAGTTCTTAAGGTTTAAAACTAGATGATATCGTTTAATGTCGTATACTAAAGAATTGTAAATAGATTACTATGTTCAAGTTACGTATTCTTAAGGTTTGAACATAGATGATATCATTTAAAGTCGGATTATAAAGCATTGTAAATAGATGACTTTGTTCAAGTTGCCGATTATTAAGGATTGAAAATAGATGATATCGTTTAAAGTCGGATTCTAAAGCATTGTAACTAGATGACTGTGTTCAAGTTGCGAGTTGTTTAAAAGTAGATGATATCGTTTAATGTCAGATACTAAAGCATTGTAAATAGATGACTTTGTAAGAGTTGCGGATCCTTAATGTTTGAAAATAGATGATATCGTTTAAGTCGGATTCTAAAGCATTGTAAATAGATGACTTTGTTCAAGTGGCGGATACTTAATGTTTGAAAATAGATGATATCGTTTAAAGTCGGATTCTAAAGCATTGTAAATAGATGACTTTGTTGCAGTTCCGGATTCTTAAGGTTTTAAAATAGATGATATCGTTTAAAGTCGGATTCTAAAGCATTGTAAATAGATAACTTTGTTCAAGTTGCGGATTCTTAAGGTTTTAATATAGATGATATCGTTTACAGTCGGATTCTAAAGCATTATAAATAGATGACTTTGTTCAAGTTGCGAGTTCTTAAGGTTTAAAACTAGATGATATCGTTTAATGTCGGATACTAAAGCATTGTAAATAGATTACTATGTTCAAGTTACGTATTCTTTAGGTTTGAAAATAGATGATATCATTTAAAGTCGGATTATAAAGCTGTGTAAATAGATGACTTTGTTCAAGTTGCGGATTTTTTAGGTTTAGACATAGATTATATAGCTTAAAGTCGGATTCCAAAGCATTGTAAATAGATGACTTTGTTGAAGTTGCGGATTTTTTAAGTTTGAAAATAGATTATATCGTTTAAAGTCGGATTCTAAAGCACTGTAAATAGATGACTTTGTTCAAGTTGCCGATTCTTAAGGTTTGAAAATAGATGATATCGTTTAAAGTTCGATTCTTAAGCATTGTAAATAGATGACTTTGTTCAAGTTGCGGATTCTTAAGGTTTAAAAATCGATGATATCGTTTAAAGTCGGATTCTAATGCATTGTAATTCTCTGACTTTGTTCAAGTGGCGAATTCTTGATGTTTGAAAATAGATGATATTGTTTAAAGTCGGATTGTAAAGCATCGTAAATAGATGACTTTGTTCAAGTTGCGGATTCTTGAGGTTTAAAAATAGATGATATCGGTTAAAGTCGGATTCTTAAGCATTGTAAATAGATGACTTGTTCAAGTTGCGAATTCTGAAGGTTTGAAAATAGATGATATCGTTTAAAGTCGGATTCTAAAGCATTGTAAATAGATGACTTTGTTCAAGTTGCGGACTCTTATAGTTGTAAAATAGAGTATATCGTTTCAAGTCGGATTCTAAAGAATTGTAAATAGATGACTTTGTTCAAGTTGAGGATCTTCAAGGTCTTAAAATAGATAATATTTTTTAAAGTCGGATTCTAAAGCATTGTAAATCGATGAATTTGTTCAAGTTGCGTATTCCTAATGTTTGAAAATAGATGATATCGTTTAAAGTCGGATTCTAAAGCATTGTAAATAGATGACTTTGTTCAAGTTGCGGATTCTTGATGTTTAAAAATAGATGACATAGTTTAAAGTCGGATTCTAAAGCATTGTAAATAGATGACTTTGTTCAAGTTGCGGATTCTTAAGGTTTGAAAATAGATGATATCGTTTAAAGTCTTATTCTAAAGCATTTTAAATAGATGACTTTGTTCAAGTATCGGACTCTTAAGGTTGGAAAATAGATAATATTGTTTAAAGTACGATTCTAAAGCATTGTAAGTAGATGACTTTATTACAGTTGCGGATTCTTAAGGCTTAAAAATAGATGATATTGTTTAAAGTCGCATTCTAAAGCATTATAAATAGATGATTTTGTTCATGTTGCGGATTCTTAAGGTTTGAAAATAGATGATATCGTTTAAAGTCGGATTCTAAAGCATTGTAAATAGATGACTTTGTTCAAGTTGCGGATTCATTAGGTTTGAAAATAGATGATATCGTTTAAAGTCGGATTCTAAAGCATTGTTAATCGATGACTTTGTTCAAGTTGCGGATTCTTAAAGTTTGAAAATAGATGATATCGTTTAAATTCGGATTCTAAGTATTGTAAATAGATGACTTTGTTCAAGTGTCGGATTCTTAAGGTTTGAAAATAGATGATATCGTTTAAAGTCGGATTCTAAAGCATTGTAAATAGATGACTTTGTTCAAGTTGCGGATTCTTAAGGTTTTAATATAGATGATATCGTTTACAGTCGGATTCTAAAGCATTGTAAATAGATGACTTTGTTCAAGTTGCGAGTTCTTAAGGTTTAAAACTAGATGATATCGTTTAATGTCGGATACTTAAGCATTGTAAATAGATTACTATGTTCAAGTTACGTATTCTTTAGGTTTGAAAATAGATGATATCATTTAAAGTCGGATTATAAAGCTGTGTAAATAGATGACTTTGTTCAAGTTGCGGATTTTTTAGGTTTAGACATAGATTATATAGCTTAAAGTCGGATTCCAAAGCATTGTAAATAGATGACTTTGTTGAAGTTTCGGATTTTTTAGGTTTGAAAATAGATTATATCGTTTAAAGTCGGATTCTAAAGCACTGTAAATAGATGACTTTGTTCAAGTTGCCGATTCTTAAGGTTTGAAAATAGATGATATCGTTTAAAGTTCGATTCTTAAGCATTGTAAATAGATGACTTTGTTCAAGTTGCCGATTCTTATAGTTTAAAAATCGATGATATCGTTTAAAGTCGGATTCTAATGCATTGTAATTCTCTGACTTTGTTCAAGTGGCGAATTCTTGATGTTTGAAAATAGATGATATTGTTTAAAGTCGGATTCTAAAGCATCGTAAATAGATGACTTTGTTCAAGTTGCGGATTCTTGAGGTTTAAAAATAGATGATATCGGTTTAAGTCGGATTCTTAAGCATTGTAAATAGATGACTTGTTCAAGTTGCGAATTCTGAAGGTTTGAAAATAGATGATATCGTTTAAAGTCGGATTCTAAAGCATTGTAAATAGATGACTTTGTCTAAGTTACCGATTCTTAAGCTTTCAAAATAGATGATATCGTTTAAAGTTCGATTCTAAAGCATTGTAAATAGATGACTTTGTTCAAGTTGCCGATCCTTAAGGATTGGAAATAGATGATATCGGTTAAAGTCAGATCCTAAAGCATTGTAAATAAATGACTTTGTTCAAGTTGCGGACTCTGATAGTTTGAAAATAAATTATATCGTTTAAAGTCGGATTCTAAAGCATTGTAAATAGATGACTTTGTTCAAGTTGCGGATTCTTAAGGTTTGAAAATAGATGATATCGTTTAAAGTCGGATTCTAAAGCATTGTAAATAGATGACTTTGTTCAAGTTGCGGATTCTTAATGTTTGATAATAGATGATATCGTTTAAAGTCGGATTCTAAAGCATTGTAAATAGATGACTTTGTTCAAGTTGCGGATTCTTAAGGTTTGAAAATAGATGATATCGTTTAAAGTCGGATTCTAAAGCATTGTAAATAGATGACTTTGTTCAAGTTGCGAGTTCTTAAGGTTTAAAACTAGATGATATCGTTTAATGTCGTATACTAAAGAATTGTAAATAGATTACTATGTTCAAGTTACGTATTCTTAAGGTTTGAACATAGATGATATCATTTAAAGTCGGATTATAAAGCATTGTAAATAGATGACTTTGTTCAAGTTGCCGATTATTAAGGATTGAAAATAGATGATATCGTTTAAAGTCGGATTCTAAAGCATTGTAACTAGATGACTGTGTTCAAGTTGCGAGTTGTTTAAAAGTAGATGATATCGTTTAATGTCAGATACTAAAGCATTGTAAATAGATGACTTTGTAAGAGTTGCGGATCCTTAATGTTTGAAAATAGATGATATCGTTTAAGTCGGATTCTAAAGCATTGTAAATAGATGACTTTGTTCAAGTGGCGGATACTTTATGTTTGAAAATAGATGATATTGTTTAAAGTCGGATTCTAAAGCATTGTAAATAGATGACTTTGTTGCAGTTCCGGATTCTTAAGGTTTTAAAATAGATGATATCGTTTCAGGTCGGATTCTAAAGCATTGTAAATAGATGACTTTGTTCAAGTTGCCGATTCTTAAAGTTTGAAAATAGATTATATCGTTTAAAGTCTGATTCTAAATCATTGTAAATAGATGACTTTGTTCAAGTTGCGGATTCTTAAGATTTGAAAATAGATGATATCGTTTAAAGTCGGATTCTAAAGCATTGTAAATAGATGACTTTGTTCAAGTTGCGGACTCTTATAGTTGTAAAATAGAGTATATCGTTTCAAGTCGGATTCTAAAGAATTGTAAATAGATGACTTTGTTCAAGTTGAGGATCTTCAAGGTCTTAAAATAGATAATATTTTTTAAAGTCGGATTCTAAAGCATTGTAAATAGATGAATTTGTTCAAGTTGCGTATTCTTAATGTTTGAAAATGGATGATATCGTTTAAAGTCGGATTCTAAAGCATTGTAAATAGATGACTTTGTTCAAGTTGCCGATTCTTTATGTTTGAAAATAGATGATATCGTTTAAAGTCGGATTCCAAAGCATTGTAAATAGATGACTTGTTCCAGTCGCCGATTCTCAAGCTTTGAAAATAGATGATATCGTTTAAAGTCGAATTGTAAAGAACTGTAAATAGATTACTTTGTTCAAGTTTCCGATTCTAAAGGTTCGAAAATAGATGATATCGTTTAAAGTCGGATTCTAAAGCATTGTAAATAGATGACTTTGTTCAAATTGCGAGTTTTAGATGATATATTTTAATGTCGGATTCTAAAGCATTGTAAATAGATGACCTTGTTCAAGTTGCGGATTCTTGAGGTTTGAAAATAGATGATATCGGTTAAAGTCGGATTCTAAACACTGTAAATAGATGACTTTGTTCAAGTTGCCGATTCTTAATGTTTGAAAATAGATGATACTGTTTAAAGGTCGATTCTAAAGCATTGTAAATATATGACTTTGTTAAAGTTGCCGATCTTTAAGGTAAGAAAATAGATTATATCGTTTAAAGTCGGATTCTAAAGCATTGTAAATAGATGACTTTGTTCAAGTTGCGGATTCTTGAGGTTTAAAACCAAAGGATATACGTTAAAGTCGAATTCTACAGCATTGTAAATAGATGACTTTGTTCCAGTTGCGGATTCTTCATGTTTTAAAATAGATGATATCGTTGAAAGTCGGATTCTAAAGCATTGTAAATAGATGACTTTGTTCACATTCCTGTTGTTTGAAAATAGATGATATTGTTATAAGTCGGATTCTAAAGCATTGTAAATAGATGATATTGTTCAAGTTGCGGATACTTAAGGTTTCTAAATATATGATATCGTTGAAAGTGGGATTCTAAAACATTGTAAATAAATGACTTTGTTACAGTTGCGGAGTCTTAAGGTTTGAAAATAGATGATATCGTTTAAAGTCGGATTCTAAAACATTGTAAGTAGATGACTTTGTTCAAGTTGCCGATTCTTAAAGTTTGAAAATAGATTATATCGTTTAAAGTCGGATTCTAAATCATTGTAAATAGATGACTTTGTTCAAGTTGTGCATTCTTTAGGTTTGAAAATATGTGATATCGTTTAGACTCGGATTCCAAAGCATTGTAAATAGATGACTTTGTTAAAGTTGCGGATTCTGAGGGTTTGAAAATAGATGATATCGTTTAAAGTATGATTCTAAAGCATTGTAAATAGATGACGTTTTCAAGTTGCGGATGCTAAAGGTTTGAAAATAGATGATATTGTTGAAAGTCGCATTCTAAAGCATTGTAAATAGATGACTTTGTTCAAGTTGCCGATTTTTAAGGTTTGAAAATAGATGATATCATTTAAAGTCGGATTCTTAAGCATTGTAAATAGATGACTTTGTTCAAGTTGTGGATTCTAAAGCTTTGAAAATAGATGATATCGTTGAAAGTCGGATTCTAAATCATTGAAAATAGATGACTTTGTTCAAGTTGACGATTCTGAAAGGTTTGACAAAAGATGATATCGTTTAAAGTCGGATTTTAAAGCATTGTAAATAGATGACCTTGTGTAAGTTGCGGATTCTTAAGGTTTGGACATAAATAATATTGTCTTATATCGGATTCTAAAGCATTGTAAATAGATGACTTTGTTCAAGTTGCGGATTCTTAAGGTTTGAAAATAGATGATATCGTTTAAAGTTGGATTCTAAAGTATTGTATATAGATGACTTTGTTCTAGTTGCGGATACTTAAGGTTTGAAAATAGATGATATCGTTTCAAGTCGGTTTCTAAAGCATTGTAAATAGATGACTTTGTTCAGTGGCGGACTCTTAAGGTTGTAAAATAGATTATATCGTTTCAAGTCGGATTCTAAAGCATTGTAAATCTTTGACTTTGTTCAAGTTGCAAATTCTTGATGTTTGAAAA
The DNA here is from genome assembly GCA_963556195.1 of Sepiola atlantica. Classification (NCBI taxonomy): domain Eukaryota; kingdom Metazoa; phylum Mollusca; class Cephalopoda; order Sepiida; family Sepiolidae; genus Sepiola; species Sepiola atlantica. Next base: position 43,054 of record CAUVYP010001127.1, read on the forward strand.
TGGATTATATCGTGTAAAGTCGGATTCTAAAGCATTGTAAATAGATTACTTTGTTCAAGTTGCGGATTCTTAATGTTTGAAAATAGATGATATCGTTTAAAGTCGGATTCTAAAGCATTGTAAATAGATGACTTTGTTCAAGTTGAGGATTCTCAAGGTTTGAAAGTAGATGATATCGTTTAATGTCGGATACTAAAGCATTGTAACTAGATGACTGTGTTCAAGTTGCAGATTCTTAAGATTTTAAAATAGATGATATCGTTTAAAGTCGGATTCTAAAGCATTGTAAATAGATGACTTTGTTCAAGTTGCGGACTCTTATGGTTTGAAAATAGATGATATCGTTTCAAGTCGGATTCTAAAGCATTGTAAATAGATGACTTTGTTCAAGTTGAGGATTCTCAAGGTTTGAAAATAGATGATATTGTTTAAAGTCGGATTCTAAAGCATTTAAAATAGATGACTTTGTTCAATTTGCGGATTGTCAAGGTTTGAAAATTGATTATATCGCTTAAAGTCGGATTCTAAAGCATTGTAAATAGATGACTTTGTTCAAGTTTCGAGTTAAGGTTTAAAAATAGATGATATCGTTTAATGTCGGATACTAAAGCATTGTAAATAGATGACTTTGTTTAAGTTTCGGATTCTGTAGGTTTGAAAATAGATGATATCGTTTTAAGTCGGATTCTAAAGCATAGCAAATAGATAACTTTGTTCAAGTTGCGGATTCTTAAGGTTTGAAAATAGATGATATTGTTTAAAGTCGGATTCTAAACAATTGTAAATAGATGACTTTGTCTAAGTTGCGGATTCTTAATGTTTGAAATGTAAAGTCGAACAGAATGAAGGAAAAAAGCGACCACGTGTCTGCGCGTGTTGTCTTACCTGCTGGGATGATCGCGGGGTGGGCGGAAATTAGATTAATGGCGGCTGTGGTTTTTTGTACTATTATTGAGCGATGACGTCAGGCCTCACGTGACTGTTTTTCTGACCACCGATAGACTGATGATGAACACTTGGACAATAAAAGGAGTATGTTCGGAAGATCAAGTCAGTGTGTATCAACTGCATCAGTGAGATTAGACGGCCGACGTTCGTTGTGTTAATCAACTGCCGTAGTTGCGTAGTTGCGAAACAAATACAAGCTATTTCGGCGAAATGGGGGAAAAAATTGACCTCAAATTAATACCAGAGTTTGATGGATCGAACCCGGTAATTGACTGGGTGGAAAAGGTGGAATTACATTGCCTTTTGTCTGGCGTAAAAAACCTCGAACATGTTGTTCCTCTGCGCTTGTCCGGCGGCGCCTTTGCGGTGTATCAACAGCTCAGCCATGAGGGCAAACAGGACTACGAGAAAATCAAGGCGGCACTGTTCAAGGCGTTTGCGATTGACCCCACCACTGCTTGGGAGCAACTTGAGGCAAGGACCTTACGTCCGGGCGAAACGGTCGACGTGTACTTGGCAGAGCTGACGAAGTTGACAGTGTTGTTTGGTGGACTGCCTGAGCGGGCCTTAGCATGCAAATTCCTAGCGGGACTCCCGACAGGAGCGAAGCAACTACTACGAGCTAGCTCAAGTGCAGATTCGCTGCCCCTTAATGACCTAGTATATCGGGCAAGGACTGTAATGAAGAATTACTCCGAAATGAGGGAACCAGTAATTGCTGCTACTCAGTCCACACCGAATAATAAGAAACCGTATCAAGGACCCGGTCCACGTGGTGGAATCGTATGCTACAGATGCAATGGACAGGGCCACATCGCAAGGAACTGCCGGCAACAAGCAATGGTTGTTCGCTGCTACCGGTGTAAGGAAGCTGGCCATATAGCTCAAGACTGTCCGGGAAACGGAACCGGGGACAAGGTGTCAGCGTCGACCTCTTCCACACGCAGAAATTAAATGAGACGCTGCCGATCATCCCGATATATATCAACGAAACACTGTGCTCAGCACTCCTCGATTCCGGGTGCTCCCGCACTATCGTATGTGCAGATCTCTGCCACATTTGGAGAAAGAAGAACGTCAGAGTGACTACCATCAGTGGAGAGACGCGCACATGTTGCGGCGTGGGCAATGTAACTATACGGACGAAAAATGGAAGCTCCGCTAACCTAGAGGCGCTGGTAGTGCTCGAAAAACCCCTGAGTTTTGACCTGCTCCTAGGATATGATGCCATCAGAGCCCTTGGTGGTGTCCATATAACGGTGACAGGGGCGGTACATTTTCAGGAGAAAGCCCCAGTGTGTGCTGCGCTAAGGATCGACCAACCAGACTTCAGCGTCGAATTTGACGAGCAAAAGAGGGTTTGGACTGCCTCATGGAAGTGGTCGAAAAACAGTGAACCAGCCAAACTGCAGAATGGAATAACTGAATACCATGTGCCCGACCACATGAGGCCCGCGTACGAAGAGGAACTTCGCAAATGGATCGAGGATGGCTGGCTGATTCCCTACCCATACAAAAAACTTGGACCTCCTAAGGGTCTGATCCCATTAATGGCGGTCAATCAGCACAACAAAGCCAAAGTCAGGCCGGTAATGGATTACCGAGAACTTAACTCGCATGTCGATGCGTTTACAGCTGATGCTGACGTATGTGCTAGCAAACTACGAGAGTGGCGCCAGCTGGGTTCTAATGTGTCCCTGTTGGATCTGAGAAGGGCATATCTGCAGGTCCGAGTTAACGAGACAATGTGGCCGTTTCAGACGGTAGTGTTTGCCGGTAGAAGGTATTGTCTCACAAGACTGGGCTTTGGGTTGAACGTTGCGCCCCAAATAATGAAGACGATTGTCAATGCTGCATTGTCACAGGATAAGACCGTAAAAGAAGGGACATCAGCATACCTTGACGACATATACGTGGATGAAGACATTGTGCCGTCATCACGTGTGAGGGCCAAGCTAGCCGAACTTGGACTGATGTGTAAGGATCCAGAACGCTTGGAGGATGGCGCTCGTGTCTTAGGGTTGAGGCGGGCTATATTTTCCCTGTGTGGAAAACTGGTGGGACACCTACCAGTAGGTGGATGGACTCGGGCCGCGACAGCCATCATGAAGAGGAGGGCAAGTGCAGTTACCAAATGTTGGGATGACGAGACGGTGGACAATTTGTTGCTGCGCATGGTGAAGGAGACCATCACAAGAGTCGAGCAGGAGGACCCCGCTAAAGGAGATTGGTGCGTCCAGGGAGACAGGCTAAATGTGTGGGTGGATGCGAGCTCCCTCGCGATCGGGGCGCTATTGGAGATGAACGGGTCCGTGATTGAGGACGCCTGCTGGTTGCGACCAATGGATGATGCTGCTCACATCAACCTGGCGGAGTTGGATGCGGTAACAAAAGGAATAAACTTGGCACTCCAGTGGAAAGTCAAAGAATTATGCATACACACAGATTCGCTGTGCGTATACCACTGGATACTTGACACACTAACAGGCAAAGCGAGAGTGCGCACCAAGGCGGCTACCGAAATGCTAATCAGACGACGGTTGGAGACAATAAGGAAGTTGGTGGAAGAGTACGACCTATCGGTGAATGCGGTGCTTGTCACTTCAACCTGCAATCTTGCCGATAGACTTACCGATTGGCTGATGATGAACACTTGGACAATAAAAGGAGTATGTTCGGAAGATCAAGTCAGTGTGTATCAACTGCATCAGTGAGATTAGACGGCCGACGTTCGTTGTGTTAATCAACTGCCGTAGTTGCGTAGTTGCGAAACAAATAAAAATAGATATAGATGATATCGTTTTAAGTCGGATTCTAAACAATTGTAAATAGATGACTTTGTCTAAGTTGCGGATTCCTAATGTTTGAAAATAGACGATACTGTTTAAAGTCGGATTCTAAAGCATAGTAAATTGATGAAATTATTGAAGTTGCGGATTCTTAATGTTTAAAAATAGATGATATCGTGTAAAGTCGGATTCTAAAGCATTGTAAATAGATGAATTTGTTTAAGTTGCGGATTCTATAAATTTGAAAATAGATGATATTGTTTAAAGTTGGATAATAAAGCATTGTAAATAGATGACTTTGTCTAAGTTGCGGATTCTTAAGGTTTAAAAATCGATGATATCGTTTAAAGTCGGATTCTAATGCATTGTAATTCTTTGACTTTGTTCAAGTTGCGGATTCTTGATGTTTGAAAATAGATGATATTGTTTAAAGTCGGATTCTAAAGCATCGTAAATAGATGACTTTGTTCAAGTTGCGGATTCTTGAGGTTTGAAAATAGATGATATCGGGTAAAGTCGGATTCTAAAGCATTGTAAATAGATGACTTTGTTCAAGTTGCGGACTCTTATGGTTTGAAAATAGATGATATCGTTTCAAGTTGGATTCTAAAGCATTGTAAATAGATGACTTTGTTCAAGTTGAGGATTCTCAAGGTTTGAAAATAGATGATATTGTTTAAAGTCGGATTCTAAAGCATTTGAAATAGATGACTTTGTTCAATTTGCGGATTGTCAAGGTTTGAAAATTGATTATATCGCTTAAAGTCGGATTCTAAAGCATTGTAAATAGATGACTTTGTTCAAGTTTCGAGTTGTTAAGGTTTAAAAATAGATGATATCGTTTAATGTCGGATACTAAAGCATTGTAAATAGATAACTTTGTTCAAGTTTCGGATTCTGTAGGTTTAAAAATAGATGATATCGTTTTAAGTCGGATTCTAAACAATTGTAAATAGATGACTTTGTCTAAGTTGCGGATTCCTAATGTTTGAAAATAGACGATACTGTTTAAAGTCGGATTCTAAAGCATTGTAAATTGATGAAATTATTGAAGTTGCGGATTCTTAATGTTTAAAAATAGATGATATCGTTTAAAGTCGGATTCTAAAGCATTGTAAATAGATGAATTTGTTGAGGTTGCGGATTCTTAATGTTTGAAAATAGAGGATATTGTTTAAAGTTGGATTCTAAAGCATAGTAAATAGATGACTTTGTCTAAGTTGCGGATTCTTAAGGTTTAAAAATCGATGATATCGTTTAAAGTCGGATTCTAATGCATTGTAATTCTCTGACTTTGTTCATGTGACGAATTCTTGATGTTTGAAAATAAATGATATTGTTTAAAGTCGGATTCTAAACCATTTGAAATAGATGACTTTGTTCAATTTGCGGATTGTCAAGGTTTGAAAATTGATTATATCGCTTAAAGTCGGATTCTAAAGCATTGTAAATAGATGACTTTGTTCAAGTTTCGAGTTGTTAAGGTTTAAAAATAGATGATATCGTTTAATGTCGGATACTAAAGCATTGTAAATAGATGACTTTGTTCAAGTTGCGGACTCTTATGGTTTGAAAATAGATGATATCGTTTCAAGTCAGATTCTAAAGCATTGTAAATAGATGAATTTTTTTAAGTTGCGGATTCTTAATGTTTGAAAATAGATGATATTGTTTAAAGTTGGATTCTAAAGCATTGTAAATAGATGACTTTGTTCAAGTTGCGGATTCTTGAGGTTTGAAAATAGATGATATCGGTTAAAGTCGGATTCTTAAGCATTGTAAATAGATGACTTGTTCAAGTTGCGAATTCTGAAGTTGGACTTTGTCTAAGTGGCGGATTCTTAAGGTTTAAAAATCGATGATATCGTTTAAAGTCGGATTCTAATGCATTGTAATTCTTTGACTTTGTTCAAGTTGCGGATTCTTGATGTTTGAAAATAGATGATATTGTTTAAAGTCGGATTCTAAAGCATCGTAAATAGATGACTTTGTTCAAGTTGCGGATTCTTGAGGTTTGAAAATAGATGATATCGGTTAAAGTCGGATTCTAAAGCATTGTAAATAGATGACTTTGTTCAAGTTGCGGACTCTTATGGTTTGAAAATAGATGATATCGTTTCAAGTCGGATTCTAAAGCATTGTAAATAGATGACTTTGTTCAAGTTGAGGATTCTCAAGGTTTGAAAATAGATGATATTGTTTAAAGTCGGATTCTAAAGCATTTGAAATAGATGACTTTGTTCAATTTGCGGATTGTCAAGGTTTGAAAATTGATTATATCGCTTAAAGTCGGATTCTAAAGCATTGTAAATAGATGACTTTGTTCAAGTTTCGAGTTGTTAAGGTTTAAAAATAGATGATATCGTTTAATGTCGGATACTAATGCATTGTAAATAGATGACTTTGTTTAACTTTCGGATTCTGTAGGTTTGAAAATAGATGATATCGTTTTAAGTCGGATTCTAAAGCATAGCAAATAGATAACTTTGTTCAAGTTGCAGATTCTTAAGGTTTGAAAATAGAGGATATCGTATAAAGTCGGATTCCAAAGCATTGAAAATAGATGAAATTATTGAAGTTGCGGATTCTTAATGTTTTAAAATAGATGATATCGTTTAAAGTCGGATTCTAAAGCATTGTAAATAGATGAATTTGTTAAAGTTGCGGATTCTTAATGTTCGAAAATAGATGATATTGTTTAAAGTTTGATTCTAAAGCATTGTAAATAGATGACTTTGTCTAAGTTGCGGATTCTTAAGGTTTAAAAATCGATGATATCGTTTAAAGTCGGATTCTAATGCATTGTAATTCTTTGACTTTGTTCAAGTTGCGGAGTCTTGATGTTTGAAAATAGATGATATTGTTTAAAGTCGGATACTAAAGCATCGTAAATAGATGACTTTTTTCAAGTTGCGGATTCTTGAGGTTGGAAAATAGATGATATCGGTTAAAGTCGGATTCTTAAGCATTGTAAATAGATGACTTGTTCTAGTTGCGAATTTTGAAGGTTTGAAAATAGAGGATATCGTATAAAGTCGGATTCCAAAGCATTGAAAATAGATGACCTTGTTCAAGTTGCGGATTCTTTAGGTTTGAAAATAGATGATATCGTTTAAAGTCGGATTCTAAAGCATTGTAAATAGATGACTTTGTTCAAGTTGCCGACTCTTAAGCTTTCAAAATAGATGATATCGTTTAAAGTCGGATTCCAAAGCATTGTAAATAGATGACTTTGTTCAAGTTGCCGCTTCTTAAGGTTTTAAAATAGATGATATCGTTTAAAGTCGTATTCTAATGGATTGTAAATAGATGACTTTGTTCAAGTGTCGGATTCTTAAGGTTCGAAAATAGATGATATCGTTTAAAGTCGGATTCTAAAGCATTGTAAATAGATGACTTTGTTCAAGTTGCGAGTTCTAGATGATATATTTTAATGTCGGATTCTAAAGCATTGTAAATAGATGACCTTGTTCAAGTTGCGGATTCTTAAGGTTTGAAAATAGATGATATCGGTTTAAGTCGGATTCTAAAGCATTGTAAATAGATGACATTGTTCAAGTTGCGGACTCTGATAGTTTGAAAATAGATTATATCGTTTAAAGTCGGATTCTAAAGCATTGTTAATAGATGACTTTGTTCAAGTTGCGGATTCTTTAGGTTTGAAAATAGATGATATTGTTTGAAGTCGAATTCTAAAACATTGTAAATAGATGACTGTGTTCAAGTTGCGGATTCTTTAGGTTGGCAAATAGATGATATCGTTTAAGATCGGATTCCAAACCATTGTAAATAGATGACTTTGTTAAGTTGCGGATTCTTAAGATTTGAAAATAGATGATATCGTTTACAGTCGGATTCTAAAGCATTGTAAATAGATGACTTTGTTCAAGTGTCGGACTCTTAAGGTTTGAAAATAGATGATATTGTTTAAAGTACGATTCTAAAGCATTGAAAGCAGATGACTTTATTACAGTTGCGGATTCTTAAGGCTTAAAAATAGATGATATTGTTTAAAGTCGCATTCTAAGCATTATAAATAGATGACTTTGTTGATATTGCGGATTCTTAAGGTTTGAAAATAGATGATATCGTTTAAAGTCGGATTCTAAAGCATTGTAAATAGATGACTTTGTTCAAGTTGCGGATTCTTAAGGTTTTAAAATAGATGATATCGTTTAAAGTCGGATTCTAAAGCATTGTTAATAGATTGCTTTGTTCAAGTTGCGGATTCTTAATGTTTAAAAATAGATGATATCGTTTAAAGTCAGATTCTATGTATTGTAAATAGATGACCTTGTTCAAGTGTCGGATTCTTAAGGTTTTAAAATAGATGATATTGTTTAAAGTCGGATTCTAAAGCATTGTAAATAGATGACTTTGTTCAAGTTGCAAATTCTTAAGGTTTTAATATAGATGATATCGTTTACAGTCGGATTCTAAAGCATTGTAAATAGATGACTTTGTTCAAGTTGCGAGTTCTTAAGGTTTAAAACTAGATGATATCGTTTATTGTCGGATACTAAAGCATTGTAAATAAATTACTATGTTCAAGTTACGTATTCTTAAGGTTTGAAAATAGATGATATCATTTAAAGTCGGATTATAAAGCTGTGTAAATAGATGACTTTGTTCAATTTGCGGATTTTTTAGGTTTGAAAATAGATGATATCATTTCAAGTCGGATTCTAAAGCATTGTAAATAGATGACTTTGTTCAAGTTGAGGATTCTCAAGGTTAGAAAATAGATGATATTGTTTAAAGTCGGATTCCAAAGCATTGTAAATAGATGACTTTGTTCAAGTTGCCGATTCTTAAGGTTTTAAAATAGATGATATCGTTTAAACTCGGATTCTAAAGCATTGTAAATAGATGACTTGTTCAAGTCGCCGATGCTCAAGCTTTGAAAATAGATGATATCGTTTAAAGTCGGATTCTAAAGCATTGTAAATAGATGACTTTGTTCAAGTTGAGGATTCTCAAGGTTTGAAAGTAGATGATATCGTTTAATGTCGGATACTAAAGCATTGTAAATAGATGACTTTGTTCAAGTTGCAGATTCTTAAGATTTTAAAATAGATGATATCGTTTAAAGTCGGATTCTAAAGCATTGTAAATAGATGACTTTGTTCAAGTTGCGGACTCTTATGGTTTGAAAATAGATGATATCGTTTCAAGTCGGATTCTAAAGCATTGTAAATAGATCACTTTGTTCAAGTTGAGGATTCTCAAGGTTTGAAAATAGATGATATTGTTTAAAGTCGGATTCTAAAGCATTTGAAATAGATGACTTTGTTCAATTTGCGGATTGTCAAGGTTTGAAAATTGATTATATCGCTTAAAGTCGGATTCTAAAGCATTGTAAATAGATGACTTTGTTCAAGTTTCGAGTTGTTAAGGTTTAAAAATAGATGATATCGTTTAATGTCGGATACTAAAGCATTGTAAATAGATGACTTTTTTTAAGTTTCGGATTCTGTAGGTTTGAAAATAGATGATATCGTTTTAAGTCGGATTCTAAAGCATAGCAAATAGATAACTTTGTTCAAGTTGCGGATTCTTAAGGTTTGAAAATAGATGATATTGTTTAAAGTCGGATTCTAAACAATTGTAAATAGATGACTTTGTCTAAGTTGCGGATTCTTAATGTTTGAAAATAGACGATACTGTTTAAAGTCGGATTCTAAAGCATTGTAAATTGATGAAATTATTGAAGTTGCGGATTCTTAATGTTTAAAAATAGATGATATCGTTTAAAGTCGGATACTAAAGCATTGTAAATAGATGAATTTGTTTAAGTTGCGGATTCTTAATGTTTGAAAATAGATGATATTGTTTAAAGTTGGATTCTAAAGCATAGTAAATAGATGACTTTGTCTAAGTTGCGGATTCTTAATGGTTTATAAATTCGATGATATCGTTTAAAGTCGGATTCTAATGCATTGTAATTCTATGACTTTGTTCAAGTGGCGAATTCTTGATGTTTGAAAATAGATGATATTGTTTAAAGTCGGATTCTAAAGCATTTGAAATAGATGACTTTGTTCAATTTGCGGATTGTCAAGGTTTGAAAATTGATTATATCGCTTAAAGTCGGATTCTAAAGCATTGTAAATAGATGACTTTGTTCAAGTTTCGAGTTGTTAAGGTTTAAAAATAGATGATATCGTTTAATGTCGGATACTAAAGCATTGTAAATAGATGACTTTGTTTAAGTTTCGGATTCTGTACGTTTGAAAATAGATGATATCGTTTTAAGTCGGATTCTAAAGCATAGCAAATAGATAACTTTGTTCAAGTTGCGGATTCTTAAGGTTTGAAAATAGATGATATTGTTTAAAGTCGGATTCTAAACAATTGTAAATAGATGACTTTGTCTAAGTTGCGGATTCTTAATGTTTGAAAATAGACGATACTGTTTAAAGTCGGATTCTAAAGCATTGTAAATTGATGAAATTATTGAAGTTGAGGATTCTTAATGTTTAAAAAATATATGATATCGTTTAAAGTCGGATTCTAAAGCATTGTAAATAGATGAATTTGTTTAAGTTGCGGATTCTTAATGTTTGAAAATAGATGATATTGTTTAAAGTTGGATTCTAAAGCATTGTAAATAGATGACTTTGTCTAAGTTGCGGATTCTTAAGGTTTAAAAATCGATGATATCGTTTAAAGTCGAATTCTAATGCATTGTAATTCTGTGACTTTGTTCAAGTTCCGGATTCTTGATGTTTGAAAATAGATGATATTGTTTAAAGTCGGATTCTAAAGCATCGTAAATAGATGACTTTGTTCAAGTTGCGGATTCTTGAGGTTTGAAAATAGATGATATCGGTTAAAGTCGGATTCTAAAGCATTGTAAATAGATGACTTTGTTCAAGTTGCGGACTCTTATGGTTTGAAAATAGATGATATCATTTCAAGTCGAATTCTAAAGCATTGTAAATAGATGACTTTGTTCAAGTTGAGGATTCTCAAGGTTTGAAAATAGATGATATTTTTAAAGTCGGATTCTAAAGCATTTGAAATAGATGACTTTGTTCAATTTGCGGATTGTCAAGGTTTGAAAATTGATTATATCGCTTAAAGTCGGATTCTAAAGCATTGTAAATAGATGACTTTGTTCAAGTTTCGAGTTGTTAAGGTTTAAAAATAGATGATATCGTTTAATGTCGGATACTAAAGCATTGTAAATCGATGACTTTGTTTAAGTTTCGGATTCTGTAGGTTTGAAAATAGATGATATCGTTTTAAGTCGGATTCTAAAGCATAGCAAATAGATAACTTTGTTCAAGTTGCGGATTCTTAAGGTTTGAAAATAGATGATATTGTTTAAAGTCAGATTCTAAAGCATTGTAAATAGATGACTTTGTCTAAGTTGCGGATTCTTAAGGTTTAAAAATCGATAATATCGTTTACAGTCGGATTCTAATGCATTGTAATTCTTTGACTTTGTTCAAGTTGCGGATTCTTGATGTTTGAAAATAGATGATATTGTTTAAAATCGGATTCTAAAGCATCGTAAATAGATGACTTTGTTCAAGTTGCGGATTCTTGAGGTTTGAAAATAGATGATATCGGTTAAAGTCGGATTCTTAAGCATTGTAAATAGATGACTTGTTCAAGTTGCGAATTCTGAAGGTTTGAAAATAGAGGATATCGTATAAAGTCGGATTCCAAAGCATTGAAAATAGATGACCTTGTTCAAGTTGCGGATTCTTTAGGTTTGAAAATAGATGATATCGTTTAAAGTCGGATTCTAAAGCATTGTAAATAGATGACTTTGTTCAAGTTGCCGATTCTTAAGCTTTCAAAATAGATGATATCGTTTAAAGTCGGATTCCAAAGCATTGTAAATAGATGACTTTGTTCAAGGTGCCGCTTCTTAAGGTTTTAAAATAGATGATATCGTTTAAAGTCGTATTCTAATGGATTGTAAATAGATGACTTGTTCCACTCGCCGATTCTCAAGCTTTGAAAATAGATGATATCGTTTAAAGTCGGATTCTAAAGAACTGTAAATAGATTACTTTGTTCAAGTTTCCGATTCTTAAGGTTCGAAAATAGATGATATCCTTTAAAGTCGGATTCTAAAGCATTGTAAATAGATGACTTTGTTCAAGTTGCGAGTTCTAGATGATATATTTTAATGTCGGATTCTAAAGCATTGTAAATAGATGACCTTGTTCAAGTTGCGGATTCTTGATGTTTGAAAATAGATGATATCGGTTAAAGTCGGATTCTAAAGCATTGTAAATAGATGACATTGTTCAAGTTGCGGACTCTGATAGTTTGAAAATAGATTATATCGTTTAAAGTCGGATTCTAAAGCATTGTTAATAGATGACTTTGTTCAAGTTGCGGATTCTTTAGGTTTGAAAATAGATGATATTGTTTGAAGTCGAATTCTAAAACATTGTAAATAGATGACTGTGTTCAAGTTGCGGATTCTTTATGTTGGCAAATAGATGATATCGTTTAAGATCGGATTCCAAACCATTGTAAATAGATGACTTTGTTAAGTTGCGGATTCTTAAGATTTGAAAACAGATGATATCGTGTAAAGTCGGATTCTACAGCATTGTAAATTGATGACTTTGTTCAAGTGGCCGATACTTTAAATTTGAAAATAGATGATATCGTTTACAGTCGGATTCTAAAGCATTGTAAATAGATGACTTTGTTCAAGTTGCGGATTCTTGATGTTTGAAAATAGATGACATAGTTTAAAGTCGGATTCTAAAGCATTGTAAATAGATGACTTTGCTCAAGTTGCGGATTCTTAAGGTTTGAAAATAGATGATATCTTTTAAAGTCTGATTCTAAAGCATTTTAAATAGATGACTTTGTTCAAGTGTCGGACTCTTAAGGTTTGAAAATAGATGATATTGTTTAAAGTACGATTCTAAAGCATTGTAAGTAGATGACTTTATTACAGTTGCGGATTCTTAAGGCTTTAAAATAGATGATATTGTTTAAAGTCGCATTCTAAAGCATTATAAATAGATGACTTTGTTCATGTTGCGGATTCTTAAGGTTTGAAAATAGATGATATCGTTTAAAGTCGGATTCTAAAGCATTGTAAATAGATGACTTTGTTCAAGTTGCGGATTCTTAAGGTTTGAAAATAGATGATATCGTTTAAAGTCGGATTCTAAAGCATTGTTAATAGATGGCTTTGTTCAAGTTGCGGATTCTTAATGTTTGAAAATGGATGATATCGTTTAAAGTCGGATTCTAAGTATTGTAAATAGATGACGTTGTTCAAGTGTCGGATTCTTAAGGTTTTTAAATAGATGATATCGTTTAAAGTCGGATTCTAAAGCATTGTAAATAGATGACTTTGTTCAAGTTGCGGATTCTTAAGGTTTTAATATAGATGATATCGTTTACAGTCGGATTCTAAAGCATTGTAAATAGATGACTTTGTTCAAGTTGCGAGTTCTTAAGGTTTAAAACTAGATGATATCGTTTATTGTCGGATACTAAAGCATTGTAAATAAATTACTATGTTCAAGTTACGTATTCTTAAGGTTTGAAAATAGATGATATCATTTAAAGTCGGATTATAAAGCTGTGTAAATAGATGACTTTGTTCAAGTTGCGGATTTTTTAGGTTTGAAAATAGATTATATCGTTTAAAGTCGGATTCTAAAGCATTGTAAATAGATGACTTTGTTCAAGTTGCCGATTCTTAAGCTTTGAAAATAGATGATATCGTTTAAAGTCGGATTCCAAAGCATTGTAAATAGATGACTTTGATCAAGTTGCCGATTTTTAAGGTTTTAAAATAGATGATATTGTTTAAACTCGGATTCTAAAGCATTGTAAATAGATGACTTGTTCAAGTCGCCGATTCTCAAGCTTTGAAAATAGATTATATCGTTTAAAGTCGGATTCTAAAGCACTGTAAATAGATGACTTTGTTCAAGTTTCCGATTCTTAAGGTTTGAAAATAGATGATATCGTTTAAAGTTCGATTCTAAAGCATTGTAAATAGATGACTTTGTTCAAGTTGCCGATTCTTAAGCTTTGAAAATAGATGATATCGTTTAAAGTTCGATTCTAAAGCATTGTAAATAGATGACTTTGTTCAAGTTGCCGATCCTTAAGGATTGAAAATAGATGATATCGGTTAAAGTCGGATTCTAAAGCATTGTAAATAAATGACTTTGTTCAAGTTGCGGACTCTGATAATTTGAAAATAGATTATATCGTTTAAAGTCGGATTCTAAAGAATTGTAAATAGATGACTTTGTTCAAGTTGCGGATTCTGAAGGTTTGAAAATAGATGATATCGTTTAAAGTCGGATTCTAAAGCATTGTAAATAGATGACTTTGTTCAAGTTGCGGATTCTTAAGGTTTGATAATAGATGATATCATTTAAAGTCGGATTCTAAAGCATTGTAAATAGATGACTTTGTTCAAGTTGCGGATCCTTAAGGTTTGAAAATAGATGATATCGTTTAAAGTCGGATTCTAAAGCATTGTAAATAGATGACTTTGTTAAAGTTGCGAGTTCTTAAAGTTTAAAACTAGATGATATCGTTTAATGTCGTATACTAAAGCATTGTAAATAGATTACTATGTTCAAGTTACGTATTCTTAAGGTTTGAACATTGATGATATCATTTAAAGTCGGATTATAAAGCATTGTAAATAGATGACTTTGTTCAAGTTGCGGATGGTTTAGGTTTGAACAGTGATTATATCGCTTAAAGTCGGATTCCAAAGCATTGTAAATAGATGACTTTGTTCAAGTTGCCGATTATTAAGGATTGAAAATAGATGATATCGTTTAAAGTCGGATTCTAAAGCATTGTAACTAGATGACTGTGTTCAAGTTGCGAGTTGTTTAGGTTTAAAAGTAGATGATATCGTTTAATGTCAGATACTAAAGCATTGTAAATAGATGACTTTGTAAGAGTTGCGGATCCTTAATGTTTGAAAATAGATGATATCGTTTAAGTCGGATTCTAAAGCATTGTAAATAGATGACTTTGTTCAAGTGGCGGATACTTAATGTTTGAAAATAGATGATATCGTTTAAAGTCGGATTCTAAAGCATTGTAAATAGATGACTTTGTTGCAGTTCCGGATTCTTAAGGTTTTAAAATAGATGATATCGTTTCAGGTCCGATTCTAAAGCATTGTAAATAGATGACTTTGTTCAAGTTGCCGATTCTTAAAGTTTTAAAATAGATTATATCGTTTAAAGTCGGATTCTAAAGCATTGTAAATAGATGACTTTGTTCAAGTTGCGGACTCTTATAGTTTGAAAATAGAGTATATCGTTTCAAGTCGGATTCTAAAGAATTGTAAATAGACGACTTTGTTCAAGTTTAGGATCTTCAAGGTCTTAAAATAGATAATATTTTTTAAAGTCGGATTCAAAAGCATTGTAAATAGATGAATTTGTTCAAGTTGCGGATTCTTAATGTTTGAAAATAGATGATATCGTTTAAAGTCGGATTCTAAAGCATTGTAAATAGATGACTTTGTTCAAGTTGCGGATTCTTAAGGTTTGAAAATAGATGATATCGTTTAAAGTCGGATTCTAAAGCCTTGTAAGTAGATGACTTTGTTCAAGTTGCCGATTCTTTATGTTTGAAAATAGATTATATCGTTTAAAGTCGGATTCCAAAGCATCGTAAATAGATGACTTTGTTCAAGTTGCCGCTACCTAACGTTTTAAAATAGATGATATCGTTTAAAGTCGTATTCTAATGGATTGTAAATAGATGACTTGTTCCAGTCGCCGATTCTCAAGCTTTGAAAATAGATGATATCGTTTAAAGTCGGATTCTAAAGAACTGTAAATAGATTACATTGTTCAAGTTGCGAGTTCTAGATGATATATTTATATGTCGGATTCTAAAGCATTGTAAATAGATGACCTGGTTCAAGTTGCGGATTCTTGAGGTTTGAAAATAGATGATATCGGTTAAAGTCGGATTCTAAAGCATTGTAAATAGATGACATTGTTCAAGTTGCGGACTCTGATAGTTTGAAAATAGATGATATCGTTTGAAGTCCGATTCTAAAGCATTGTAAATAGATGACTTTGTTCAAGTTGCCGATTCTTAAGGTTTGAAAATAGATGATATCGTTTAAAGGTCGATTCTAAAGCATTGTAAATAGATGACTTTGTTCAAGTTGCCGATTCTTAAGGATTGAAAATAGATGATATCGTTTAAAGTCGGATTCTAAAGCATTGTAAATAGAGGACTTTGTTCAAGTTGCGAGTTGTTAAGGTTAAAAAGTAGATGATATCGTTTAATATCGAATACTAAAGCATTGTAAATAGATTACTTTGTTCAAGTCGCCGATTCGCAAGCTTTGAAAATAGATGATATCGGTTAAAGTCGGATTCTAAAGCACTGTTAATAGACGACTTTGTTCAAGTTGCCGATTCTCAAGGTTTGAAAATAGTTGATATTGTTTTAAGTCGGATTCTAAAGCATTGTAAATAGATGACTTTGTTCAAGTTGCGGATTCTTTAGGTTTGAAAATAGATGATATCGTTTCAAGTCGGATTCTAAAGCATTGTAAATAGATGACGTTGTTCAAGTTTCGAGTTGTTAATGTCTAAAAATAGATGATATCGTTTCAAGTCGGATCCTATAGAATTGTAAATAGATGACTTTGTTCAAGTTGAGGACTCTCAAGGTTTGAAAATAGATGATATTGTTTTAAGTCGGATTCTAAAGCATTGTAAATAGATGACTTTGTTCAAGTTGCGGATTCTTAAGATTTGAAAATAGATGATATCGTTTAAAGTCGGATTCTAAAGCATTGTAAATAGATGACTTTGTTCAAGTTGCGGGCTCTTATAGTTTGAAAATAGATTATATCGTTTTAAGTCGGATTCTAAAGAATTGTAAATAGATGACTTTGTTCAAGTTGAGGATCTTCAAGGTCTTAAAATAGATAATATTTTTAAAAGTCGGATTCTAAAGCATTGTAAATAGATGAATTTGTTCAAGTTGCGGATTCTTAATGTTTGAAAATAGATGATATCGTTTAAAGTCGGATTCTAAAGCATTGTAAATAGATGACTTTGTTCAAGTTGCGGATTCTTAAGGTTTGAAAATAGATGATATCGTTTAAAGTCGGATTCTAAAGCCTTGTAAGTAGATGACTTTGTTCAAGTTGCCGATTCTTTATGTTTGAAAATAGATGATATCGTTTAAAGTCGGATTCCAAAGCATTGTAAATAGATGACTTTGTTCAAGTTGCCGCTTCCTAATGTTTTAAAATAGATGATATCGTTTAAAGTCGTATTCTAATGGATTGTAAATAGATGACTTGTTCCAGTCGCCGATTCTCAAGCTTTGAAAATAGATGATATCGTTTAAAGTCGGATTCTAAAGAACTGTAAATAGATTACTTTGTTCAAGTTTCCGATTCTTAAGGTTCGAAAATAGATGATATCGTTTAAAGTCGGATTCTAAAGCATTGTAAATAGATGACTTTGTTCAAGTTGCGAGTTCTAGATGATATATTTATATGTCGGATTCTAAAGCATTGTAAATAGATGACCTTGTTCAAGTTGCGGATACTTGAGGTTTGAAAATAGATGATATCGGTTAAAGTCGGATTCTAAAGCATTGTAAATAGATGACATTGTTCAAGTTGCGGACTCTGATAGTTTGAAAATAGATTATATCGTTTAAAGTCGGATTCTAAAGCACTGTAAATAGATGACTTTGTTCAAGTTGCCGATTCTTAAGGTTTGAAAATAGATGATATCGTTTAAAGGTCGATTCTAAAGCATTGTAAATAGATGACTTTGTTCAAGTTGCCGATTCTTAAGGATTGAAAATAGATGATATCGTTTAAAGTCGGATTCTAAAGCATTGTAAATAGAGGACTTTGTTCAAGTTGCGAGTTGTTAAGGTTGAAAAGTAGATGATATCGTTTAATGTCGAATACTAAAGCATTGTAAATAGATTACTTTGTTCAAGTCGCCGATTCGCAAGCTTTGAAAATAGATGATATCGGTTAAAGTCGGATTCTAAAGCACTGTTAATAGACGACTTTGTTCAAGTTGCCGATTCTTAATGTTTGAAAATAGATGATATCGTTTAAAGTTCGATTCTAAAGCATTGTAAATAGATGACTTTGTTCAGTTGCCGATTCTTAAGTATTGAAAATAGATGATATCGTTTATAGTCGGATTCTAAAGCATTGTAACTAGATGACTGTGTTCAAGTTGCGAGTTGTTAAGGTTTATAAGTAGATGATATCGTTTAATGTCAGATACTAAAGCATTGTAAATAGATGACTTTGTAAAGGTAGCGGATCTTTAATGTTTGAAAATAGATGATATCGTTTAAGTCGGATTCTAAAGCATTGTAAGTAGATGACTTTTTTCAAGTTGCGGATACTTAATGTTTGAAAATAGATGATATCGTTTAAAGTCGGATTCTAAAGCATTGTAAATAGATGACTTTGTTCCAGTTCCGGATTCTTAAGGTTTGAAAATAGATGATATCGTTTCAAGCTAGATTCTAAAGCATTGTAAATAGATGACTTTGTTCAAGTTGCCGATTCTTAAAGTTTGAAAATAGATTATATCGTTTAAAGTCGGATTCTAAATCATTGTAAATAGATTACTTTGTTCAAGTTGCGGATTCTTAAGATTTGAAAATAGATGATATCGTTTAAAGTCGGATTCTAAAGCATTGTAAATAGATGACTTTGTTCAAGTTGCGGACTCTTATAGTTTGAAAATAGAGTATATCGTTTCAAGTCGGATCCTAAAGAATTGTAAATAGATGACTTTGTTCAAGTTGAGGACTCTCAAGGTTTGAAAATAGATGATATTGTTTTAAGTCCGCTTCTAAAGCATTGTAAATAGATGACTTTTTTCAAGTTGCCGATTCTTAAGGTTTGAAAATAGATTATATCGTTTCAAGTCGGATTCTAAAGCATTGTAAACAGATGACGTTGTTCAAGTTTCGAGTTGTTAATGTCTAAAAATAGATGATATCGTTTAATGTCGGATACTAAAGCATTGTAAATAGATGACTTTGTTTAAGTTGCGGAATCTTAAGGTTTGAAAATAGATGATATCGTTAAAATTCGGATTCTAAAGCATTGTAAATAGATGCCTTTGTACAAGACCACGATTCTTAAAGTTTGAAAATAGATGATATCGTTTAAAGTCGGATTCTAATGCATTGTCTATAGATGACTTTGTTCAAGTTGCGGATTCTTCAGGTTCGAAAATAGATTATACCGTTTGAAGTCGGATTCTAAAGCATTGTAAATAGATGACTTTGTTCAAGTTTCCGATTCTTAATGTTTGAAAATAGATGATGTCGTTTAAAGTCGGATTCAAAAGAATGATAAATGGATGACTTTGTTCAAGTCGCGGATTGTCAAGGTTTGAAAATAGATGATATTGTTAAAGTCGGATTCTACAGCATTGTAAATAGATGACTTTGTTCAAGTTGCGGATTCTTAATGTTTGAAAATAGACGATATCGTTTAAAGTCGGATTCTAAAGCATTGTAAATAGATTACTTTGTTCAAGTGGCGGATTCTTAATGTTTAAAAATCGATGATATCGTTTAAAGTCTGATTCTAAAGCATTGTAAATCTTTGACTTTGTTCAAGTTGCGGATTCTTGATGTTTGAAAATAGATGATATCGTTTAAAGTCGGATTCTAAAGCATTGTAAATAGATGACTTTGTTAGTGTTGCGGATCCGAAATGTTTGAAAACAGATGATATCGTTTAAGTCGGATTCTAAAGCATTGTAAATAGATGACTTTGTTCAAGTTGCGGATACTTAATGTTTGAAAATAAGTGATATCGTTTAAAGTCGGATTCTAAAGCATTGTAAATAGATGACTTTGTTCTAGTTGCGGATACTTAAGGTTTGAAAATAGATGATATCGTTTCAAGTCGGATTCTAAAGCATTGTAAATAGATGACTTTGTTCAAGTTGCAGATTCTTAAAGTAGTAAAATAGATTATATCGTTTAAAGTCGGATTCTAAATCATTGTAAATAGATGACTTTGTTCAAGTTGCCGATTGTTTAGGTTTGAAAATACATTATATTGTTTTAAGTCGGATTCTAAAGCATTGTAAATAGATGACTTTGTTCAGTGGCGGATTCTTGATGTTTGAAAATGGATTATATCGTGTAAAGTCGGATTCTAAAGTATTGTAAATAGATTACTTTGTTCAAGTTGCTGATTCTTGATGTTTGAAAATAGATGATATCGTTTAAAGTCGGATTCTAAAGCATTGTAAATAGATGACTTTGTTCAAGTTGAGGATTCTCAAGGTTTGAAAGTAGATGATATCGTTTAAAGTCGGATTCTAAACAATTGTAAATAGATGACTTTGTCTAAGTTGCGGATTCTTAATGTTTGAAAATAGACGATATCGTTTAAAGTCGGATTCTAAAGCATTGTAAATAGATGAATTTGTTTAAGTTGCGGATTCTTAATGTTTGAAATAGATGATATTGTTTAAAGTTGGATTCTAAAGCATTGTAAATAGTTGACTTTGTCTAAGTTGCGGATTCTTAAGGTTTAAAAATCGATGATATCGTTTAAAGTCGGATTCTAAAGCATTGTAAATAGAATACTTTGTTTAAGTTGCGGATTCTTAATGTTTGAAATAGATGATATTGTTTAAAGTTGGATTCTAAAGCATTGTAAATAGTTGACTTTGTCTAAGTTGCGGATTCTTAAGGTTTAAAAATCAATGATATCGTTTAAAGTCGGATTCTAATGCATTGTAATTCTTTGACTTTGTTCAAGTTGCGGATTCTTAAGATTTGAAAATAGATGATATCGTTTAAAGTCGGATTCTAAAGCATTGTAAATAGATGACTTTGTTCAAGTTGCGGACTCTTATAGTTTGAAAATAGAGTATATCGTTTCAAGTTGGATCCTAAAGAATTGTAAATAGATGACTTTGTTCAAGTTGAGGACTCTCAAGGTTTGAAAATAGATGATATTGTTTTAAGTCCGCTTCTAAAGCATTGTAAATAGATGACTTTTTTCAAGTTGCCGATTCTTAAGGTTTGAAAATAGATTATATCGTTTCAAGTCGGATTCTAAAGCATTGTAAACAGATGACGTTGTTCAAGTTTCGAGTTGTTAATGTCTAAAAATAGATGATATCGTTTAATGTCGGATACTAAAGCATTGTAAATAGATGACTTTGTTTAAGTTGCGGAATCTTAAGGTTTGAAAATAGATGATATCGTTAAAATTCGGATTCTAAAGCATTGTAAATAGATGCCTTTGTACAAGACCACGATTCTTAAAGTTTGAAAATAGATGATATCGTTTAAAGTCGGATTCTAATGCATTGTCTATAGATGACTTTGTTCAAGTTGCGGATTCTTCAGGTTCGAAAATAGATTATACCGTTTGAAGTCGGATTCTAAAGCATTGTAAATAGATGACTTTGTTCAAGTTTCCGATTCTTAATGTTTGAAAATAGATGATGTCGTTTAAAGTCGGATTCAAAAGAATGATAAATGGATGACTTTGTTCAAGTCGCGGATTGTCAAGGTTTAAAAATCGATGATATTGTTAAAGTCGGATTCTACAGCATTGTAAATAGATGACTTTGTTCAAGTTGCGGATTCTTAATGTTTGAAAATAGACGATATCGTTTAAAGTCGGATTCTAAAGCATTGTAAATAGATTACTTTGTTCAAGTGGCGGATTCTTAATGTTTAAAAATCGATGATATCGTTTAAAGTCGGATTCTAAAGCATTGTAAATCTTTGACTTTGTTCAAGTTGCGGATTCTTGATGTTTGAAAATAGATGATATCGTTTAAAGTCGGATTCTAAAGCATTGTAAATAGATGACTTTGTTCAAGTTGCGGATTCTTGAGGTTTGAAAATTAAGGATATTGGTTGAAGTCGGATTCTAAAGCATTGTAAATAGAGGACTTTGTTCAAGTTGCGGATTCTTGAGGTTTGAAAATAGATGATATCGGTTAAAGTCGGATTCTGAAGCATTGTAAATAGATGACTTGTTCAAGTTGCGAATTCTCAAGCTTTGAAAATAGATGATGTCGTTTAAAGTCGGATTCTAAAGAACTGTAAATAGATTACTTTGTTCATGTTTCCGATTCTTAAGGTTCGAAAATAGATGATATCGTTTAAAGTCGGATCCTAAAGCATTGTAAATAGATGACTTTGTTCAAGTTGCGAGTTCTAGATGATATATTTTAATGTCGATTCTAAAGCATTGTAAATAGATGACCTTATTCAAGTTGCGGATTCTTGAGGTTTGAAAATAGATGATATCGGTTAAAGTCGGATCCTAAAGCATTGTAAATAGATGACATTGTTCAAGTTGCAAACTCTGATAGTTTGAAAATAGATTATATCGTTTAAAGTCAGATTCTAAGGCATTGTTAATTGATGACTTTGTTCAAGTTGCGGATTCTTTAGGTTTGAAAATAGATGATATTGTTTGAAGTCGAATTCTAAAACATTGTAAATAGATGACTGTGTTCAAGTTGCGGATTCTTTAGGTTGGCAAATAGATGATATCGTTTAAGATCGGATTCCAAACCATTGTTAATTGATGACTTTGTTCAAGTTGCGGATTCTATAGGTTTGAAAATAGATGATATTGTTTGAAGTCGGATTCTACAGCATTGTAAATAGATGACTTTGTTCTAGTGGCCGATACTTTAGGTTTGAAAATAGAAGATATCGTTTACAGTCGGATTCTAAAGCATTGTAAATAGATGACTTTGTTCAAGTTGCGGATTCTTGATGTTTGAAAATAGATGACATAGTTTAAAGTCGGATTCTAAAGCATTGTAAATAGATGACTTTGCTCAAGTTGCGGATTCTTAAGGTTTGAAAATAGATGATATCGTTTAAAGTCTGATTCTAAAGCATTTTAAATAGATGACTTTGTTCAAGTGTCGGACTCTTAAGGTTGGAAAATAGATGATATTGTTTAAAGTACGATTCTAAACCATTGTAAGTAGATGACTTTATTACAGTTGCGGATTCTTAAGGCTTAAAAATAGATCATATTGTTTAAAGTCGCATTCTAAAGCATTATAAATAGATGACTTTGTTCATGTTGCGGATTCTAAAGGTTTGAAAATAGATGATATCGTTTGAAGTCGGATTCTAAAGCATTGTAAATAGATGACTTTGTTCAAGTTGCGGATTCTTAAAGTTTGAAAATAGATGATATCGTTTAAAGTCGGATTCTAAGTATTGTAAATAGATGACTTTGTTCAAGTGTCGGATTCTTAAGGTTTGAAAATAGATGATATCGTTTAAAGTCGGATTCTAAAGCATTGTAAATAGATGACACTGTTCAAGTTGCGGATTCTTAAGGTTTTAATATAGATGATATCGTTTACAGTCGGATTCTAAAGCATTGTAAATAGATGACTTTGTTCAAGTTGCGAGTTCTTAAGGTTTAAAACTAGATGATATCGTTTAATGTCGGATACTAAAGCATTGTAAATAGATTACTATGTTCAAGTTACGTATTCTTAAGGTTTGAAAATAGATGATATCATTTAAAGTCGGATTATAAAGCTGTGTAAATAGATGAATGTGTTCAAGTTGCGGATTTTTTAGGTTTAGACATAGATTATATCGCTTAAAGTCGGATTCCAAAGCATTGTAAATAGATAACTTTGTTGAAGTTGCGGATTTTTCAGTGTTGAAAATAGATTATATCGTTTAAACTCGGATTCTAAAGCATTGTAAATAGATGACTTGTTCAAGTCGCCGATTCTCAAGCTTTGAAAATAGATTATATCGTTTAAAGTCCGATTCTAAAGCACTGTAAATAGATGACTTTGTTCAAGTTTCCGATTCTTAAGGTTTGAAAATAGATGATATCGTTTAAAGTTCGATTCTAAAGCATTGTAAATAGAGGACTTTGTTCAAGTTGCCGATTCTTTAGCTTTGAAAATAGATGATATCGTTTAAAGTCGGATTCTAAAGCATTGTAAATAGATGACTTTGTTCAAGTTGCCGATCCTTAAGGATTGAAAATAGATGATATCGGTTAAAGTCGGATTCTAAAGCATTGTAAATAAATGACTTTGTTCAAGTTGCGGACTCTGATAGTTTGAAAATAGATTATATCGTTTAAAGTCGGATTCTAAAGCATTGTAAATAGATAACTTTGTTCAAGTTGCGGATTCTTAAGGTTTGAAAATAGATGATATCGTTTAAAGTCGGATTCTAAAGCATTGTAAATAGATGACTTTTTTCAAGTTGCCGATTCTTAAGGTTTGATAATAGATGATATCGTTTAAAGTCGGATTCTAAAGCATTGTAAATATATGACTTTGTTCAAGTTGCGGATTCCTAAGGTTTGAAAATAGATGATATCGTTTAAAGTCGGATTCTAAAGCATTGTAAATAGATGACTTTGTTCAAGTTGCGAGTTCTTAAGGTTTAAAACTAGATGATATCGTTTAATGTCGTATACTAAAGCATTGTAAATAGATTACTATGTTCAAGTTACGTATTCTTAAGGTTTGAACATAGATGATATCATTTAAAGTCAGATTATAAAGCATTGTAAATAGATGACTTTGTTCAAGTTGCGGATGGTTTAGGTTTTAACATTGATTATATCGCTTAAAGTCGGATTCCAAAGCATTGTAAATAGATGACTTTGTTCAAGTTGCCGATTATTAAGGATTGAAAATAGATGATATCGTTTAAAGTCGGATTCTAAAGCATTGTAACTAGATGACTGTGTTCAAGTTGCGTGTTGTTTAGGTTTAAAAGTAGATGATATCGTTTAATGTCAGATACTAAAGCATTGTAAATAGATGACTTTGTAAGAGTGTCGGATCCTTAATGTTTGAAAATAGATGATATCGTTGAAGTTGATTCTAAAGCATTGTAAATAGATGACTTTGTTCAAGTGGCGGATACTAAATGTTTGAAAATAGATGATATCGTTTAAAGTCGGATTCTAAAGCATTGTAAATAGATGACTTTGTTCAAGTTGCGGATTCTTTAGGTTTTAAAATAGATGATATCGTTTCAGGTCGGATTCTAAAGCATTGTAAATAGATGACTTTGTTCAAGTTGCGGACTCTTATAGTTTGAAAATAGAGTATATCGTTTCAAGTCGGATTCTAAAGAATTGTAAATAGATGACTTTGTTCAAGTTGAGGATCTTCAAGGTTTGAAAATAGATAATATTTTTTAAAGTCGGATTCTAAAGCATTGTAAATAGATGAATTTGTTCAAGTTGCGGATTCTTAATGTTTGAAAATAGATGATATCGTTTAAAGTCGGATTCTAAAGCATTGTAAATAGATGACTTTTTTCAAGTTGCCGATTCTTAAGGTTTGATAATAGATGATATCGTTTAAAGTCGGATTCTAAAGCATTGTAAATATATGACTTTGTTCAAGTTGCGGATTCTTAAGGTTTGAAAATAGATGATATCGTTTAAAGTCGGATTCTAAAGCATTGTAAATAGATGACTTTGTTCAAGTTGCGAGTTCTTAAGGTTTAAAACTAGATGATATCGTTTAATGTCGCATACTAAAGCATTGTAAATAGATTACTATGTTCAAGTTACGTATTCTTAAGGTTTGAACATAGATGATATCATTTAAAGTCAGATTATAAAGCATTGTAAATAGATGACTTTGTTCAAGTTGCGGATGGTTTAGGTTTTAACATTGATTATATCGCTTAAAGTCGGATTCCAAAGCATTGTAAATAGATGACTTTGTTCAAGTTGCCGATTATTAAGGATTGAAAATAGATGATATCGTTTAAAGTCGGATTCTAAAGCATTGTAACTAGATGACTGTGTTCAAGTTGCGAGTTGTTTAGGTTTAAAAGTAGATGATATCGTTTAATGTCAGATACTAAAGCATTGTAAATAGATGACTTTGTAAGAGTGTCGGATCCTTAATGTTTGAAAATAGATGATATCGTTGAAGTTGATTCTAAAGCATTGTAAATAGATGACTTTGTTCAAGTGGCGGATACTAAATGTTTGAAAATAGATGATATCGTTTAAAGTCGGATTCTAAAGCATTGTAAATAGATGACTTTGTTCAAGTTGCGGATTCTTAAGGTTTTAAAATAGATGATATCGTTTCAGGTCGGATTCTAAAGCATTGTAAATAGATGACTTTGTTCAAGTTGCCGACTCTTATAGTTTGAAAATAGAGTGTATCGTTTCAAGTCGGATTCTAAAGAATTGTAAATAGATGACTTTGTTCAAGTTGAGGATCTTCAAGGTTTGAAAATAGATAATATTTTTTAAAGTCGGATTCTAAAGCATTGTAAATAGATGAATTTGTTCAAGTTGCGGATTCTTAATGTTTGAAAATAGATGATATCGTTTAAAGTCGGATTCTAAAGCATTGTAAATAGATGACTTTGTTCAAGTTGCAGATTCTTAAGGTTTGAGAATAGATGATATCGTTTAAAGTCGGATTCTAAAGCCTTGTAAGTAGATGACTTTGTTCAAGTTGCTGATTCTTTATGTTTGAAAATAGATGATATCGTTTAAAGTCGGATTCCAAAGCATTGTAAATAGATGACTTTGTTCAAGTTGCCGATTCTTAAGGTTTTAAAATAGATGATATCGTTTAAAGTCGTATTCTAATGGATTGTAAATAGATGACATGTTCCAGTCGCCGATTCTCAAGCTTTGAAAATAGATGATATCGTTTAAAGTCGGATTCTAAAGAACTGTAAATAGATTACATTGGTCAAGTTTCCGATTCTTAAGGTTCGAAAATAGATGATATCGTTTAAAGTCGGATTCTAAAGCATTGTAAATAGATGACTTTGTTCAAGTTGCGAGTTCTAGATGATATATTTTAATGTCGGATTCTAAAGCATTGTAAATAGATGACCTTGTTCAAGTTGCGGATTCTTGAGGTTTGAAAATAGATGATATCGGTTAAAGTCGGATTCTAAAGCATAGTAAATAGATGCCATGTTTCAAGTTGCGGACTCTGATAGTTTTAAAATAGATTATATCGTTTAAAGTCGGATTCTAAAGCATTGTTAATAGATGACTTTTTCAAGTTGCGGATTCTTTAGGTTTGAAAATAGATGATATTGTTTGAAGTCGAATTCTAAAACATTGTAAATAGATGACTGTGTTCAAGTTGCGGATTCTTTAGGTTGGCAAATAGATGATATCGTTTAAGATCGGATTCCAAACCATTGTAAATAGATGACTTTGTTAAGTTGCGGATTCTTAAGATTTGAAAATAGATGATATCGTTTAAAGTCGGATTCTACAGCATTGTAAATAGATGACTTTGTTCAAGTGGCCGATACTTTAGGTTTGAAAATAGATGATATCGTTTACAGTCGGATTCTAAGGCATTGTAAATAGATGACTTTGTTCAAGTTGCGTATTCTTGATGTTGGAAAATAGATGAGATAGTTTAAAGTCGGATTCTAAAGAATTGTAAATAGATGACTTTGCTCAAGTTGCGGATTCTTAAGGTTTGAAAATAGATGATATCGTTTAAAGTCTGATTCTAAAGCATTTTAAATAGATGACTTTGTTCAAGTGTCGGACTCTTTAGGTTGGAAAATAGATGATATTGTTTAAAGTACGATTCTAAAGCATTGTAAGTAGATGACTTTATTACAGTTGCGGATTCTTAACGCTTAAAAATAGATGATATTGTTTAAAGTCGCATTCTAAAGTATTATAAATAGATGACTTTGTTCATGTTGCGGATTCTTCAGGTTTGAAAATAGATTATATCGTTTGAAGTCGGATTCTAAAGCATTGTAAATAGATGACTTTGTTCAAGTGGCCGATTTTTTATGTTTGAAAATAGATGATATCGTTAAAAGTTGGATTCTAAAGCATTGTAAATAGATGACTTTGTTCAAGTTGCGGATTCTTAAGGTTTGAAAATAGATGATATCGTTTAAAGTCGGATTCTAAGTATTGTAAATAGATGACTTTGTTCAAGTGTCGGATTCTTAAGGTTTGAAAATAGATGATATCGTTTAAAGTCGAATTCTAAAGCATTGTAAATAGATGACTTTGTTCAAGTTGCGGATTCTTAAGGTTTTAATATAAATGATATCGTTTACAGTCGGATTCTAAAGCATTGTAAATAGATGACTTTGTTCAAGTTGCGAGTTCTTAAGGTTTAAAACCAGATGATATCGTTTAATGTCGGATACTAAAGCATTGTAAATAGATTACTATGTTCAAGTTACGTATTCTTAAGGTTTGAACATAGATGATATCATTTAAAGTCGGATTATAAAGCTGTGTAAATAGATGACTTTGTTCAAGTTGCGGATTTTTTAGGTTTAGACATAGATTATATCGCTTAAAGTCGGATTCCAAAGCATTGTAAATAGATGACTTTGTTGAAGTTGCGGATTTTTTAGGTTTGAAAATAGATTATATCGTTTAAAGTCGGATTCTAAAGCATTGTAAATAGATGACTTTGTTCAAGTTGCCGATTCTTAAGCTTTAAAAATAGATGATACAGTTTAAAGTCGGATTCCAAAGCATTGTAAATAGATGACTTTGTTCAAGTTGCCGCTTCTTAAGGTTTTAAAATAGATGATATCGTTTAAACTCGGATTCTAAAGCATTGTAAATAGATTACTTGTTCAAGTCGCCGATTCTCAAGCTTTGAAAATAGATTATATCGTTTAAAGTCGGATTCTAAAGCACTGTAAATTAATGACTTTGTTCAAGTTGCCGATTCTTAAGGTTTGAAAATATATGATATCGTTTAAAGTTCGATTCTAAAGCATTGTAAATAGATTACTTTGTTCAAGTTGCCGATTCTTAAGCTTTGAAAATAGATGATATCGTTTAAAGTCGGATTCTAAAGCATTGTAAATAGATGACTTTGTTCAAGTTGCGGATTCTTAAGGTTTGATAATAGATGGTATCGTTTAAAGTCGGATTCTAAAGCATTGTAAATAGATGACTTTGTTCAAGTTGCGGATTCTTAAGGTTTGAAAATAGATGATATCGTTTAAAGTCGGATTCTAAAGCATTGTAAATAGATGACTTTGTTCAAGTTGCGAGTTCTTAAAGTTTAAAACTAGATGATATCGTGTAATGTCGTATACTAAAGCATTGTAAATAGATTACTATCTTCAAGTTGCGGATTCTTAAGGTTTGAAAATAGATGATATCATTTAAAGTCGGATTATAAAGCATTGTAAATAGATGACTTTGTTCAAGTTGCGGATGGTTTAGGTTGGAACATTGATTATATCGCTTAAAGTCGGATTCCAAAGCATTGTAAAGAGATGACTTTGTTCAAGTTGCCTATTATTAAGGATTGAAAATAGATGATATCGTTTAAAGTCGGATTCTAAAGCCTTGTAACTAGATGACTGTGTTCAAGTTGCGAGTTGTTTAGGTTTAAAAGTAGATGATATCGTTTAATGTCAGATACTAAAGCATTGTAAATAGATGACTTTGTAAGAGTTGCGGATCCTAAATGTTTGAAAATAGATGATATCGTTTAAGTCGGATTCTAAAGCATTGTAAATAGATGAGTTTGTTCAAGTGGGGGATACTTAATGTTTGAAAATAGATGATATCGTTTAAAGTCGGATTCTAAAGCATTGTAAATAGATGACTTTGTTCAAGTTGCGGATTCTTAAGGTGTGAAAATAAATGATATCGTTTAAAGTCGGATTCTAATGGATTGTAAATAGATGACATGTTCCAGTCGCCGATTCTCAAGCTTTGAAAGTAGATGATATCGTTTAAAGTCGGATTCTAAAGAACTGTAAATAGATTACATTGTTCAAGTTTCCGATTCTTAAGGTTCGAAAATAGATGATATCGTTTAAAGTCGGATTCTAAAGCATTGTAAATAGATGACTTTGTTCAAGTTGCGAGTTCTAGATGATATATTTTAATGTCGGATTCTAAAGCATTGTAAATAGATGACCTTGTTCAAGTTGCGGATTCTTGAGGTTTGAAAATAGATGATATCGGTTGAAGTCGGATTCTAAAGCATAGTAAATAGATGCCATGTTTCAAGTTGCGGACTCTGATAGTTTTAAAATAGATTATATCGTTTAAAGTCGCATTCTAAAGCATTGTTAATAGATGACTTTTTCAAGTTGCGGATTCTTTAGGTTTGAAAATAGATGATATTGTTTGAAGTCGAATTCTAAAACATTGTAAATAGATGACTGTGTTCAAGTTGCGGATTCTTTAGGTTGGCAAATAGATGATATCGTTTAAGATCGGATTCCAAACCATTGTAAATAGATGACTTTGTTAAGGTGCGGATTCTTAAGATTTGAAAATAGATGATATCGTTTAAAGTCGGATTCTACAGCATTGTAAATAGATGACTTTGTTCAAGTGGCCGATACTTTAGGTTTGAAAATAGATGATATCGTTTACAGTCGGATTCTAAGGCATTGTAAATAGATGACTTTGTTCAAGTTGCGTATTCTTGATGTTGGAAAATAGATGACATAGTTTAAAGTCGGATTCTAAAGCATTGTAAATAGATGACTTTGCTCAAGTTGCGGATTCTTAAGGTTTGAAAATAGATGATATCGTTTAAAGTCTGATTCTAAAGCATTTTAAATAGATGACTTTGTTCAAGTATCGGACTCTTTAGGTTGGAAAATAGATGATATTGTTTAAAGTACGATTCTAAAGCATTGTAAGTAGATGACTTTATTACAGTTTCGGATTCTTAACGCTTAAAAATAGATGATATTGTTTAAAGTCGCATTCTAAAGTATTATAAATAGATGACTTTGTTCATGTTGCGGATTCTTCAGGTTTGAAAATAGATGATATCGTTTGAAGTCGGATTCTAAAGCATTGTAAATAGATGACTTTGTTCAAGTTGCGGATTCTTAAGGTTTGAAAATAGATGATATCGTTTAAAGTCGGATTCTACGTATTGTAAATAGATGACTTTGTTCAAGTGTCGGATTCTTAAGGTTTGAAAATAGATGATATCGTTTAAAGTCGAATTCTAAAGCATTGTAAATAGATGACTTTGTTCAAGTTGCGGATTCTTAAGGTTTTAATATAGATGATATCGTTTACAGTCGGATTCTAAAGCATTGTAAATAGATGACTTTGTTCAAGTTGCGAGTTCTTAAGGTTTAAAACCAGATGATATCGTTTAATGTCGGATACTAAAGCATTGTAAATAGATTACTATGTTCAAGTTACGTATTCTTAAGGTTTGAAAATAGATGATATCATTTAAAGTCGGATTATAAAGCTGTGTAAATAGATGACTTTGTTCAAGTTGCGGATTTTTTAGGTTTAGACATAGATTATATCGCTTAAAGTCGGATTCCAAAGCATTGTAAATAGATGACTTTGTTGAAGTTGCGGATTTTTTAGGTTTGAAAATAGATTATATCGTTTAAAGTCGGATTCTAAAGCATTGTAAATAGATGACTTTGTTCAAGTTGCCGATTCTTAAGCTTTAAAAATAGATGATACAGTTTAAAGTCGGATTCCAAAGCATTGTAAATAGATGACTTTGTTCAAGTTGCCGCTTCTTAAGGTTTTAAAATAGATGATATCGTTTAAACTCGGATTCTAAAGCATTGTAAATAGATTACTTGTTCAAGTCGCCGATTCTCAAGCTTTGAAAATAGATTATATCGTTTAAAGTCGGATTCTAAAGCACTGTAAATTAATGACTTTGTTCAAGTTGCCGATTCTTAAGGTTTGAAAATAGATGATATCGTTTAAAGTTCGATTCTAAAGCATTGTAAATAGATGACTTTGTTCAAGTTGCCGATTCTTAAGCTTTGAAAATAGATGATATCGTTTAAAGTCGGATTCTAAAGCATTGTACATAGATGACTTTGTTCAAGTTGCCGATCCTTAAGGATTGAAAATAGATGATATCGTTTAAAGTCGGATTCTAAAGCATTGTAAATAAATGACTTTGTTCAAGTTGCGGACTCTGATAGTTTGAAAATAGATTATATCGTTTTAAGTCGGATTCTAAAGCATTGTAAATAGATGACTTTGTTTAAGTTGAAGATTCTTAAGGTTCGAAAATAGATGATATCGTTTAAAGTCAGATTCTAAAGCATTGTAAATAGATGACTTTGTTCAAGTTGCGGATTCTTAAGGTTTGATAATAGATGGTATCGTTTAAAGTCGGATTCTAAAGCATTGTAAATAGATGACTTTGTTCAAGTTGCGGATTCATAAGGTTTGAAAATAGATGATATCGTTTAAAGTCGGATTCTAAAGCATTGTAAATAGATGACTTTGTTCAAGTTGCGGATTCATAAGGTTTGAAAATAGATGATATCGTTTAAAGTCAGATTCTAAAGCATTGTAAATAGATGACTTTGTTCAAGTTGCGGATTCTTAAGGTTTGAAAATAGATGATATCGTTTAAAGTCGGATTCTAAAGCATTGTAAATAGAGTACTTTGTTCAAGTTGCGAGTTCTTAAGGTTTAAAACTAGATGATATTGTGTAATGTCGTATACTAAAGCATTGTACATAGATTTCTATCTTCAAGTTGCGGATTCTTAAGGTTTGAAAATAGATGATATCATTTAAAGTCGGATTATAAAGCATTGTAAATAGATGACTTTGTTCAAGTTGCGGATGGTTTAGGTTGGAACATTGATTATATCGCTTAAAGTCGGATTCCAAAGCATTGTAAAGAGATGACTTTGTTCAAGTTGCCTATTATTAAGGATTGAAAATAGATGATATCGTTTGAAGTCGGATTCTAAAGCCTTGTAACTAGATGACTGTGTTCAAGTTGCGAGTTGTTTAGGTTTAAAAGTAGATGATATCGTTTAATGTCGGATACTAAAGCATTGTAAATAGATTACTATGTTCAAGTTACGTATTCTTAAGGTTTGAAAATAGATGATATCATTTAAAGTCGGATTATAAAGCTGTGTAAATAGATGACTTTGTTCAAGTTGCGGATTTTTTAGGTTTAGACATAGATTATATCGCTTAAAGTCGGATTCCAAAGCATTGTAAATAGATGACTTTGTTGAAGTTGCGGATTTTTTAGGTTTGAAAATAGATTATATCGTTTAAAGTCGGATTCTACTGCATTGTAAATAGATGACTTTGTTCAAGTTGCCGATTCTTAAGCTTTGAAAATAGATGATATCGTTTAAAGTCGGATTCCAAAGCATTGTAAATAGATGACTTTGTTCAAGTTGCCGATTCTAAAGGTTTTAAAATAGATGATATCGTTTAAACTCGGATTCTAAAACATTGTAAATAGATGACTTGTTCACGTCGCCGATTCTCAAGCTTTGAAAATAGATTATATTGTTTAAAGTCGGATTCCAAAGCACTGTAAATAGATGACTTTGTTCAAGTTGCCGATTCTTAAGGTTTGAAAATAGATGATATCGTTTAAAGTTCGATTCTAAAGCATTGTAAATAGATGACTTTGTTCAAGTTGCCGATTCTTAAGCTTTGAATATAGATGATATCGTTTAAAGTCGGATTCTAAAGCATTGTTAATAGATGACTTTGTTCAAGTTGCCGATCCTTAAGGATTGAAAATAGATGATATCGGTTAAAGTCGGATTCTAAAGCATAGTAAATAGATGACTTTGTTCAAGTCGCCGATTCTTAAGCTTTGATAATAGATGATATCGGTTAAAGTCGGATTCTAAAGCATTGTAAATAGATGACTTTGTTCAAGTTGCTGATTCTTATGGTTTGAAAATAGATGATATCGTTTAAAGTGTAATTCTAAAGCATTGTAAATAGATGACTTTGTTCAAGTTGCGGATTCTTAACGTTTGAAAATAGATGATATCGTTTAAAGTCGGATTCTGAAGCATTGTAAATAGATTACTTTGTTCAAGTGGCGGACTCTTAAGGTTTGAAAATAGATGATATTGTTTAAAGTACGATTCTAAAGCATTGTAAGTAGATGACTTTGTTCAAGTTGCCGATTCTTAAGCTTTGAAAACAGATGATATCGTTTAAAGTCAGCTTCCTAAGCATTGTAAATAGATGACTTTGTTCAAGTTGCGGATTCTTAAGTTTTGAAAATACATGATATCATTTAAAGTCGGATTATAAAGCTGTGTAAATAGATGACTTTGTTCAAGTTGCGGATTTTTTAGGTTTGAACATAGATTATATCGCTTAAAGTCGGATTCCAAAGCACTGTAAATAGATGACTTTGTTCAAGTTGCCGATTCTTAAGCTTTGAAAATAGATGATATCGTTTAAAGTCGGATTCTAAAGCATTGTAAATAGATGACTTTGTTCAAGTTGCCGATTCTTTAGGATTGAAAATAGATGATATCGGTTAAAGTCTGATTCTAAAGCATTGTAAATAAATGACTTTGTTCAAGTTGCGGACTCTGATAGTTTGAAAAAAGATTATATCGTTTAAAGTCGGATTCTAAAGCATTGTAAATAGATGACTTTGTTCAAGTTGCGGATTCTTAAGGTTTGAAAATAGATGATATTGTTTAAAGTCGCATTCTAAAGCATTGTAAATAGATGACTTTGTTCAAGTTGCGGATTCTTAAGGTTTGAAAATAGATGATATCGTTTAAAGTCGGATTCTAAAGCATTGTAAATAGATGACTTTGTTCAAGTTGCGGATTCTTAAGGTTTGAAAATAGATGATATCGTTAAAAGTCGGATTCTAAAGTATTGTAAATAGATGACTTTGTTCAAGTTGCGGATTCTTAAGGTTTGAAAATAGATGATATCGTTTAAAGTCGGATTCTAAAGCATTGTAAATAGATGACTTTGTTCAAGTTGCGGATTCCTAAGGTTTGAAAATAGATGATATCGTTTAAAGTCGGATTCTAAAGCATTGTAAATAGATGACTTTGTTCAAGTTGCGGATTCTTAAGGTTTGAAAATAGATGATATCGTTTAAAATCGGATTCTAAAGCATTGTAAATAGATGACTTTGTTCAAGTTGCGGATTCTTAAGGTTTGAAAATAGATGATATCGTTTAAAGTCGGATTCTAAAGTATTGTAAATAGATGACTTTGTTCAAGTGTCGGATTCTTAAGGTTTGAAAATTACTGATATCGTTTAAAGTCGGATTCTAAAGCATTGTAAATAGATGACTTTGTTGAAGTTGCGGATTCTTAAGGTTTGAAAATAGATGATATCGTTTAAAGTTGGATTCTAAAGCATTGTAAATAGATGACTGTGTTCAAGTTGCGGATTCTTAAGGTTTGCAAATAGATTATATCGTTTAAGATCGCATTCCAAACCATTGTAAATAGATGACTTTGTTAAGTTGCGGATTCTTAAGGTTTGAAAATAGATGATATCGTTTAAAGTCGGTTTCTAAAGTATTGTAAATAGATGACTTTGTTCAAGTGTTGGATTCTTAAGGTTTGAAAATATATGATATCGTTTAAAGTCGGATTCTAAAGCATTGTAAATAGATGACTTTGTTCAAGTTGCTGATTCTTAAGGTTACAAATAGATGATATCGTTTAATGTCGGATACTAAAGCATTGTCAATAGGTGACTTTGTTCAAGTTGCCGATTCTTAAGCTTTGAAAATAGATGATATCGTTTAAAGTCGGATTCCAAAGCATTGTAAATAGATGACTTTGTTCAAGTTGCGGATTCTTTAGGTTTGAAAATAGATGATATCGTTTAAAGTCGTATTCTAAAGCATTGTAAATAGATGACTTTGTTCAAGTTGCGGATTCTTAAGGTTTGAAAATAGATGATATTGTTTAAAGTCGCATTCTAAAGCATTGTAAATAGATGACTTTGTTCAAGTTGCGGATTCTTAAGGTTTGAAAATAGATGATATCGTTTAAAGTCGGATTCTAAAGCATTGTAAATAGATGACTTTGTTCAAGTTGCGGATTCTTAAGGTTTGAAAATAGATGATATCGTTAAAAGTCGGATTCTAAAGTATTGTAAATAGATGACTTTGTTCAAGTTGCGGATTCTTAAGGTTTGAAAATAGATGATATCGTTTAAAATCGGATTCTAAAGCATTGTAAACAGGTGACTTTGTTCAAGTTGCGGATTCTTAAGGTTTGAAATAGATGATATCATTAAAAGTCGGATTCCAAAGCATTGTAAATAGATGACTTTGTTCAAGTTGCGGATTTTTTAGGTTTGAACATAGATTATATCGCTTAAAGTCTTATTCCAAAGCACTGTAAATAGATGACTTTGTTCAAGTTGCCGATTCTTAAGCTTTGAAAATAGATGATATCGTTTAAAGTTGGATTCTACAGCATTGTAAATAGATGACTTTGTTCAAGTTGCGGATTCTTAAAGTTTGAAAATAGATGATATCGTTTAAAGTCGGATTCTAAAGCATTGTAAATAGATGACTTTGTTCAAGTTGCGGATTCTTAAGGTTTGAAAATAGATGATAACGTTTAAAATCGGATTCTAAAGCATTGTAAATAGATGACTTTGTTCAAGTTGCGGATTCTTAAGGTTTTAAAATAGATGATATCATTTAAAGTCGGATTATAAAGCTGTGTAAATAGATGACTTTGTTCAAGTTGCGGATTTTTTAGGTTTGAACATAGATTATATCGCTTAAAGTCGGATTCCAAAGCACTGTAAATAGATGACTTTGTTCAAGTTGCCGATTCTTAAGCTTTGAAAATAGATGATATCGTTTAAAGTCGGATTCTAAAGCATTGTAAATAGATGACTTTGTTCAAGTTGCCGATTCTTAAGGTTTGAAATAGATGATATCGTTTAATGTCGGATACTAAAGCATTGTCAATAGGTGACTTTGTTCAAGTTGCCGATTCTTAAGCTTTGAAAATAGATGATATCGTTTAAAGTCGGATTCCAAAGCATTGTAAATAGATGACTTTGTTCAAGTTGCGGATTCTTTAGGTTTGAAAATAGATGATATCGTTTAAAGTCGTATTCTAAAGCATTGTAAATAGATGACTTTGTTCAAGTTGCGGATTCTTAAGGTTTGAAAATAGATGATATCGTTTAAAGTCGGATTCTAAAGCATTGTAAATAGATGACTTTGTTCAAGTTGCGGATTCTTAAGGTTTGAAAATAGATGATATCGTTTAAAATTTGATTCTAAAGCATTGTAAACAGGTGACTTTGTTCAAGTTGCGGATTCTTAAGGTTTGAAATAGATGATATCATTTAAAGTCGGATTCCAAAGCATTGTAAATAGATGACTTTGTTCAAGTTGCGGATTTTTTAGGTTTGAACATAGATTATATCGCTTAAAGTCGGATTCCAAAGCACTGTAAATAGATGACTTTGTTCAAGTTGCCGTTTCTTAAGCTTTGAAAATATATGATATCGTTTAAAGTCGGATTCTAAAGTATTGTAAATAGATGACTTTGTTCAAGTTGCGGATTCTGAAGGTTTGAAAATAGATGATATCGTTTAAAGTCGGATTCTAAAGCATTGTAAATAGATGACTTTGTTCAAGTTGCGGATTCTTAACGTTTGAAAATAGATGATATCGTTTAAAGTCGGATTCTAAAGCATTGTAAATAGATGACTTTGTTCAAGTTGCGGATTCTTAAGGTTTGAAAATAGATGATATCGTTTAAAGTCGGATTCTAAAGTATTGTAACTAGATGACTGTGTTCAAGTTGCGAGTTGTTTAGGTTTAAAAGTAGATGATATCGTTTAATGTCAGATACTAAAGCATTGTAAATAGATGACTTTGTTGAAGTTGCGGATTCTTAAGGTTTGAAAATAGATGATATCGTTTAAAGTTGGATTCTAAAGCCTTGTAAATAGATGACTGTGTTCAAGTTGCGGATTCTTAAGGTTTGCAAATAGATTATATCGTTTAAGATCGCATTCCAAACCATTTTAAATAGATGACTTTGTTCAAGTTGCCGATTCTTAAGCTTTGAAAATAGATGATATCGTTTAAAGTCGGATTCTAAAGTATTGTAAATAGATGACTTTGTTCAAGTGTTGGATTCTTAAGGTTTGAAAATAGATGATATCGTTTAAAGTCGGATTCTAAAGCATTGTAAATAGATGACTTTGTTCAAGTTGCTGATTCTTAAGGTTTGAAATAGATGATATCGTTTAATGTCGGATACTAAAGCATCGTCAATAGGTGACTTTGTTCAAGTTGCCGATTCTTAAGCTTTGAAAATAGATGATATCGTTTAAAGTCGGATTCCAAAGCATTGTAAATAGATGACTTTGTTCAAGTTGCGGATTCTTTAGGTTTGAAAATAGATGATATCGTTTAAAGTCGTATTCTAAAGCATTGTAAATAGATGACTTTGTTCAAGTTGCGGATTCTTAAGGTTTGAAAATAGATGATATCGTTTAAAGTCGGATTCTAAAGCATTGTTAATAGATGAGTTTGTCCAAGTTGCGGATTCTTAAGGTTTGAAAATAGATGATATCGTTTAAAATCGGATGCTAAAGCATTGAAAACAGGTGACTTTGTTCAAGTTGCGGATTCTTAAGGTTTGAAATAGATGATATCATTTAAAGTCGGATTCCAAAGCAATGTAAATAGATGACTTTGTTCAAGTTGCGGATTTTTTAAGTTTGAACATAGATGATATCGTTTAAAGTCGGATTCTAAAGTATTGTAAATAAATGACTTTGTTCAAGTTGCGGATTCTTAAGGTTTGAAAATAGATGATATCGTTTAAAGTCGGATTCTAAAGCATTGTAAATAGATGACTTTGTTCAAGTTGCGGATTCTTAACGTTTGAAAATAGATGATATCGTTTAAAGTCGGATTCTAAAGCATTGTAAATAGATGACTTGGTTCAAGTTGCGGACTCTGATAGTTTGAAAATAGATTATATCGTTTAAAGTCGGATTCTAAAGCATTGTTAATAGATGACTTTGTTCAAGTTGCGGATTCTTAAGGTTTGAAAATAGATGATATTGTTTAAAGTCGCATTCTAAAGCATTTTAAATAGAGTACTTTGTCTAAGTTGCGGATTCTTAAGGTTTGAAAATAGATGATATCGTTTAAAGTCGGATTCTAAAGCATTGTAAATAGATGACTTTGTTCAAGTTGCGGATTCTTAAGGTTTGAAAATAGATTATATCGTTAAAAGTCGGATTCTAAAGTATTGTAAATAGATGACTTTGTTCAAGTTGCGGATTCTTAAGGTTTGAAAATAGATGATATCGTTTAAAGTCGGATTCTAAAGCATTGTAAATAGATGACTTTGTTCAAGTTGCGGATTCTTAAGGTTTGAAAATAGATGATATCGTTTAAAGTCGGATTCTAAAGCATTGTAAATAGATGACTTTGTTCAAGTTGCGGATTCTTAAGGTTTGAAAATAGATTATAACGTTTAAAATCGGATTCAAAAGCATTGTAAATAGATGACTTTGTTCAAGTTGCGGATTCTTAAGGTTTTAAAATAGATGATATCATTTAAAGTCGGATTATAAAGCTGTGTAAATAGATGACTTTGTTCAAGTTGCGGATTTTTGAGGTTTGAACATAGATTATATCGCTTAAAGTCGGATTCCAAAGCACTGTAAATAGATGACTTTGTTCAAGTTGCCGATTCTTAAGCTTTGAAAATAGATGATATCGTTTAAAGTCGGATTCTAAAGCATTGTAAATAGATGACTTTGTTCAAGTTGCCGATTCTTAAGGTTTGAAATAGATGATATCGTTTAATGTCGGATACTAAAGCATTGTCAATAGGTGACTTTGTTCAAGTTGCCGATTCTTAAGCTTTGAAAATAGATGATATCGTTTAAAGTCGGATTCCAAAGCATTGTAAATAGATGACTTTGTTCAAGTTGCGGATTCTTTAGGTTTGAAAATAGATGATATCGTTTAAAGTCGTATTCTAAAGCATTGTAAATAGATGACTTTGTTCAAGTTGCGGATTCTTAAGGTTTGAAAATAGATGATATCGTTTAAAGTCGGATTCAAAAGCATTGTAAATAGATGACTTTGTTCAAGTTGCGGATTCTTAAGGTTTGAAAATAGATGATATCGTTTAAAATTTGATTCTAAAGCATTGTAAACAGGTGACTTTGTTCAAGTTGCGGATTCTTAAGGTTTGAAATAGATGATATCATTTAAAGTCGGATTCCAAAGCATTGTAAATAGATGACTTTGTTCAAGTTGCGGATTTTTTAGGTTTGAACATAGATTATATCGCTTAAAGTCGGATTCCAAAGCACTGTAAATAGATGACTTTGTTCAAGTTGCCGTTTCTTAAGCTTTGAAAATATATGATATCGTTTAAAGTCGGATTCTAAAGTATTGTAAATAGATGACTTTGTTCAAGTTGCGGATACTGAAGGTTTGAAAATAGATGATATCGTTTAAAGTCGGATTCTAAAGCATTGTAAATAGATGACTTTGTTCAAGTTGCGGATTCTTAACGTTTGAAAATAGATGATATCGTTTAAAGTCGGATTCTAAAGCATTGTAAATAGATGACTTTGTTCAAGTTGCGGATTCTTAAGGTTTGAAAATAGATGATATCGTTTAAAGTCGGATTCTAAAGTATTGTAAATAGATGACTTTGTTCAAGTGTCGGATTCTTAAGGTTTGAAAATTACTGATATCGTTTAAAGTCGGATTCTAAAGCATTGTAAATAGATGACTTTGTTGAAGTTGCGGATTCTTAAGGTTTGAAAATAGATGATATCGTTTAAAGTTGGATTCTAAAGCCTTGTAAATAGATGACTGTGTTCAAGTTGCGGATTCTTAAGGTTTGCAAATAGATTATATCGTTTAAGATCGCATTCCAAACCATTGTAAATAGATGACTTTGTTCAAGTTGCCGATTCTTAAGCTTTGAAAATAGATGATATCGTTTAAAGTCGGATTCTAAAGTATTGTAAATAGATGACTTTGTTCAAGTGTTGGATTCTTAAGGTTTGAAAATAGATGATATCGTTTAAAGTCGGATTCTAAAGCATTGTAAATAGATGACTTTGTTCAAGTTGCTGATTCTTAAGGTTTGAAATAGATGATATCGTTTAATGTCGGATACTAAAGCATCG
Organism: Sepiola atlantica; assembly: GCA_963556195.1. NCBI lineage: Eukaryota > Metazoa > Mollusca > Cephalopoda > Sepiida > Sepiolidae > Sepiola > Sepiola atlantica. Next base: position 83,728 of record CAUVYP010001127.1, read on the forward strand.
TCAATAGGTGACTTTGTTCAAGTTGCCGATTCTTAAGCTTTGAAAATAGATGATATCGTTTAAAGTCGGATTCCAAAGCATTGTAAATAGATTACTTTGTTCAAGTTGCGGATTCTTTAGGTTTGAAAATAGATGATATCGTTTAAAGTCGTATTCTAAAGCATTGTAAATAGATGACTTTGTTCAAGTTGCGGATTCTTAAGGTTTGAAAATAGATGATATCGTTTAAAGTCGGATTCTAAAGCATTGTTAATAGATGAGTTTGTCCAAGTTGCGGATTCTTAAGGTTTGAAAATAGATGATATCGTTTAAAATCGGATGCTAAAGCATTGTAAACAGGTGACTTTGTTCAAGTTGCGGATTCTTAAGGTTTGAAATAGATGATATCGTTTTAAGTCGGATTCCAAAGCAATGTAAATAGATGACTTTGTTCAAGTTGCGGATTTTTTAGGTTTGAACATAGATTATATCGCTTAAAGTCGGATTCCAAAGCACTGTAAATAGATGACTTTGTTCAAGTTGCCGATTCTTAAGCTTTGAAAATAGATGATATCGTTTAAAGTCGGATTCTAAAGCATTGTAAATAGATGACTTTGTTCAAGTTGCCGATTCTTAAGGTTTGAAAATAGATGATATCGTTTAAAGTCGGATTCTAAAGTATTGTAAATAAATGACTTTGTTCAAGTTGCGGATTCTTAAGGTTTGAAAATAGATGATATCGTTTAAAGTCGGATTCTAAAGCATTGTAAATAGATGACTTTGTTCAAGTTGCGGATTCTTAACGTTTGAAAATAGATGATATCGTTTAAAGTCGGATTCTAAAGCATTGTAAATAGATGACTTGGTTCAAGTTGCGGACTCTGATAGTTTGAAAATAGATTATATCGTTTAAAGTCGGATTCTAAAGCATTGTTAATAGATGACTTTGTTCAAGTTGCGGATTCTTAAGGTTTGAAAATAGATGATATCGTTTAAAGTCGGATTCTAAAGCATTGTAAATAGATGACTTTGTTCAAGTTGCGGATTCTTAAGGTTTGAAAATAGATGATATCGTTAAAAGTCGGATTCTAAAGTATTGTAAATAGATGACTTTGTTCAAGTTGCGGATTCTTAAGGTTTGAAAATAGATGATATCGTTTAAAGTCGGATTCTAAAGCATTGTAAATAGATGACTTTGTTCAAGTTGCGGATTCTTAAGGTTTGAAAATAGATGATATCGTTTAAAGTCGGATTCTAAAGCATTGTAAATAGATGACTTTGTTCAAGTTGCGGATTCTTAAGGTTTGAAAATAGATTATAACGTTTGAAATCGGATTCTAAAGCATTGTAAATAGATGACTTTGTTCAAGTTGCGGATTCTTAAGGTTTTAAAATAGATGATATCATTTAAAGTCGGATTATAAAGCTGTGTAAATAAATGACTTTGTTCAAGTTGCGGATTTTTTAGGTTTGAACATAGATTATATCGCTTAAAGTCGGATTCCAAAGCACTGTAAATAGATGACTTTGTTCAAGTTGCCGATTCTTAAGCTTTGAAAATAGATGATATCGTTTAAAGTCGGATTCTAAAGCATTGTAAATAGATGACTTTGTTCAAGTTGCCGATTCTTAAGGTTTGAAAATAGATGATATCGTTTAAAGTCGGATTCTAAAGTATTGTAAATAAATGACTTTGTTCAAGTTGCGGATTCTTAAGGTTTGAAAATAGATGATATCGTTTAAAGTCGGATTCTAAAGCATTGTAAATAGATGACTTTGTTCAAGTTGCGGATTCTTAACGTTTGAAAATAGATGATATCGTTTAAAGTCGGATTCTAAAGCATTGTAAATAGATTACTTGGTTAAAGTTGCGGACTCTGATAGTTTGAAAATAGATTATATCGTTTAAAGTCGGATTCTAAAGCATTGTTAATAGATGACTTTGTTCAAGTTGCGGATTCTTAAGGTTTGAAAATAGATGATATTGTTTAAAGTCGCATTCTAAAGCATTGTAAAAAGATGACTTTGTTCAAGTTAAGGATTCTTAAGGTTTGAAAATAGATGATATCGTTTAAAGTCGGATTCTAAAGCATTGTAAATAGATGACTTTGTTCAAGTTGCGGATTCTTAAGGTTTGAAAATAGATGATATCGTTAAAAGTCGGATTCTAAAGTATTGTAAATAGATGACTTTGTTCAAGTTGCGGATTCTTAAGGTTTGAAAATAGATGATATCGTTTAAAGTCGGATTCTAAAGCATTGTAAATATATGACTTTGTTCAAGTTGCGGATTCTTAAGGTTTGAAAATAGATGATATCGTTTAAAGTCGGATTCTAAAGCATTGTAAATAGATGACTTTGTTCAAGTTGCGGATTCTTAAGGTTTGAAAATAGATGATCACGTTTAAAATCGGAGTCTAAAGCATTGTAAATAGATGACTTTGTTCAAGTTGCGGATTCTTAAGGTTTTAAAATAGATGATATCATTTAAAGTCGGATTATAAAGCTGTGTAAATAAATGACTTTGTTCAAGTTGCGGATTTTTTAGGTTTGAACATAGATTATATCGCTTAAAGTCGGATTCCAAAGCACTGTAAATAGATGACTTTGTTCAAGTTGCCGATTCTTAAGCTTTGAAAATAGATGATATCGTTTAAAGTCGGATTCTAAAGCATTGTAAATAGATGACTTTGTTCAAGTTGCCGATTCTTAAGGTTTGAAAATAGATGATATCGTTTAAAGTCGGATTCTAAAGTATTGTAAATAGATGACTTTGTTCAAGTTGCGGATTCTTAAGGTTTGAAAATAGATGATATCGTTTAAAGTCGGATTCTAAAGCATTGTAAATAGATGACTTTGTTCAAGTTGCGGATTCTTAAGGTTTGAAAATAGATGATATCGTTTAAAGTCGGATTCTAAAGCATTGTAAATAGATGACTTGGTTCAAGTTGCGGACTCTGATAGTTTAGAAATAGGATATATCGTTTAAAGTCGGATTCTAAAGCATTTTTAATAGGTGACTTTGTTCAAGTTGCGGATTCTTACGGTTTGAAAATAGATGATATTGTTTAAAGTCGGATTCTAAAGCATTGTAAATAGATGACTTTGTTCAAGTTGCGGATTCTTGAAGGTGGTAAAATAGATGATACCGTTTAATGTCAGATTCTAAAACATTGTAAATAGATGACTTTGTTCAAGTTGCGGATTCTTAAGGTTTGAAAATATATGATATCGTTTAAGATCGGATTCCAAACTATTGTAAATCGATGACTTTGTTAAGTTGGGGATTCTTAAGGGTTGAAAATAGATGATATCGTTTAAAGTCGGATTCTACAGAATTGTAAATAGATGACTTTGTTCAAGTGGCCGATTTTTTAGGTTTGAAAATAGATGATATCGTTAAAAGTTGGATTCTAAAGTATTGTAAATAGATGACTTTGTTCAAGTTGCGGATTCTTAAGGTTTGGAAATAGATGATATCGTTTAAAGTCGGATTCTAAAGCATTGTAAATAGATGACTTTGTTCAAGTGGCGGACTCTTTAGGTTTGAAAATAGATGATATTGTTTTAAGTTCGATTCTAAAGCATTGTAAGTAGATGACTTTATTACAGTTGCGGATTCTTAAGGTTTGAAAATAGATGATATTGTTTAAAGTCGCATTCTAAAGCATTGTAAATAGATGACTTTTTTCAAGTTGCGGACTCTTAAGGTTTGAAAATAGATGATATCGTTTAAAGTTCGATTCTAAAGCATTGTAAATAGATGACTTTGTTCAAGTTGCGTATTCTTAAGGTTTGAAAATAGATGATATCGTTTAAAGTCGGATTCTAAAGCATTGTAAATAGATGACTTTGTTCAAGTTGCGGATTCTTAACGTTTGAAAATAGATGATATCGTTTAAAGTCGGATTCTAAAGCATTGTAAATAGATTACTTGGTTCAAGTTGCGGACTCTGATAGTTTGAAAATAGATTATATCGTTTAAAGTCGGATTCTAAAGCATTGTTAATAGATGACTTTGTTCAAGTTGCGGATTCTTAAGGTTTGAAAATAGATGATATCGTTAAAAGTCGGATTCTAAAGTATTGTAAATAGATGACTTTGTTCAAGTTGCGGATTCTTAAGGTTTGAAAATAGATGATATCGTTTAAAGTCGGATTCTAAAGCATTGTAAATAGATGACTTTGTTCAAGTTGCGGATTCTTAAGGTTTGAAAATAGATGATATCGTTTAAAGTCGGATTCTAAAGCATTGTAAATAGATGACTTTGTTCAAGTTGCGGATTCTTAAGGTTTGAAAATAGATGATCACGTTTAAAATCGGAGTCTAAAGCATTGTAAATAGATGACTTTGTTCAAGTTGCGGATTCTTAAGGTTTTAAAATAGATGATATCATTTAAAGTCGGATTATAAAGCTGTGTAAATAAATGACTTTGTTCAAGTTTCGGATTTTTTAGGTTTGAACATAGATTATATCGCTTAAAGTCGGATTCCAAAGCACTGTAAATAGATGACTTTGTTCAAGTTGCCGATTCTTAAGCTTTGAAAATAGATGATATCGTTTAAAGTCGGATTCTAAAGAATTGTAAATAGATGACTTTGTTCAAGTTGCCGATTCTTAAGGTTTGAAAATAGATGATATCGTTTAAAGTCGGATTCTAAAGTATTGTAAATAGATGACTTTGTTCAAGTTGCGGATTCTTAAGGTTTGAAAATAGATGATATCGTTTAAAGTCGGATTCTAAAGCATTGTAAATAGATGACTTTGTTCAAGTTGCGGATTCTTAAGGTTTGAAAATAGATGATATCGTTTAAAGTCGGATTCTAAAGCATTGTAAATAGATGACTTGGTTCAAGTTGCGGACTCTGATAGTTTAGAAATAGGATATATCGTTTAAAGTCGGATTCTAAAGCATTCTTAATAGGTGACTTTGTTCAAGTTGCGGATTCTTACGGTTTGAAAATAGATGATATTGTTTAAAGTCGGATTCTAAAGCATTGTAAATAGATGACTTTGTTCAAGTTGCGGATTCTTGAAGGTGGTAAAATAGATGATACCGTTTAATGTCAGATTCTAAAACATTGTAAATAGATGACTTTGTTCAAGTTGCGGATTCTTAAGGTTTGAAAATATATGATATCGTTTAAGATCGGATTCCAAACTATTGTAAATAGATGACTTTGTTAAGTTGGGGATTCTTAAGGGTTGAAAATAGATGATATCGTTTAAAGTCGGATTCTACAGAATTGTAAATAGATGACTTTGTTCAAGTGGCCGATTTTTTAGGTTTGAAAATAGATGATATCGTTAAAAGTTGGATTCTAAAGTATTGTAAATAGATGACTTTGTTCAAGTTGCGGATTCTTAAGGTTTGGAAATAGATGATATCGTTTAAAGTCGGATTCTAAAGCATTGTAAATAGATGACTTTGTTCAAGTGGCGGACTCTTTAGGTTTGAAAATAGATGATATTGTTTAAAGTTCGATTCTAAAGCATTGTAAGTAGATGACTTTATTACAGTTGCGGATTCTTAAGGTTTGAAAATAGATGATATTGTTTAAAGTCGCATTCTAAAGCATTGTAAATAGATGACTTTTTTCAAGTTGCGGACTCTTAAGGTTTGAAAATAGATGATATCGTTTAAAGTTCGATTCTAAAGCATTGTAAATAGATGACTTTGTTCAAGTTGCGGATTCTTAAGGTTTGAAAATAGATGATATCGTTTAAGTCGGATTCTAAAGCATTGTAAATAGATGCCTTTGTTCAAGTTGCGGATTCTTAAGGTTTTAATATAGATGATATCGTTTACAGTCGGATTCTAAAGCATTGTAAATAGATGACTTTGTTCAAGTTGCTAATCTTTAAGGTTTGAAAATATATGATATCGTTTAAAGTGTGATTCTAAAGCATTGTAAATAGACGACTTTGTTCAAGTTGCGGATTCTTAAAGTTTTAAAATCGATGATATCGTTTAAAGTCGGATTCTAAAGAAATGTAAATGGATGACTTTGTTCAGGTTGCCGATTCTTAAGCTTTGAAAATAGATGATATCGTTTAAAGTCGGATTCCAAAGAATTGAAAATTGATGACTTTGTTCAAGTTGCGGATTCTTAAGGTTTTAAAGTAGATGATACCGTTTAAAGTCGGATTCTAAAGCATTGTAAATAGAGGACATTGTTCAAGTTGCGGATTCTTGAGGTTTGAAAATAGATGATATCGTTTAAAATCGGATTCTAAAGCATTGTAAATAGATGACTTTGTTCAAGTTGCCGATTCCAAAGGTTTTTGAATAAATGATATCGTTTAAAGTAGGATCCTAAAGAATTCCAATTAGATGACTTAGTTCATATTGCGATGCTTAATGTTTGAAAATAGATGATATCGTGTAAAGTCGGATTTAAAAGCATTGTAAATAGATGACTAAGTTGCCGATTCTTAAGGTTAAGAGATAGATGATATTGTTTAAAGTCGGACACTAAAGCATTGTAAATAGATGACTTTGTTCAAGTTGCCGATTCTTAAGGTTTGAAAATAGATGATATTGTTTTAAGTCGGATTCTAAAGCATTGTAAATAGATGACTTTGTTCAAGTTGCCGATTCTTAAGGTTTGAAAACGGATGATATCGTTCAAAGTCGGATTCTAAAGCATTGTAAATAGATTACTTTGTTCAAGTTGCGGATTCTTAAGGTTCGAAAATAGATTAGATTGTTTAAAGTCGGATTCTAAAGCATTGTAAATAGATGACTTAGTACAAGTTGCCGATTCTAAAGGTTTTAAAATAGATGATATCGTTTAAAGTCGGATTCTAAAGCCTTGTGAATTGATGACTTAGTTCTAGTGGCCGATTCTGTAGGTTTTAAAATAGATGATATCGTTTAAAGTCGGATTCTAAAGTAATTAGATGACTTTGTTACAGTTGCGAATTCTTAAGGTTTGAAAATAAGTGATATCGTTTAAACTCGGATTCAAAAGCATTGTAAATAGATGACTTTGTTCAAGTTGCCGATTCCTAAGGTTTGAAAATAGATGATATTGTTTAAATCGGATTCTAAAGCATTGTAAATAGATGACTTTGTTCAAGTTGCCGATTCTTAATGTTTGAAAATAGTTGATATTGTTTAAAATCGGATTCTAAAGCATTGTAAATACATTACTTTGTTAAGTTGCCGATTCTTAATGTTTGAAAATAGTTGATATTGTTTAAAATCGGATTCTAAAGCATTGTAAATACATGACAATTGTTAAGTTGCGGATTATCCAGGTTTGAAAATTGATGATATTGTTTACAGTTGGATTCACAAGCATTGTAAATAGATGACTAGTTCCAGTTGCCGAATCTAAAGCTTTGAAAATACATGATATCGTTTAAAGTCAGATTCTAAAGCATTGTAAATAGATGACTTATTTCAAGTTGCCGATTCGTAAAGTTGAAAATAGCTTATATCGTTTAAAGTCGGATTGTAAAGCATTGTAAATAGATGACTTTGTTCAAGTTGCCGATTTTGTAGGTTTTAAAATAGATGATATCGTTTAAACTCGGATTCTAAAGCATTGTAAATAGATGACTTTGTTAAGTTGCGGATTATTAAGCTTTGAAAATTGAGGATATTGTTAAAAGTTGGATTCACAAGCATTGTAAACAGATGACTATGTTCAAGTTGCCGATTCTAAAGCTTTGAAAATAGATGATATGGTTTAAAGTCAGATTCTAAAGCATTGTAAATAGATGACTTAGTACAAGTTGCCGATTCGTAAGGTTGAAAATAGATGATATCTTTTAGAGTCGGATTCTAAAGCATTGTAAATAGATGACTTTGTTACAGTTGCGGATTCTTAAGGTTTGAAAATAGATGATATCGTGTAAAGTCGGATTCTAAAGCATTGTAAATAGATGACTTTGTTCCAGTTGCGGATTCTTAATGTTTGAAAATAGATTATATTGTTTAAAGTCATATTCTAAAACATAATAAATAGATGACTTTGTTCAAGTTGCCGATTCTTAAGGTTTGAAAATAGATGATACTGTTTAAAGTCGGATTCTAAAGCATTGTAAATAGATGACTATGTTCAAGTTGCCGATTCTAAAAATTTGAAAATAGATGATATCGTTTAAAGTCGGATCCTAAAGCATTGTAAATAGATGACTTTGTTCAAGTTGCCGATTCCAAAGGTTTGGGAATAGATGGTATCGTTTAAAATCGGATCCTACAGCATTGTAAATAGATGACTTTGTTCATGTTTCGGATTCTGAAGCTTTGAGAATAGATGATATGGTTTCAAGTACGATTCAAAAGCATTGTAAATAGATGACTTTGTTCAAGTTGCCGATCCTTAAGCTTTGAGAAGAGATGATATTGTTTAAAGTCAGATTCTAAAGCATTGTAAATAGATAACTTTTTCAAGTGGCTGATTCTTAAGCTTTGAGAATAGATGATATTTTTTAAAGTCAAATTCTCAAGCATTGTAAATAGATGACTTTGTTCAAGTTGCGTATTGTTAAGCTTTAAGAATAGATGATACTGTTTAAAGTCGGATTCTAAAGCATTTGAAATAGCTGACTTTTTTCAAGTGGCGGATCGTTTAGCTTAGAGAATAGATGATATTTGTATAAGTCGGATTCTAAAGAATTGTAAATAGATGACTTTGTTCAAGTTTCGGATTATTAAGCTTTGAGAATAGATGATATTGTTTGAAGTCGGATTCTAAAGCATTGTAAGTAGATGACGTTGTTCAAGTTGCCGATTCTTAAGATTTGAGAATAGATAATTTGTTTAAAGTCGGATTCTAAAGCATTGTAAATAGATGCCTTTGTTCAAGTTGGTGATTCTTAAGCTTTGAAAATAGATGATATCGTTTAAAGTCGGATTCTAAAGCCTTGTAAATAGATGACTTTGTTCAAGTTGCCGATCCTTAAGCTTTGAGACTAGATTATATTGTTTCAAGTCGGATTCTAAAGCATTGTAAATAGCTGACTTTGTTCAAGTTACCGATTCTTAAGCTTTGAGAATAGATGATATTGTTTAAAGTCGGATTCTAAAGCATTGTAAATAGATGACTTTGTTCAAGTTGCCGATTCTGAAGCTTTGAGAATAGATGATATTGTTTAAAGTCGGATTCTAAAGCATTGTAAATAGATGACATTGTTCAAGTGACGGATTCTTAAGCTTTGAGAATAGATGATATATTTAACAGTCGGATTGTCAAGCATTGTAAATAGATGACTTTGGGCCAGTTTCGGATTCTTAAGCTATGAGAATAGATTATATTGTTTTAAGTCGGATTCTAAAGCATAGCAAATAGAAGACTTTGTTCAAGTTGCGGATTTTCAAGCTTAGAGAATAAGTGTTATTGGTTAATATCGGATTCTAAAGCATCGTTAATAGAGGACCTCTGTCAAGTTACGGATTCTTTAGCTTTGACAATAGATGATATTGTTTAAAGTCGGATTCTAAATCATTGTAAGTAGATGACTTTGTTCAAGTTGCGGATTCTTAAGCTTTGAGAATATATGATATTGTTTAAAGTCGGATTCTAAAGCATTGTAAATAGATGACTGTGTTTTAGTGGCTAATTCTTAAGCTTTGAGAATATATGATATTGTTTGAAGTCGGATTCTAAAGCATTGTAAATAGATGACTTTGTTCAAGTTGCCAATTCTTGAAGTTTAAGAATAGATGATATTGTTTGAAGTCGGATTCTAAAGCATTGTAAATAGATGACTTTGTTCAAGTTGCGGATTGTTAAGCTTTGAGAATAGATGATATTGTTTAAAGTCCGATTCTAAAGCATTGTAAATTAATAACTTACTAGAAGTGGCGGATTTTTAAGCTTTGAGAATAGATGATATTGTTTGAAGTCGGATTCTAAAGCATTGTAAATAGATTACTTTGTTCAAGTTGCCGATTCTTAAGATTTGAGAATAGATAATTTGTTTAAAGTCGGATTCTAAAGCATTGTAAATAGATGACTTTGTTCAAGTTGCCGATCCTTAAGCTTGGAGACTAGATTATATTGTTTAAAGTCGGATTTTAAAGCATTGTAAATAGATGACTTTGTTCAAGTTTCCGATTCTGAAGCTTTGAGAATAGATGATATTGTTTAAAGTCGAATTCTAAAGTATTGTAAATCGATGACTTTGTTCAAGTGACGGATTTTTAAGCTTTGAGAATAGATGATATTGTAAACAGTCGGATTCTCAAGCATTGTAAATAGATGACTTTGTTCAAGTTTCGGATTCTTAAACTTTGAGAATAGATGATATTGTTTAAAGTCGGATTCTAAAGCATTGTAAATAGATGCCTTTGTTTAAGTTGCGGATTTTTAAGCTTTGAGAATAAGTGTTATTGGTTTATATCGGATTCTAAAGCATCGTAAATAGAAGGATTTGTTCAAGTTGCGGATTCTTAAGCTTTGAGAATAAATGATATTGTTTAAAGTCGGATTCTAAAGCATTGTAAATAGATGACATTGTTCAAGTTGCGGATACTTGAGCTTAGAGAGTAGATGATATTGTTTAAAGTCGGATTCTAAAGCATTGTAAATAGATGACTTTGTTCAAGTTGCGGATATTTAAGGTTTGAAAATAGATTATAACGTTTGAAATCGGATTCTAAAGCATTGTAAATAGATGACTTTGTTCAAGTTGCGGATTCTTAAGGTTTTAAAATAGATGATATCATTTAAAGTCGGATTATAAAGCTGTGTAAATAAATGACTTTGTTCAAGTTGCGGATTTTTTAGGTTTGAACATAGATTATATCGCTTAAAGTCGGATTCCAAAGCACTGTAAATAGATGACTTTGTTCAAGTTGCCGATTCTTAAGCTTTGAAAATAGATGATATCGTTTAAAGTCGGATTCTAAAGCATTGTAAATAGATGACTTTGTTCAAGTTGCCGATTCTTAAGGTTTGAAAATAGATGATATCGTTTAAAGTCGGATTCTAAAGTATTGTAAATAAATGACTTTGTTCAAGTTGCGGATTCTTAAGGTTTGAAAATAGATGATATCGTTTAAAGTCGGATTCTAAAGCATTGTAAATAGATGACTTTGTTCAAGTTGCGGATTCTTAACGTTTGAAAATAGATGATATCGTTTAAAGTCGGATTCTAAAGCATTGTAAATAGATGACTTGGTTCAAGTTGCGGACTCTGATAGTTTGAAAATAGATTATATCGTTTAAAGTCGGATTCTAAAGCATTGTTAATAGATGACTTTGTTCAAGTTGCGGATTCTTAAGGTTTGAAAATAGATGATATTGTTTAAAGTCGCATTCTAAAGCATTGTAAAAAGATGACTTTGTTCAAGTTGCGGATTCTTAAGGTTTGAAAATAGATGATATCGTTTAAAGTCGGATTCTAAAGCATTGTAAATAGATGACTTTGTTCAAGTTGCGGATTCTTAAGGTTTGAAAATAGATGATATCGTTAAAAGTCGGATTCTAAAGTATTGTAAATAGATGACTTTGTTCAAGTTGCGGATTCTTAAGGTTTGAAAATAGATGATATCGTTTAAAGTCGGATTCTAAAGCATTGTAAATAGATGACTTTGTTCAAGTTGCGGATTCTTAAGGTTTGAAAATAGATGATATCGTTTAAAGTCGGATTCTAAAGCATTGTAAATAGATGACTTTGTTCAAGTTGCGGATTCTTAAGGTTTGAAAATAGATGATCACGTTTAAAATCGGATTCTAAAGCATTGTAAATAGATGACTTTGTTCAAGTTGCGGATTCTTAAGGTTTAAAAATAGATGATATCATTTAAAGTCGGATTATAAAGCTGTGTAAATAAATGACTTTGTTCAAGTTGCGGATTTTTTAGGTTTGAACATAGATTATATCGCTTAAAGTCGGATTCCAAAGCACTGTAAATAGATGACTTTGTTCAAGTTGCCGATTCTTAAGCTTTGAAAATAGATGATATCGTTTAAAGTCGGATTCTAAAGCATTGTAAATAGATGACTTTGTTCAAGTTGCCGATTCTTAAGGTTTGAAAATAGATGATATCGTTTAAAGTCGGATTCTAAAGTATTGTAAATAGATGACTTTGTTCAAGTTGCGGATTCTTAAGGTTTGAAAATAGATGATATCGTTTAAAGTCGGATTCTAAAGCATTGTAAATAGATGACTTTGTTCAAGTTGCGGATTCTTAAGGTTTGAAAATAGATGATATCGTTTAAAGTCGGATTCTAAAGCATTGTAAATAGATGACTTGGTTCAAGTTGCGGACTCTGATAGTTTAGAAATAGGATATATCGTTTAAAGTCGGATTCTAAAGAATTTTTAATAGGTGACTTTGTTCAAGTTGCGGATTCTTACGGTTTGAAAATAGATGATATTGTTTAAAGTCGGATTCTAAAGCATTGTAAATAGATGACTTTGTTCAAGTTGCGGATTCTTGAAGGTGGTAAAATAGATGATACCGTTTAAAGTCAGATTCTAAAACATTGTAAATAGATGACTTTGTTCAAGTTGCGGATTCTTAAGGTTTGAAAATATATGATATCGTTTAAGATCGGATTCCAAACTATTGTAAATAGATGACTTTGTTAAGTTGGGGATTCTTAAGGGTTGAAAATAGATGATATCGTTTAAAGTCGGATTCTACAGCATTGTAAATAGATGACTTTGTTCAAGTGGCCGATTTTTTAGGTTTGAAAATAGATGATATCGTTAAAAGTTGGATTCTAAAGCATTGTAAATAGATGACTTTGTTCAAGTTGCGGATTCTTAAGGTTTGGAAATAGATGATATCGTTTAAAGTCGGATTCTAAAGCATTGTAAATAGATGACTTTGTTCAAGTGGCGGACTCTTAAGGTTTGAAAATAGATGATATTGTTTAAAGTTCGATTCTAAAGCATTGTAAGTAGATGACTTTATTACAGTTGCGGATTCTTAAGGTTTGAAAATAGATGATATTGTTTAAAGTCGCATTCTAAAGCATTGTAAATAGATGACTTTTTTCAAGTTGCGGACTCTTAAGGTTTGAAAATAGATGATATCGTTTAAAGTTCGATTCTAAAGCATTGTAAATAGATGACTTTGTTCAAGTTGCGGATTCTTAAGGTTTGAAAATAGATGATATCGTTTAAGTCGGATTCTAAAGCATTGTAAATAGATGCCTTTGTTCAAGTTGCGGATTCTTAAGGTTTTAATATAGATGATATCGTTTACAGTCGGATTCTAAAGCATTGTAAATAGATGACTTTGTTCAAGTTGCTAATCTTTAAGGTTTGAAAATATATGATATCGTTTAAAGTGTGATTCTAAAGCATTGTAAATAGACGACTTTGTTCAAGTTGCGGATTCTTAAAGTTTTAAAATCGATGATATCGTTTAAAGTCGGATTCTAAAGAAATGTAAATGGATGACTTTGTTCAGGTTGCCGATTCTTAAGCTTTGAAAATAGATGATATCGTTTAAAGTCGGATTCCAAAGCATTGAAAATTGATGACTTTGTTCAAGTTGCGGATTCTTAAGGTTTTAAAGTAGATGATACCGTTTAAAGTCGGATTCTAAAGCATTGTAAATAGAGGACATTGTTCAAGTTGCGCATTCTTGAGGTTTGAAAATAGATGATATCGTTTAAAATCGGATTCTAAAGCATTGTAAATAGATGACTTTGTTCAAGTTGCCGATTCCAAAGGTTTTTGAATAAATGATATCGTTTAAAGTAGGATCCTAAAGAATTCCAATTAGATGACTTAGTTCATATTGCGATGCTTAATGTTTGAAAATAGATGATATCGTGTAAAGTCGGATTTTAAAGCATTGTAAATAGATGACTTTGTTCAAGTTGCCGATTCTTAAGGTTAAGAGATAGATGATATTGTTTAAAGTCGGACACTAAAGCATTGTAAATAGATGACTTTGTTCAAGTTGCCGATTCTTAAGGTTTGAAAATACATGATATCGTTTAAAGTCAGATTCTAAAGCATTGTAAATAGATGACTTTGTTCAAGTTGCCGATTCTTAAGGTTTGGAAATAGATGATATCGTTTAAAGTCGGATTCTAAAGCATTGTAAATAGATGACTTTGTTCAAGTTGCCGATTCTTAAGGTTTGAAAACGGATGATATCGTTCAAAGTCGGATTCTAAAGCATTGTAAATAGATTACTTTGTTCAAGTTGCGGATTCTTAAGGTTCGAAAATAGATTAGATTGTTTAAAGTCGGATTCTAAAGCATTGTAAATAGATGACTTAGTACAAGTTGCCGATTCTTAAGGTTTGAAAATAAATGATATCGTTTCAAGTCAGATTCTAAAGAATTGTAAATAAATGACTTTGTTCAAGTTGTCGATTCATAAAGTTTGAAAATAGATGATATCGTTTAAAGTCGGATTCTAAAGCATTGTAAATAGATGACTTAGTTCATATTGCCGATTCTAAAGGTTTTAAAATAGATGATATCGTTTAAAGTCGGATTCTAAAGCCTTGTGAATTGATGACTTAGTTCTAGTGGCCGATTCTGTAGGTTTTAAAATAGATGATATCGTTTAAAGTCGGATTCTAAAGTAAATAGATGACTTTGTTACAGTTGCGAATTCTTAAGGTTTGAAAATAAGTGATATCGTTTAAACTCGGATTCAAAAGCATTGTAAATAGATGACTTTGTTCAAGTTGCCGATTCCTAAGGTTTGAAAATAGATGATATTGTTTAAAACGGATTCTAAAGCATTGTAAATAGATAACTTTGTTCAAGTTGCCGATTCTTAATGTTTGAAAATAGTTGATATTGTTTAAAATCGGATTCTAAAGCATTGTAAATACATGACTTTGTTAAGTTGCCGATTCTTAATGTTTGAAAATAGTTGATATTGTTTAAAATCGGATTCTAAAGCATTGTAAATACATGACAATTGTTTAGTTGCGGATTATCCAGGTTTGAAAATTGATGATATTGTTTACAGTTGGATTCACAAGCATTGTAAATAGATGACTAGTTCCAGTTGCCGAATCTAAAGCTTTGAAAATACATGATATCGTTTAAAGTCAGATTCTAAAGCATTGTAAATAGATGACTTATTTCAAGTTGCCGATTCGTAAAGTTGAAAATAGCTTATATCGTTTAAAGTCGGATTGTAAAGCATTGTAAATAGATGACTTTGTTCAAGTTGCCGATTTTGTAGGTTTTAAAATAGATGATATCGTTTAAACTCGGATTCTAAAGCATTGTAAATAGATGACTTTGTTAAGTTGCGGATTATTAAGCTTTGAAAATTGAGGATATTGTTAAAAGTTGGATTCACAAGCATTGTAAACAGATGACTATGTTCAAGTTGCCGATTCTAAAGCTTTGAAAATAGATGATATGGTTTAAAGTCAGATTCTAAAGCATTGTAAATAGATGACGTAGTACAAGTTGCCGATTCGTAAGGTTGAAAATAGATGATATCTTTTAGAGTCGGATTCTAAAGCATTGTAAATAGATGACTTTGTTACAGTTGCGGATTCTTAAGGTTTGAAAATAGATGATATCGTGTAAAGTCGGATTCTAAAGCATTGTAAATAGATGACTTTGTTCCAGTTGCGGATTCTTAATGTTTGAAAATAGATTATATTGTTTAAAGTCATATTCTAAAACATAATAAATAGATGACTTTGTTCAAGTTGCCGATTCTTAAGGTTTGAAAATAGATGATACTGTTTAAAGTCGGATTCTAAAGCATTGTAAATAGATGACTTTGTTCAAGTTGCCGATTCTAAAAATTTGAAAATAGATGATATCGTTTAAAGTCGGATCCTAAAGCATTGTAAATAGATGACTTTGTTCAAGTTGCCGATTCCAAAGGTTTGGGAATAGATGGTATCGTTTAAAATCGGATCCTACAGCATTGTAAATAGATGACCTTGTTCATGTTTCGGATTCTGAAGCTTTGCGAATAGATGATATGGTTTCAAGTAGGATTCAAAAGCATTGTAAATAGATGACTTTGTTCAAGTTGCCGATCCTTAAGCTTTGAGAAGAGATGATATTGTTTAAAGTCAGATTCTAAAGCATTGTAAATAGATAACTTTTTCAAGTGGCTGATTCTTAAGCTTTGAGAATAGATGATATTTTTTAAAGTCAAATTCTCAAGCATTGTAAATAGATGACTTTGTTCAAGTTGCGGATTGTTAAGCTTTAAGAATAGATGATACTGTTTAAAGTCGGATTCTAAAGCATTTGAAATAGCTGACTTTTTTCAAGTGGCAGATCGTTTAGCTTAGAGAATAGATGATATTTGTATAAGTCGGATTCTAAAGAATTGTAAATAGATGACTTTGTTCAAGTTTCGGATTATTAAGCTTTGAGAATAGATGATATTGTTTGAAGTCGGATTCTAAAGCATTGTAAATAGATGCCTTTGTTCAAGTTGGTGATTCTTAAGCTTTGAAAATAGATGATATCGTTTAAAGTCGGATTCTAAAGCATTGTAAATAGATGACTTTGTTCAAGTTGCCGATCCTTAAGCTTTGAGACTAGATTATATTGTTTCAAGTCGGATTCTAAAGCATTGTAAATAGCTGACTTTGTTCAAGTTACCGATTCTTAAGCTTTGAGAATAGATGATATTGTTTAAAGTCGGATTCTAAAGCATTGTAAATAGATGACTTTGTTCAAGTTGCCGATTCTGAAGCTTTGAGAATAGATGATATTGTTTAAAGTCGGATTCTAAAGCATTGTAAATAGATGACATTGTTCAAGTGACGGATTCTTAAGCTTTGAGAATAGATGATATATTTAACAGTCGGATTGTCAAGCATTGTAAATAGATGACTTTGGGCCAGTTTCGGATTCTTAAGCTATGAGAATAGATTATATTGTTTTAAGTCGGATTCTAAAGCATAGCAAATAGAAGACTTTGTTCAAGTTGCGGATTTTCAAGCTTAGAGAATAAGTGTTATTGGTTAATATCGGATTCTAAAGCATCGTTAATAGAGGACCTCTGTCAAGTTACGGATTCTTTAGCTTTGACAATAGATGGGATAGTTTAAAGTCGGATTCTAAATCATTGTAAGTAGATGACTTTGTTCAAGTTGCGGATTCTTAAGCTTTGAGAATATATGATATTGTTTAAAGTCGGATTCTAAAGCATTGTAAATAGATGACTGTGTTTTAGTGGCCAATTCTTAAGCTTTGAGAATATATGATATTGTTTGAAGTCGGATTCTAAAGCATTGTAAATAGATGACTTTGTTCAAGTTGCCAATTCTTAAAGTTTAAGAATAGATGATATTGTTTAAAGTCGGATTCTAAAGCATTGTAAATAGATGACTTTGTTCAAGTTGCGGATTGTTAAGCTTTGAGAATAGATGATATTGTTTAAAGTCCGATTCTAAAGCATTGTAAATTAATAACTTACTAGAAGTGGCGGATTTTTAAGCTTTGAGAATAGATGATATTGTTTGAAGTCGGATTCTAAAGCATTGTAAATAGATTACTTTGTTCAAGTTGCCGATTCTTAAGATTTGAGAATAGATAATTTGTTTAAAGTCGGATTCTAAAGCATTGTAAATAGATGACTTTGTTCAAGTTGCCGATCCTTAAGCTTGGAGACTAGATTATATTGTTTAAAGTCGGATTTTAAAGCATTGTAAATAGATGACTTTGTTCAAGTTTCCGATTCTGAAGCTTTGAGAATAGATGATATTGTTTAAAGTCGAATTCTAAAGTATTGTAAATCGATGACTTTGTTCAAGTGACGGATTTTTAAGCTTTGAGAATAGATGATATTGTAAACAGTCGGATTCTCAAGCATTGTAAATAGATGACGTTGTTCAAGTTTCGGATTCTTAAACTTTGAGAATAGATGATATTGTTTAAAGTCGGATTCTAAAGCATTGTAAATAGATGCCTTTGTTTAAGTTGCGGATTTTTAAGCTTTGAGAATAAGTGTTATTGGTTTATATCCGATTCTAAAGCATCGTAAATAGAAGGATTTGTTCAAGTTGCGGATTCTTAAGCTTTGAGAATAAATGATATTGTTTAAAGTCGGATTCTAAAGCATTGTAAATAGATGACATTGTTCAAGTTGCGGATACTTGAGCTTTAAGAGTAGATGATATTGTTTAAAGTCGGATTCTAAAGCATTGTAAATAGATGACTTTGTTCAAGTTGCGGATATTTAAGGTTTGAAAATAGATTATAACGTTTGAAATCGGATTCTAAAGCATTGTAAATAGATGACTTTGTTCAAGTTGCGGATTCTTAAGGTTTTAAAATAGATGATATCATTTAAAGTCGGATTATAAAGCTGTGTAAATAAATGACTTTGTTCAAGTTGCGGATTTTTTAGGTTTGAACATAGATTATATCGCTTAAAGTCGGATTCCAAAGCACTGTAAATAGATGACTTTGTTCAAGTTGCCGATTCTTAAGCTTTGAAAATAGATGATATCGTTTAAAGTCGGATTCTAAAGCATTGTAAATAGATGACTTTGTTCAAGTTGCCGATTCTTAAGGTTTGAAAATAGATGATATCGTTTAAAGTCGGATTCTAAAGTATTGTAAATAAATGACTTTGTTCAAGTTGCGGATTCTTAAGGTTTGAAAATAGATGATATCGTTTAAAGTCGGATTCTAAAGCATTGTAAATAGATGACTTTGTTCAAGTTGCGGATTCTTAACGTTTGAAAATAGATGATATCGTTTAAAGTCGGATTCTAAAGCATTGTAAATAGATGACTTGGTTCAAGTTGCGGACTCTGATAGTTTGAAAATAGATTATATCGTTTAAAGTCGGATTCTAAAGCATTGTTAATAGATGACTTTGTTCAAGTTGCGGATTCTTAAGGTTTGAAAATAGATGATATTGTTTAAAGTCGCATTCTAAAGCATTGTAAAAAGATGACTTTGTTCAAGTTGCGGATTCTTAAGGATTGAAAATAGATGATATCGTTTAAAGTCGGATTCTAAAGCATTGTAAATAGATGACTTTGTTCAAGTTGCGGATTCTTAAGGTTTGAAAATAGATGATATCGTTAAAAGTCGGTTTCTAAAGTATTGTAAATAGATGACTTTGTTCAAGTTGCGGATTCTTAAGGTTTGAAAATAGATGATATCGTTTAAAGTCGGATTCTAAAGCATTGTAAATAGATGACTTTGTTCAAGTTGCGGATTCTTAAGGTTTGAAAATAGATGATATCGTTTAAAGTCGGATTCTAAAGCATTGTAAATAGATGACTTTGTTCAAGTTGCGGATTCTTAAGGTTTGAAAATAGATGATCACGTTTAAAATCGGATTCTAAAGCATTGTAAATAGATGACGTTGTTCAAGTTGCGGATTTTTAAGGTTTTAAAATAGATGATATCATTTAAAGTCGGATTATAAAGCTGTGTAAATAAATGACTTTGTTCAAGTTGCGGATTTTTTAGGTTTGAACATAGATTATATCGCTTAAAGTCGGATTCCAAAGCACTGTAAATAGATGACTTTGTTCAAGTTGCCGATTCTTAAGCTTTGAAAATAGATGATATCGTTTAAAGTCGGATTCTAAAGCATTGTAAATAGATGACTTTGTTCAAGTTGCCGATTCTTAAGGTTTGAAAATAGATGATATCGTTTAAAGTCGGATTCTAAAGTATTGTAAATAGATGACTTTGTTCAAGTTGCGGATTCTTAAGGTTTGAAAATAGATGATATCGTTTAAAGTCGGATTCTAAAGCATTGTAAATAGATGACTTTGTTCAAGTTGCGGATTCTTGAGGTTTGAAAATAGATGATATCGTTTTAAGTCGGATTCTAAAGCATTGTAAATAGATGACTTGGTTCAAGTTGCGGACTCTGATAGTTTAGAAATAGGATATATCGTTTAAAGTCGGATTCTAAAGCATTTTTAATAGGTGACTTTGTTCAAGTTGCGGATTCTTACGGTTTGAAAATAGATGATATTGTTTAAAGTCGGATTCTAAAGCATTGTAAATAGATGACTTTGTTCAAGTTGCGGATTCTTGAAGGTGGTAAAATAGATGATACCGTTTAAAGTCAGATTCTAAAACATTGTAAATAGATGACTTTGTTCAAGTTGCGGATTCTTAAGGTTTGAAAATATATGATATCGTTTAAGATCGGATTCCAAACTATTGTAAATAGATGACTTTGTTAAGTTGGGGATTCTTAAGGGTTGAAAATAGATGATATCGTTTAAAGTCGGATTCTACAGCATTGTAAATAGATGACTTTGTTCAAGTGGCCGATTTTTTAGGTTTGAAAATAGATGATATCGTTAAAAGTTGGATTCTAAAGCATTGTAAATAGATGACTTTGTTCAAGTTGCGGATTCTTAAGGTTTGGAAATAGATGATATCGTTTAAAGTCGGATTCTAAAGCATTGTAAATAGATGACTTTGTTCAAGTGGCGGACTCTTAAGGTTTGAAAATAGATGATATTGTTTAAAGTTCGATTCTAAAGCATTGTAAGTAGATGACTTTATTACAGTTGCGGATTCTTAAGGTTTGAAAATAGATGATATTGTTTAAAGTCGCATTCTAAAGCATTGTAAATAGATGACTTTTTTTAAGTTGCGGACTCTTAAGGTTTGAAAATAGATGATATCGTTTAAAGTTCGATTCTAAAGCATTGTAAATAGATGACTTTGTTCAAGTTGCGGATTCTTAAGGTTTGAAAATAGATGATATCGTTTAAGTCGGATTCTAAAGCATTGTAAATAGATGCCTTTGTTCAAGTTGCGGATTCTTAAGGTTTTAATATAGATGATATCGTTTACAGTCGGATTCTAAAGCATTGTAAATAGATGACTTTGTTCAAGTTGCTAATCTTTAAGGTTTGAAAATATATGATATCGTTTAAAGTGTGATTCTAAAGCATTGTAAATAGACGACTTTGTTCAAGTTGCGGATTCTTAAAGTTTTAAAATCGATGATATCGTTTAAAGTCGGATTCTAAAGAAATGTAAATGGATGACTTTGTTCAGGTTGCCGATTCTTAAGCTTTGAAAATAGATTATATCGTTTAAAGTCGGATTCCAAAGCATTGAAAATTGATGAGTTTGTTCAAGTTGCGGATTCTTAAGGTTTTAAAGTAGATGATACCGTTTAAAGTCGGATTCTAAAGCATTGTAAATAGAGGACATTGTTCAAGTTGCGGATTCTTGAGGTTTGAAAATAGATGATATCGTTTAAAATCGGATTCTAAAGCATTGTAAATAGATGACTTTGTTCAAGTTGCGGATTCCAAAAGTTTTTGAATAAATGATATCGTTTAAAGTAGGATCCTAAAGAATTCCAATTAGATGACTTAGTTCATATTGCGATGCTTAATGTTTGAAAATAGATGATATCGTGTAAAGTCGGATTTTAAAGCATTGTAAATAGATGACTTTGTTCAAGTTGCCGATTCTTAAGGTTAAGAGATAGATGATATTGTTTAAAGTCGGACACTAAAGCATTGTAAATAGATGACTTTGTTCAAGTTGCCGATTTTTAAGGTTTGAAAATAGATGATATTGTTTTAAGTCGGATTCTAAAGCATTGTAAATAGATGACTTTGTTCAAGTTGCCGATTCTTAAGGTTTGAAAACGGATGATATCGTTCAAAGTCGGATTCTAAAGCATTGTAAATAGATTACTTTGTTCAAGTTGCGGATTCTTAAGGTTCGAAAATAGATTAGATTGTTTAAAGTCGGATTCTAAAGCATTGTAAATAGATGACTTAGTACAAGTTGCCGATTCTTAAGGGTGGAAAATAAATGATATCGTTTCAAGTCAGATTCTAAAGAATTGTAAATAAATGACTTTGTTCAAGTTGTCGATTCATAAAGTTTGAAAATAGATGATATCGTTTAAAGTCGGATTCTAAAGCATTGTAAATAGATGACTTAGTTCATATTGCCGATTCTAAAGGTTTTAAAATAGATGATATCGTTTAAAGTCGGATTCTAAAGCCTTGTGAATTGATGACTTAGTTCTAGTGGCCGATTCTGTAGGTTTTAAAATAGATGATATCGTTTAAAGTCAGATTCTAAAGTAAATAGATGACTTTGTTACAGTTGCGAATTCTTAAGGTTTGAAAATAAGTGATATCGTTTAAACTCGGATTCAAAAGCATTGTAAATAGATGACTTTGTTCAAGTTGCCGATTCCTAAGGTTTGAAAATAGATGATATTGTTTAAATCGGATTCTAAAGCATTGTAAATAGATGACTTTGTTCAAGTTGCCGATTCTTAATTTTTGAAAATAGTTGATATTGTTTAAAATCGGATTCTAAAGCATTGTAAATACATGACTTTGTTAAGTTGCCGATTCTTAATGTTTGAAAATAGTTGATATTGTTTAAAATCGGATTCTAAAGCATTGTAAATACATGACAATTGTTAAGTTGCGGATTATCCAGGTTTGAAAATTGATGATATTGTTTACAGTTGGATTCACAAGCATTGTAAATAGATGACTAGTTCCAGTTGCCGAATCTAAAGCTTTGAAAATACATGATATCGTTTAAAGTCAGATTCTAAAGCATTGTAAATAGATGACTTATTTCAAGTTGCCGATTCGTAAAGTTGAAAATAGCTTATATCGTTTAAAGTCGGATTGTAAAGCATTGTAAATAGATGACTTTGTTCAAGTTGCCGATTTTGTAGGTTTTAAAATAGATGATATCGTTTAAACTCGGATTCTAAAGCATTGTAAATAGATGACTTTGTTAAGTTGCGGATTATTAAGCTTTGAAAATTGAGGATATTGTTAAAAGTTGGATTCACAAGCATTGTAAACAGATGACTATGTTCAAGTTGCCGATTCTAAAGCTTTGAAAATAGATGATATGGTTTAAAGTCAGATTCTAAAGCATTGTAAATAGATGACTTAGTACAAGTTGCCGATTCGTAAGGTTGAAAATAGATGATATCTTTTAGAGTCGGATTCTAAAGCATTGTAAATAGATGACTTTGTTACAGTTGCGGATTCTTAAGGTTTGAAAATAGATGATATCGTGTAA
The DNA here is from genome assembly GCA_963556195.1 of Sepiola atlantica. Taxonomy (NCBI): domain Eukaryota; kingdom Metazoa; phylum Mollusca; class Cephalopoda; order Sepiida; family Sepiolidae; genus Sepiola; species Sepiola atlantica. The sequence goes on from CAUVYP010001127.1 coordinate 106,648, forward strand.
AGTCGGATTCTAAAGCATTGTAAATAGATGACTTTGTTCCAGTTGCGGATTCTTAATGTTTGAAAATAGATTATATTGTTTAAAGTCATATTCTAAAACATAATAAATAGATGACTTTGTTCAAGTTGCCGATTCTTAAGGTTTGAAAATAGATGATATCGTTTAAACTCGGATTCTAATGCATTGTAAATAGATGACTTTGTTAAGTTGCGGATTATTAAGCTTTGAAAATTGAGGATATTGTTAAAAGTTGGATTCACAAGCATTGTAAACAGATGACTATGTTCAAGTTGCCGATTCTAAAGATTTGAAAATAGATGATATGGTTTAAAGTCAGATTCTAAAGCATTGTAAATAGATGACTTAGTACAAGTTGCCGATTCGTAAGGTTGAAAATAGATGATATCTTTTAGAGTCGGATTCTAAAGCATTGTAAATAGATGACTTTGTTACAGTTGCGGATTCTTAAGGTTTGAAAATAGATGATATCGTGTAAAGTCGGATTCTAAAGCATTGTAAATAGATGACTTTGTTCCAGTTGCGGATTCTTAATGTTTGAAAATAGATTATATTGTTTAAAGTCATATTCTAAAACATAATAAATAGATGACTTTGTTCAAGTTGCCGATTCTTAAGGTTTGAAAATAGATGATATCGTTTAAACTCGGATTCTAAAGCATTGTAAATAGATGACTTTGTTAAGTTGCGGATTATTAAGCTTTGAAAATTGAGGATATTGTTAAAAGTTGGATTCACAAGCATTGTAAACAGATGACTATGTTCAAGTTGCCGATTCTAAAGCTTTGAAAATAGATGATATGGTTTAAAGTCAGATTCTAAAGCATTGTAAATAGATGACTTAGTACAAGTTGCCGATTCGTAAGGTTGAAAATAGATGATATCTTTTAGAGTCGGATTCTAAAGCATTGTAAATAGATGACTTTGTTACAGTTGCGGATTCTTAAGGTTTGAAAATAGATGATATCGTGTAAAGTCGGATTCTAAAGCATTGTAAATAGATGACTTTGTTCCAGTTGCGGATTCTTAATGTTTGAAAATAGATTATATTGTTTAAAGTCATATTCTAAAACATAATAAATAGATGACTTTGTTCAAGTTGCCGATTCTTAAGGTTTGAAAATAGATGATACTGTTTAAAGTCGGATTCTAAAGCATTGTAAATAGATGACTTTGTTCAAGTTGCCGATTCTAAAAATTTGAAAATAGATGATATCGTTTAAAATCGGATCCTAAAGCATTGTAAATAGATGACTTTGTTCAAGTTGCCGATTCCAAAGGTTTGGGAATAGATGGTATCGTTTAAAATCGGATCCTACAGCATTGTAAATAGATGACTTTGTTCATGTTTCGGATTCTGAAGCTTTGAGAATAGATGATATGGTTTCAAGTAGGATTCAAAAGCATTGTAAATAGATGACTTTGTTCAAGTTGCTGATCCTTAAGCTTTGAGAAGAGATGATATTGTTTAAAGTCAGATTCTAAAGCATTGTAAATAGATAACTTTTTCAAGTGGCTGATTCTTAAGCTTTGAGAATAGATGATATTTTTTAAAGTCAAATTCTCAAGCATTGTAAATAGATGACTTTGTTCAAGTTGCGGATTGTTAAGCTTTAAGAATAGATGATACTGTTTAAAGTCGGATTCTAAAGCATTTGAAATAGCTGACTTTTTTCAAGTGGCGGATCGTTTAGCTTTGAGAATAGATGATATTTGTATAAGTCGGATTCTAAAGAATTGTAAATAGATGACTTTGTTCAAGTTTCGGATTATTAAGCTTTGAGAATAGATGATATTGTTTGAAGTCGGATTCTAAAGCATTGTAAGTAGATGACGTTGTTCAAGTTGCCGATTCTTAAGATTTGAGAATAGATAATTTGTTTAAAGTCGGATTCTAAAGCATTGTAAATATATGCCTTTGTTCAAGTTGGTGATTCTTAAGCTTTGAAAATAGATGATATCGTTTAAAGTCGGATTCTAAAGCATTGTAAATAGATGACTTTGTTCAAGTTGCCGATCCTTAAGCTTTGAGACTAGATTATATTGTTTCAAGTCGGATTCTAAAGCATTGTAAATAGCTGACTTTGTTCAAGTTACCGATTCTTAAGCTTTGAGAATAGATGATATTGTTTAAAGTCGGATTCTAAAGCATTGTAAATAGATGACTTTGTTCAAGTTGCCGATTCTGAAGCTTTGAGAATAGATGATATTGTTTAAAGTCGGATTCTAAAGCATTGTAAATAGATGACATTGTTCAAGTGACGGATTCTTAAGCTTTGAGAATAGATGATATATTTAACAGTCGGATTGTCAAGCATTGTAAATAGATGACTTTGGGCCAGTTTCGGATTCTTAAGCTATGAGAATAGATTATATTGTTTTAAGTCGGATTCTAAAGCATAGCAAATAGAAGACTTTGTTCAAGTTGCGGATTTTCAAGCTTAGAGAATAAGTGTTATTGGTTAATATCGGATTCTAAAGCATCGTTAATAGAGGACCTCTGTCAAGTTACGGATTCTTTAGCTTTGACAATAGATGATATTGTTTAAAGTCGGATTCTAAATCATTGTAAGTAGATGACTTTGTTCAAGTTGCGGATTCTTAAGCTTTGAGAATATATGATATTGTTTAAAGTCGGATTCTAAAGCATTGTAAATAGATGACTGTGTTTTAGTGGCCAATTCTTAAGCTTTGAGAATATATGATATTGTTTGAAGTCGGATTCTAAAGCATTGTAAATAGATGACTTTGTTCAAGTTGCCAATTCTTAAAGTTTAAGAATAGATGATATTGTTTGAAGTCGGATTCTAAAGCATTGTAAATAGATGACTTTGTTCAAGTTGCGGATTGTTAAGCTTTGAGAATAGATGATATTGTTTAAAGTCTGATTCTAAAGCATTGTAAATTAATAACTTACTAGAAGTGGCGGATTTTTAAGCTTTGAGAATAGATGATATTGTTTGAAGTCGGATTCTAAAGCATTGTAAATAGATTACTTTGTTCAAGTTGCCGATTCTTAAGATTTGAGAATAGATAATTTGTTTAAAGTCGGATTCTAAAGCATTGTAAATAGAGGACTTTGTTCAAGTTGCCGATCCTTAAGCTTGGAGACTAGATTATATTGTTTAAAGTCGGATTTTAAAGCATTGTAAATAGATGACTTTGTTCAAGTTTCGGATTCTTAAACTTTGAGAATAGATGATATTGTTTAAAGTCGGATTCTAAAGCATTGTAAATAGATGCCTTTGTTTAAGTTGCGGATTTTTAAGCTTTGAGAATAAGTGTTATTGGTTTATATCGGATTCTAAAGCATCGTAAATAGAAGGATTTGTTCAAGTTGCGGATTCTTAAGCTTTGAGAATAAATGATATTGTTTAAAGTCGGATTCTAAAGCATTGTAAATAGATGACATTGTTCAAGTTGTGGATACTTGAGCTTAGAGAGTAGATGATATTGTTTAAAGTCGGATTCTAAAGCATTGTAAATAGATAACTTTGTTCAAGTTGCCAATTCTTAAGTTTTGAGAATAGATGATATTGTTTTAAGTCGGATTCTAATGCATTGTAAATAGATGACTTTGTTCGAGTTGGCGATTCTAAAGGTTTAAAAATAGATGATATCGTTTAAAGTCGGATTCTAAAGCATTGTAAATAGAAGACTTTGTTCAAGTTGCAGATTCTTAACCTTTGAGAAATGGTGATAGTGTTTAGAGTCGGATTCTAAAGCATTGTAAATAGATGACTTTGTTCAAGTTGCCAATTCTTAAGCTTTGAAAATAGATGATATCGTTTAAAGTCGGATTCTAAAGCCTTGTAAATAGATGACTTAGTTATAGTGGCCGATTCTGTAGGTTTTAAAATAGATGAGATCGTTTAAAGTCGGATTCTAAAGCATCGTAAATAGATGACTTTGTTACAGTTGTGAATTCTTAAGGTTTGAAAATAAGTGATATCGTTTAAACTCGGATTCAAAAGCATTGTAAATAGATGACATTGTTCAAGTTGCCGATTCTTAATGTTTGAAAATAGTTGATATTGTTTAAAGTCGGATTCTAAATCATTGTAAATACATGACTTTGTCAAGTTGCGGATTCTTAATGTTTTAAAATAGTTGATATTGTTTTAAGTCGGATTCTAAAGCATTGTAAATACATGACTTTGTTAAGTTGCGGATGATTCAGGTTTGAAAATTGATGATATTGTTTAAAGTTGGATTCACAAGCATTGTAAAAAGATGACTTGTTCCAGTTGCCGAATCTAAAGCTTTGAAAATCGATGATATCATTTAAAGTCAGATTCTAAAGCATTGTAAATAGATGACTTATTTCAAGTTGCCGAGTCGTAAAGTTGAAAATAGCTTATATCGTTTAATTCGGATTCTAAAGCATTGTAAATAGATGACTTAGTTCTAGTGGCCGATTTTGTAGGTTTTAAAATAGATGATACGGTTTACACTCGGATTCTAAAGCATCGTAAATAGATGACTTTGTTACAGTTGCGAATTCTTAAGGTTTGAAAATAGATGATATTGTTTAAACTCGGATTCTAAAGCAGTGTAAATAGATTACTTTGTTCAAGTTGCTGATTGTTGAAGTTTTAAAATAGTTGATATTGTTTAAAGTCGGATTCTAAAGCATTGTAAATAGATGACTTTGTTAAGTTGCGGATTATTAAGCTTTGAAAATTGAGGATATTGTTAAAAGTTGGATTCACAAGCATTGTAAACAGATAACTATGTTCAAGTTGCCGATTCTAAAGCTTTGAAAATAGATGATATGGTTTAAAGTCAGATTCTAAAGCATTGTAAATAGATGACTTAGTACAAGTTGCAGATTCGTAATGTTGAAAATAGATGATATCTTTTAAAGTCGGATTCTAAAGCATTGTAAATAGATGACTTTGTTACAGTTGCGGATTCTTAAGGTTTGAAAATAGATGATATCGTGTAAAGTCGGATTCTAAAGCATTGTAAATAGATGACTTTGTTCCAGTTGCGGATTCTTAATGTTTGAAAATAGATGATATTGTTTAAAGTCATATTCTAAAACATAGTAAATAGATGACTTTGTTCAAGTTGCCGATTCTTAAGGTTTGAAAATAGATGATACTGTTTAAAGTCGGATTCTAAAGCATTGTAAATAGATGACTTTGTTCAAGTTGCCGATTCTAAAAGTTTTAAAATAGATGATATCGTTTGAAGTTGGATCCTAAAGCATTGTAAATAGATGACTTTGTTCAAGTTGCCGATTCCAAAGGTTTGGGAATAGACGATATCGTTTAAAATCGGATCCTAAAGCATTGTAAATAGATGACTTTGTTCAAGTTTCGGATTCTGAAGCTTTGAGAATAGATGATATGGTTTCAAGTCGGATTCTAAAGCATTGTAAATAGATGACTTTGTTCAAGTTTCGGATTATTAAGCTTTGATAATAGATGATATTGTTTGAAGTCGGATTCTAAAGCATTGTAAGTAGATGACGTTGTTCAAGTTGCCGATTCTTAAGATTTGAGATTAGATAATTTGTTTAAAGTCGGATTCTAAAGCATTGTAAATAGATGCCTTTGTTCAAGTTGTCGATTCTTAAGCTTTGAGACTAGATTATATTGTTAAAGTCGGATTCTAAAGCATTGTAAATAGATGACTTTGTTCAAGTTGCCGATCCGTAAGCTTTGAGACTAGATTATATTGTTTCAAGTCGGATTCTAAAGCATTGTAAATAGATGACTTTGTTCAAGTGACGGATTCTTAAGCTTTGAGAATGGATGATATATTTAACAGTCGGATTGTCAAGCATTGTAAATCGATGACTTTGTTCCAGTTTCGGATTCTTAAGCTATGAGAATAGATTATATTGTTTTAAGTCGGATTCTAAAGCATAGCAAATAGAAGACTTTGTTCAAGTTGCGGATTTTTAAGCTTAGAGAATAAGTGTTATTGGTTAATATCGGATTCTTAAGCTTCGTTAATAGAGGACCTTGTTAAAGTTACGGATTCTTTAGCTTTGACAATAGATGATATTGTTTAAAGTCGGATTCTAAATCATTGTAAGTAGATGACTTTGTTCAAGTTGCGGATTCTTAAGCTTTTAGAATATATGATATTGTTTAAAGTCGGATTCTAAAGCATTGTAAATAGATGACTTTGTTTAAGTTGCCAATTCTTAAGGTTTGAGAATAGATGATATTGTTTAAAGTCGGATTCTAAAGCATTGTAAATACATGATATTGTTGAAGTTGCGGAATCTTAATTTTGGAGAATAGATGATTTTGGTAAAAGCTGGATTCTATGCATTGTAAATAGATGTATTTGTTCAAGTATCCGATTCCTAAGCTTCGAGAATAGATGATATTGTTAAAAGTCGGACACTAAAGCATTGTAAATAGATGACTTTGTTCAAGTTTCGGATTCTTAAGCTTTGAGAATAGATGATATTGTTTCAAGTCGGATTCTAAAGCATTGTAAATAGATGACTTTGGTCAAGTTTCCGATTCTTAAGCTTTGAGAATAGATGAAATTGTTTAAAGTCGGATTCTACCGCGGTGTAAATAGATGACTTTGTTCAAGTGGCGGATTCTTATGCTTTGAGAATAGATAATAATGTTTAAAGTCGGATTCTAAAGCATTGTAAATAGTACTTTGTTCAAGTTCGTCATCATTAAGCTTTGACAATAGATGATATTGCTTAAAGTCAGATTCTAAAGCAATGTAAATAGATGACTTTGTTCAAGTTTCCGATCCTTAAGCTTTGAGAATAAGTGATATTCTTTAAAGTCGGATTCTAAAGCATTGTAAATAGATTACTTTGTTTAAGTTGCCGATTCTTAAGCTTTAAGTATAGATGATATTGTTATAAGTCAGATTCTAAAGCATTGTGAATAGATGACTTTGTCTAAGTTGCCGATTCCTAAGCTTCGAGAATAGATGATATTGTTTAAAGTGTTATACTAAAGCATTGTAAATAGATGACTTTGTTAAAGTTGCGGAATCTTTAGCTTTGAGAATAGATGATAATGTTTAAAGTCGGATTCTAAAGCATTGTAAATAGTACTTTGTTCAAGTTCCTCATCATTAAGCTTTGACAATAGATGATATTGTTTACAGTCGGATTCTAAAGCATTGTAAATAGATGACTTTGTTCAAGTTTCCGATTCTGAAGCTTTGAGAATAGATGATATTGTTTAAAGTCGAATTCTAAAGTATTGTAAATCGATGACTTTGTTCAAGTGACGGATTTTTAAGCTTTGAGAATAGATGATATTGTAAACAGTCGGATTCTCAAGCATTGTAAATAGATGACTTTGTTCAAGTTTCGGATTCTTAAACTTTGAGAATAGATGATATTGTTTAAAGTCGGATTCTAAAGCATTGTAAATAGATGCCTTTGTTTAAGTTGCGGATTTTTAAGCTTTGAGAATAAGTGTTATTGGTTTATATCGGATTCTAAAGCATCGTAAATAGAAGGATTTGTTCAAGTTGCGGATTCTTAAGCTTTGAGAATAAATGATATTGTTTAAAGTCGGATTCTAAAGCATTGTAAATAGATGACATTGTTCAAGTTGCGGATACTTGAGCTTAGAGAGTAGATGATATTGTTTAAAGTCGGATTCTAAAGCATTGTAAATAGATAACTTTGTTCAAGTTGCCAATTCTTAAGTTTTGAGAATAGATGATATTGTTTTAAGTCGGATTCTAATGCATTGTAAATAGATGACTTTGTTCGAGTTGGCGATTCTAAAGGTTTAAAAATAGATGATATCGTTTAAAGTCGGATTCTAAAGCATTGTAAATAGAAGACTTTGTTCAAGTTGCAGATTCTTAACCTTTGAGAAATGGTGATAGTGTTTAAAGTCGGATTCTAAAGCATTGTAAATAGATGACTTTGTTCAAGTTGCCAATTCTTAAGCTTTGAAAATAGATGATATCGTTTAAAGTCGGATTCTAAAGCCTTGTAAATAGATGACTTAGTTATAGTGGCCGATTCTGTAGGTTTTAAAATAGATGAGATCGTTTAAAGTCGGATTCTAAAGCATCGTAAATAGATGACTTTGTTACAGTTGTGAATTCTTAAGGTTTGAAAATAAGTGATATCGTTTAAACTCGGATTCAAAAGCATTGTAAATAGATGACTTTGTTCAAGTTGCCGATTCCTAAGGTTTGAAAATAGATGATATTGTTTAAAGTCGGATTCTAAAGCATTGTAAATAGATGACATTGTTCAAGTTGCCGATTCTTAATGTTTGAAAATAGTTGATATTGTTTAAAGTCGGATTCTAAATCATTGTAAATACATGACTTTGTCAAGTTGCGGATTCTTAATGTTTTAAAATAGTTGATATTGTTTTAAGTCGGATTCTAAAGCATTGTAAATACATGACTTTGTTAAGTTGCGGATGATTAAGGTTTGAAAATTGATGATATTGTTTAAAGTTGGATTCACAAGCATTGTAAAAAGATGACTAGTTCCAGTTGCCGAATCTAAAGCTTTGAAAATCGATGATATCGTTTAAAGTCAGATTCTAAAGCATTGTAAATAGATGACTTATTTCAAGTTGCCGAGTCGTAAAGTTGAAAATAGCTTATATCGTTTAATTCGGATTCTAAAGCATTGTAAATAGATGACTTAGTTCTAGTGGCCGATTTTGTAGGTTTTAAAATAGATGATACGGTTTAAACTCGGATTCTAAAGCATCGTAAATAGATGACTTTGTTACAGTTGCGAATTCTTAAGGTTTGAAAATAGATGATATTGTTTAAACTCGGATTCTAAAGCAGTGTGAATAGATGACTTTGTTAAAGTTGCTGATTGTTGAAGTTTTAAAATAGTTGATATTGTTTAAAGTCGGATTCTAAAGCATGGTAAATAGATGACTTTGTTAAGTTGCGGATTATTAAGCTTTGAAAATTGAGGATATTGTTAAAAGTTGGATTCACAAGCATTGTAAACAGATAACTATGTTCAAGTTGCCGATTCTAAAGCTTTGAAAATAAATGATATGGTTTACAGTCAGATTCTAAAGCATTGTAAATAGATGACTTAGTACAAGTTGCAGATTCGTAATGTTGAAAATAGATGATATCTTTTAAAGTCGGATTCTAAAGCATTGTAAATAGATGACTTTGTTACAGTTGCGGATTCTTAAGGTTTGAAAATAGATGATATCGTGTAAAGTCGGATTCTAAAGCATTATAAATAGATGACTTTGTTCCAGTTGCGGATTCTTAATGTTTGAAAATAGATGATATTGTTTAAAGTCATATTCTAAAACATAGTAAATAGATGACTTTGTTCAAGTTGCCGATTCTTAAGGTTTGAAAATAGATGATACTGTTTAAAGTCGGATTCTAAAGCATTGTAAATAGATGACTTTGTTCAAGTTGCCGATTCTAAAAGTTTGAAAATAGATGATATCGTTTAAAGTTGGATCCTAAAGCATTGTAAATAGATGACTTTGTTCAAGTTGCCGATTCCAAAGGTTTGGGAATAGACGATATCGTTTAAAATCGGATCCTAAAGCATTGTAAATAGATGACTTTGTTCAAGTTTCGGATTCTGAAGCTTTGAGAATAGATGATATGGTTTCAAGTCGGATTCTAAAGCATTGTAAATAGATGACTTTGTTCAAGTTTCGGATTATTAAGCTTTGATAATAGATGATATTGTTTGAAGTCGGATTCTAAAGCATTGTAAGTAGATGACGTTGTTCAAGTTGCCGATTCTTAAGATTTGAGAATAGATAATTTGTTTAAAGTCGGATTCTAAAGCATTGTAAATAGATGCCTTTGTTCAAGTTGTCGATTCTTAAGCTTTGAGACTAGATTATATTGTTAAAGTCGGATTCTAAAGCATTGTAAATAGATGACTTTGTTCAAGTTGCCGATCCGTAAGCTTTGAGACTAGATTATATTGGTTCAAGTCGGATTCTAAAGCATTGTAAATAGATGACTTTGTTCAAGTGACGGATTCTTAAGCTTTGAGAATGGATGATATATTTAACAGTCGGATTGTCAAGCATTGTAAATCGATGACTTTGTTCCAGTTTCGGATTCTTAAGCTATGAGAATAGATTATATTGTTTTAAGTCGGATTCTAAAGCATAGCAAATAGAAGACTTTGTTCAAGTTGCGGATTTTTAAGCTTAGAGAATAAGTGTTATTGGTTAATATCGGATTCTAAAGCTTCGTTAATAGAGGACCTTGTTAAAGTTACGGATTCTTTAGCTTTGACAATAGATGATATTGTTTAAAATCGGATTCTAAATCATTGTAAGTAGATGACTTTGTTCAAGTTGCGGATTCTTAAGCTTTGAGAATATATGATATTGTTTAAAGTCGGATTCTAAAGCATTGTAAATAGATGACTTTGTTTAAGTTGCCAATTCTTAAGGTTTGAGAATAGATGATATTGTTTAAAGTCGGATTCTAAAGCATTGTAAATACATGATATTGTTGAAGTTGCGGAATCTTAATTTTGGAGAATAGATGATTTTGGTAAAAGCTGGATTCTATGCATTGTAAATAGATGTATTTGTTCAAGTATCCGATTCCTAAGCTTCGAGAATAGATGATATTGTTAAAAGTCGGACACTAAAGCATTGTAAATAGATGACTTTGTTCAAGTTTCGGATTCTTAAGCTTTGAGAATAGATGATATTGTTTCAAGTCGGATTCTAAAGCATTGTAAATAGATGACTTTGGTCAAGTTTCCGATTCTTAAGCTTTGAGAATAGATGAAATTGTTTAAAGTCGGATTCTACCGCGGTGTAAATAGATGACTTTGTTCAAGTGGCGGATTCTTATGCTTTGAGAATAGATAATAATGTTTAAAGTCGGATTCTAAAGCATTGTAAATAGTACTTTGTTCAAGTTCGTCATCATTAAGCTTTGACAATAGATGATATTGCTTAAAGTCAGATTCTAAAGCAATGTAAATAGATGACTTTGTTCAAGTTTCCGATCCTTAAGCTTTGAGAATAAGTGATATTCTTTAAAGTCGGATTCTAAAGCATTGTAAATAGATTACTTTGTTTAAGTTGCCGATTCTTAAGCTTTAAGTATAGATGATATTGTTATAAGTCAGATTCTAAAGCATTGTGAATAGATGACTTTGTCTAAGTTGCCGATTCCTAAGCTTCGAGAATAGATGATATTGTTTAAAGTGTTATACTAAAGCATTGTAAATAGATGACTTTGTTAAAGTTGCGGAATCTTTAGCTTTGAGAATAGATGATAATGTTTAAAGTCGGATTCTAAAGCATTGTAAATAGTACTTTGTTCAAGTTCCTCATCATTAAGCTTTGACAATAGATGATATTGTTTACAGTCGGATTCTAAAGCATTGTAAATAGATGACTTTGTTCAAGTTTCCGATTCTGAAGCTTTGAGAATAGATGATATTGTTTAAAGTCGAATTCTAAAGTATTGTAAATCGATGACTTTGTTCAAGTGACGGATTTTTAAGCTTTGAGAATAGATGATATTGTAAACAGTCGGATTCTCAAGCATTGTAAATAGATGACTTTGTTCAAGTTTCGGATTCTTAAACTTTGAGAATAGATGATATTGTTTAAAGTCGGATTCTAAAGCATTGTAAATAGATGCCTTTGTTTAAGTTGCGGATTTTTAAGCTTTGAGAATAAGTGTTATTGGTTTATATCGGATTCTAAAGCATCGTAAATAGAAGGATTTGTTCAAGTTGCGGATTCTTAAGCTTTGAGAATAAATGATATTGTTTAAAGTCGGATTCTAAAGCATTGTAAATAGATGACATTGTTCAAGTTGCGGATACTTGAGCTTAGAGAGTAGATGATATTGTTTAAAGTCGGATTCTAAAGCATTGTAAATAGATAACTTTGTTCAAGTTGCCAATTCTTAAGTTTTGAGAATAGATGATATTGTTTTAAGTCGGATTCTAATGCATTGTAAATAGATGACTTTGTTCGAGTTGGCGATTCTAAAGGTTTAAAAATAGATGATATCGTTTAAAGTCGGATTCTAAAGCATTGTAAATAGAAGACTTTGTTCAAGTTGCAGATTCTTAACCTTTGAGAAATGGTGATAGTGTTTAAAGTCGGATTCTAAAGCATTGTAAATAGATGACTTTGTTCAAGTTGCCAATTCTTAAGCTTTGAAAATAGATGATATCGTTTAAAGTCGGATTCTAAAGCCTTGTAAATAGATGACTTAGTTATAGTGGCCGATTCTGTAGGTTTTAAAATAGATGAGATCGTTTAAAGTCGGATTCTAAAGCATCGTAAATAGATGACTTTGTTACAGTTGTGAATTCTTAAGGTTTGAAAATAAGTGATATCGTTTAAACTCGGATTCAAAAGCATTGTAAATAGATGACTTTGTTCAAGTTGCCGATTCCTAAGGTTTGAAAATAGATGATATTGTTTAAAGTCGGATTCTAAAGCATTGTAAATAGATGACATTGTTCAAGTTGCCGATTCTTAATGTTTGAAAATAGTTGATATTGTTTAAAGTCGGATTCTAAATCATTGTAAATACATGACTTTGTCAAGTTGCGGATTCTTAATGTTTTAAAATAGTTGATATTGTTTTAAGTCGGATTCTAAAGCATTGTAAATACATGACTTTGTTAAGTTGCGGATGATTAAGGTTTGAAAATTGATGATATTGTTTAAAGTTGGATTCACAAGCATTGTAAAAAGATGACTAGTTCCAGTTGCCGAATCTAAAGCTTTGAAAATCGATGATATCGTTTAAAGTCAGATTCTAAAGCATTGTAAATAGATGACTTATTTCAAGTTGCCGAGTCGTAAAGTTGAAAATAGCTTATATCGTTTAATTCGGATTCTAAAGCATTGTAAATAGATGACTTAGTTCTAGTGGCCGATTTTGTAGGTTTTAAAATAGATGATACGGTTTAAACTCGGATTCTAAAGCATCGTAAATAGATGACTTTGTTACAGTTGCGAATTCTTAAGGTTTGAAAATAGATGATATTGTTTAAACTCGGATTCTAAAGCAGTGTGAATAGATGACTTTGTTAAAGTTGCTGATTGTTGAAGTTTTAAAATAGTTGATATTGTTTAAAGTCGGATTCTAAAGCATGGTAAATAGATGACTTTGTTAAGTTGCGGATTATTAAGCTTTGAAAATTGAGGATATTGTTAAAAGTTGGATTCACAAGCATTGTAAACAGATAACTATGTTCAAGTTGCCGATTCTAAAGCTTTGAAAATAAATGATATGGTTTACAGTCAGATTCTAAAGCATTGTAAATAGATGACTTAGTACAAGTTGCAGATTCGTAATGTTGAAAATAGATGATATCTTTTAAAGTCGGATTCTAAAGCATTGTAAATAGATGACTTTGTTACAGTTGCGGATTCTTAAGGTTTGAAAATAGATGATATCGTGTAAAGTCGGATTCTAAAGCATTATAAATAGATGACTTTGTTCCAGTTGCGGATTCTTAATGTTTGAAAATAGATGATATTGTTTAAAGTCATATTCTAAAACATAGTAAATAGATGACTTTGTTCAAGTTGCCGATTCTTAAGGTTTGAAAATAGATGATACTGTTTAAAGTCGGATTCTAAAGCATTGTAAATAGATGACTTTGTTCAAGTTGCCGATTCTAAAAGTTTGAAAATAGATGATATCGTTTAAAGTTGGATCCTAAAGCATTGTAAATAGATGACTTTGTTCAAGTTGCCGATTCCAAAGGTTTGGGAATAGACGATATCGTTTAAAATCGGATCCTAAAGCATTGTAAATAGATGACTTTGTTCAAGTTTCGGATTCTGAAGCTTTGAGAATAGATGATATGGTTTCAAGTCGGATTCTAAAGCATTGTAAATAGATGACTTTGTTCAAGTTTCGGATTATTAAGCTTTGATAATAGATGATATTGTTTGAAGTCGGATTCTAAAGCATTGTAAGTAGATGACGTTGTTCAAGTTGCCGATTCTTAAGATTTGAGAATAGATAATTTGTTTAAAGTCGGATTCTAAAGCATTGTAAATAGATGCCTTTGTTCAAGTTGTCGATTCTTAAGCTTTGAGACTAGATTATATTGTTAAAGTCGGATTCTAAAGCATTGTAAATAGATGACTTTGTTCAAGTTGCCGATCCGTAAGCTTTGAGACTAGATTATATTGGTTCAAGTCGGATTCTAAAGCATTGTAAATAGATGACTTTGTTCAAGTGACGGATTCTTAAGCTTTGAGAATGGATGATATATTTAACAGTCGGATTGTCAAGCATTGTAAATCGATGACTTTGGTCCAGTTTCGGATTCTTAAGCTATGAGAATAGATTATATTGTTTTAAGTCGGATTCTAAAGCATAGCAAATAGAAGACTTTGTTCAAGTTGCGGATTTTTAAGCTTAGAGAATAAGTGTTATTGGTTAATATCGGATTCTAAAGCTTCGTTAATAGAGGACCTTGTTAAAGTTACGGATTCTTTAGCTTTGACAATAGATGATATTGTTTAAAATCGGATTCTAAATCATTGTAAGTAGATGACTTTGTTCAAGTTGCGGATTCTTAAGCTTTGAGAATATATGATATTGTTTAAAGTCGGATTCTAAAGCATTGTAAATAGATGACTTTGTTTAAGTTGCCAATTCTTAAGGTTTGAGAATAGATGATATTGTTTAAAGTCGGATTCTAAAGCATTGTAAATACATGATATTGTTGAAGTTGCGGAATCTTAATTTTGGAGAATAGATGATTTTGGTAAAAGCTGGATTCTATGCATTGTAAATAGATGTATTTGTTCAAGTATCCGATTCCTAAGCTTCGAGAATAGATGATATTGTTAAAAGTCGGACACTAAAGCATTGTAAATAGATGACTTTGTTCAAGTTTCGGATTCTTAAGCTTTGAGAATAGATGATATTGTTTCAAGTCGGATTCTAAAGCATTGTAAATAGATGACTTTGGTCAAGTTTCCGATTCTTAAGCTTTGAGAATAGATGAAATTGTTTAAAGTCGGATTCTACCGCGGTGTAAATAGATGACTTTGTTCAAGTGGCGGATTCTTATGCTTTGAGAATAGATAATAATGTTTAAAGTCGGATTCTAAAGCATTGTAAATAGTACTTTGTTCAAGTTCGTCATCATTAAGCTTTGACAATAGATGATATTGCTTAAAGTCAGATTCTAAAGCAATGTAAATAGATGACTTTGTTCAAGTTTCCGATCCTTAAGCTTTGAGAATAAGTGATATTCTTTAAAGTCGGATTCTAAAGCATTGTAAATAGATTACTTTGTTTAAGTTGCCGATTCTTAAGCTTTAAGTATAGATGATATTGTTATAAGTCAGATTCTAAAGCATTGTGAATAGATGACTTTGTCTAAGTTGCCGATTCCTAAGCTTCGAGAATAGATGATATTGTTTAAAGTGTTATACTAAAGCATTGTAAATAGATGACTTTGTTAAAGTTGCGGAATCTTTAGCTTTGAGAATAGATGATAATGTTTAAAGTCGGATTCTAAAGCATTGTAAATAGTACTTTGTTCAAGTTCGTCATCATTAAGCTTTGACAATAGATGATATTGTTTACAGTCGGATTCTAAAGCATTGTAAATAGATGACTCTGTTCTAGTTGCCGATTCTTAAGCTTTGAGAATAGATGATATTGTGTAAAGTCGGATTCTAAAGCATTGTAAATAGATGATTTTGTTCAAGTTGTCGATTCCTAAGCTTCGAGAATAGATGATATTGTTTAAAGTGTGATACTAAAGCATTGTAAATAGATGACTTTGTTGAAGTTTCGGATTCTTTAGCTTTGAGAATAGATGATATTGTTGAAGTCGGATTCTAAAGCATTGTAAATAGATGACTTTGTTCAAGTTTCGGATTCTTAAGCTTTGAGAATAGATGATATTGTTGAAGTCGGATTCTACCGCATTGTAAATAGATGACTTTGTTCACGAGGCGGATTCTTAAGCTTTGAGAATAGATAATAATGTTTAAAATCGGATTCTAAAGCATTGTAAATAGTACTTTGTTCAAGTTCGTCATCATTAAGCTTTGACAATAGATGATATTGTTTACAGTCGGATTCTAAAGTATTGTAAATGTATGACTTTGTTCAAGTTGCCGATTTTTAAGCTTTGATAATAGATGGTATTGTTTAAAGTCGGATTCTAAAGCATTGTAAATAGATGACTTTGTTCAAGTTGCCGATTCTTAGGCTGTGAGAATAGATGATGTTGTATAAAATCGGATTCCAAAGCATTGTAAATAGATTACTTTGTTCAAGTTGCGTATTCTTAAGCTTTGAGTATAGATGATATTGTTTAAAGTCGGATTCTAAAGAATTGTAAATAGATGACTTAGTTAAAGTTGCGGATTCTGAAGCTTTGAGAATAGATGGTATTGTTTAAAGTCGGATTCTAAAGCATAGCAAACAGATTAATTTGTTCTAGTTTCAGATTCGTAAGCTTTGTAAATAGTTACGGCTTCCTGAGATTTGTACTTGATGACTTTGTACAAGTTGCACATTCTCTGGTATTGTAAATAGATGACTTGTTTCAAGTAACTGATTATAAAGCTTTGTAAATTAATTACTTTGTTCAAGTTGCCCATCTTTAAGCTTTGTAAATAGATGACTTTGTTCAAGTTGCGGATTCTTCAGCTATTTTAATAGATGACTTTGTTTAAGGTTCCGATTCTTAAGCTATTTGAATAGATAGCTTTGTTTAAGGTGCCGATTCTTAAGCTATTTGAATAGATGACTTTGTTTAAGGTGCCGATTCTTAAGCTATTTAAATAGATGACTTTGTTAAAGTTGCCGATTCTTAAGCTTTGTAAATAAATTACTTTTATCTACTTTCGGATTCTTCAGTGTTGTAAATTGATGATTTTTTTCAAGTTGCTGATACTGAAGCTTTGATAATGGATTACTTTGTTTATGTCGCGGATTCTTTATCTTTGAAAATAGATGAGTTTGTTCAAGTGGTTGATTATTAATCTTTGCTAATAGATGACTTCATACAAGTTACGGATTGTTAAGCTTTGTGAATAGTTTACTTTGTTAAAGTTGCGGATTCTTAAGCTTTGTAAATCGATGAACATTTTCTAGTGGGAGATTCTTAAGCTTTGTAAATCGATGAGTTTTTCAAGTTGCTGATTCTGAAGCTTTGCAAGGATATTACTATTTTTATGTTGCGGATCCTTAAGCTTTGTAAATCCATGACTTTGTCTAAGTTGCGGATTCTTAAGCTTTGTAAATAGATTACTTTGTTCAAGATGAAGACTCTTAATCTTTGTAAATAGATGATAATGTTTGAGTTTCAGATTCTTAAGCTTTGTAAATTAGTTACTTTGTTTAAGTTGCCGATTTGTAAGCTTTGTTAATATATGACTTTGTTCAAATGGCGGAGTCTTAAACTCTGTAAATAGATTATTTTGTCAAAATTGCACATTCTTAAGTATTGTAAATAGATGACTTTGTTCAAGTTACGGATTTTTGAGCTTTGTAAATAGATAACATGTTCAAGTAACGGATTTAAAGCCTTTGTAAATAGATCACTTTGTTCAAGTTGCGGACTCTGAAGCTTTGTTAATAGATTACTTCGTTTAAGGTGCGGATTCTTAAGCTTTTTTACTAGATGACTTTGTTCAAGTTACCGATACTCAAGCTTTGTAAATCGATGACTTTGGTCAAGATGCGGATTCTTACACTTATTAAATAGATGACTTTGTTTAAGTTGCGGACTCGTAAGCTTTGTAATTGATTACTTTGCTAAAGTTGCGGATTCCTTAGCTTTGTAGATAATAACTTTGTGCAAGTTATGGATTCATAAGCGTTGTAAATAGATGACTTTTTCAAGGGGCCGATCTTAAGCTTTGTAAATAGATTATTTTGTTCAAGTTACCGATGGTCAAGCTCTGTAAATATATGATATCTTTCAAGTTGCGATGTCGTAAGCTTCGATTAGATTACTTAATATTGATTTATAAATGAGAACCATTTACAAAATGTGGGACAAGGCCGAAAAAGGGAAGGGGAAAGGTGCGGTCCAATTCTTACTTTCTCACTTTCTAACCTAGCTAGTTTCATTTAGGACCATCGATCACCAAAATACTACATTTGTACTTTACATCCTTCTTAATCACCAAAAGAAATCACTCCATGAATAACCTAGTTAAAACCCATATTTATATATATGGAACGGGGGAGGAAATGATAAAACAATAAGTACAAAACAATAAATGAAAATATATACAATGAAAAAAACAATCCAGGAAACAAGGGTCACACGACGCATCTAAAGACTTATTTACTAGCCAAGAAACACCCCTTGAGTGAGAATCAAAGTACGCTATATGGAGGTGAATACTCCTCGCCAGCGCACCCAAATGGTAACCTGGAATTAAATGGGGTTCCTGTATACAACATATATTCACTCCAAGATGCTGAAAAAATTTTAGCAACTCGAAATTTACGAGAGTCAGTCCTCAGCCCACGGACATTTACACTAGCTAGAAAGAGAGCTATTGAATGTATCTTAGGGTTGGGTTTCAGAAACGAACATCAATGGGATCAGGATGCCGACGGCTCTCCCAAAAGACTGTTTAGCCATCTGAGAAGAGAGCTGCACGTCCTGGGAGATGCTGCCCACATCCGAGGGATATGTTAATTTAGCTATTCTTAAAGAGATGGGTGCAAAATAACAAGGGCCCTCCCAACACAATCTCTGCTTAAATGTTCAGCTTGTTATCTTTTAAGATAGCCATAGGCGGCGATATTTCGAAACTTTCGTTTGCTTCTCCAATCATTTGCCATATACCCTTAGCTTCCCCTCGCTTCCTTATTACAATAAGAATTTTTTAGCCTCAGGGAAGCTGACGGGATCTTCTACAGAATTATTGTTCACTTTTTTAAAAGCAAGTAGCACTTTCAAATCGCACATCTTGTGGTGTTTAGCTGTGTCTTCTTGCACCGCACTTATCACACACACGTCTTTTCCGGGCAGAAATGCTGTTTTTCTCTTCCTTTGTTTTTCTTAAGACGGGCTTCTTTGCCTTTGTTGGCTTTGAGATGGCGGGGGAGCTGGAGGTGGCATATCATCTTTCATTAGGGAGTGACAAGGAGTAGTGTTGCGGTGTTGTAGAAAGGGTGAGACAGGACGGAGCTGTTTTACAGGGGATGCAGGAAGAGTTCTTTTGGGGGTGGTTTGGGGGGAGACGAAAGGTGAAGGTTTAGGAGAGGGGGCTGAATGACTTTTCTTAATGGGGCTTAAGGGGTCAGTTTGTACTCTATCTCTTTCAATGGAGCAGTTATCGTTGGGGGCATTGGTTTTTGGGGTGAACGAGGCTTAGACAGTGTAGCTGTAGTTTTTGCTTTAGGGGAGGGTTCGATATATTAATCCTTTCCTTCATCCTTTGCGAGCATCTCGTCTTCCCTCATCTGGTCCAGGGTTTTCCGACCGGGCGTTTTTCCCCTGGACCAATACCCATTCGTTTTTCTCTCTTTCGTCGAGTTGAGTGAGATCTGGGAATACAGGGTGGTCTTCTGTTGTTGACTTCGGTGGGGGGATTTCAACGGCATCCCCACTCTTTGGATCAGAGGAATCCCTAAATGTTGTTCCACTCTAGTTTTTATTATTGTTAGTCTTCTTTGGGGGCATCCGATCGTGAGGTTACCAATCTCTTCACATGCCCAAACAACGGGCTTTCTTCGTGCCACAATTATAGGAAGCTTTTCCTCACCTACTTTTATATAATACGGTATGCTGTCAAATGCTGTCTTGTCTAAAAGAATCTCGAAATTCCATACACCTGAGTGCACATCCCAGGTTACTGCTTTTATGTCGGCGTATTTTAGCAGGAATACACCTAAGTGCTCACCGTCCACGTGAAAAGGTACGTTGAATATCGATATGGCTGTGCGTCTTTTCTCCATGTATTCCATCCTGAGAATGAATTCTTGGGTGATTATTTCTTTCTGTGCAAGTTGAATGCAAGTTTCCTCATTTGGGAAGAGGGTATTCCAGGTGTTGTATCCCTTACAACGGATGATTCGTTGAAGGCGGTAGCCTGCAGTTGCCAGAAGTTTGCAAATTAATTCCGGGGTCACTCTTATAACTTTTTTAGACTTTCTGTCTACAACGAACATGACAATGCTTTTTTTTCCAGATTTCCGCTAATTTGGGAATATCAATCAATAGTCCAGATTCCGTAACTAAATGTAGGCACTTTTTCGCGTTTTCCACAAATTCTGCAACATTAATAACAATTTTCGGAGGCTTACTCTAGTTTGAACTTTCAGGAGTAGCCTCAGCTGGCCCCTTCCGCTCCTCGGTAAAATCCTTGTCAGCAGGCTTCGGGCTACGAGTAGCCGTCGCACTAATCATTAACAAACTGATGACAGGAAAACATTTTTTTTTAAATGCAACCCCACAAAAAAGTTCCAATAACAACAACAGCAATAACGGTAAAAAAATAACAGGTAACAAGTCCAATCTGGCAACAAGAAATAACAAAGTAACGAAAAAATACAAACGCTCTTGAAGAAACAAAGACAACTTTTCGAGACACTCACGTGCACTTACTTCGCACCGTTTCGTTGAAGAAGGTAAAAGACCTGCTTTTATTAGGCTGAGGCACACCTAATTTGCATGCGTGCAATGTGCCTTCGCGAGACTTCGCGTGAACCGTACGTAATAAAGGTTCACGGATGACAGGTTGAATTGTTTTCCTTCATCCGCAGCGCACAGGACAGACAAAAACGCGGACGTTTTGCAGGTAAGCCCCCTTCAGGTTCCCCACAGAGAGCAGGCTCAAATCGTTTCCACGAATGATGACAATAGATAGGCGCTCGTAAAGCCAAGCCAATTGACAATTGTCCCCGGCGTAGCGCGTCATTAACGGACCAATACTGCCGAGGAAACCGCCGATGGCGGAGTTTATCACTCCACTCGCCTTCACTGCAATCGGTTGAAACACTAATCTGTCAGGAAGACCGGCATATTTTTACCGCTTGCTGCTTCATGTCCAAGGGTTGTTATAGATTCTATTACTGACGAGGGCGCTAATGTCGACAAAACTCGCATCCCATACGCGTGACTTACTGTTTGCAAAGGGATAACCGTCCGGCAATCGAGTCGTTTGCCATCCCCTTCTGTCGAGACCAACTGGTTCGAGGATCGACGGGAAGCCAATGATGTCTAGTGCATATCGAACGATGTTATTGAGAGCGCTGTGCTAAGAAAATATGCCGGCGCTCCTACTTCACAAAAGTGTGTGGAGTCGATATGTGTCCACCGACTGACCACAACATCACCTGTGGGTGCTGCAAATTCTAGAACCTGTACGCAGTGCTACAACGAATCTAAGACAATCGTCATCAACAAGGTTCCCGCCGATGATGACAATAATGTTGGTCACGCATTACCGTGTGACGAACTTGTAGCTGAAGGCAATTCCGACGATGTTGGTTTCGAGATGTCCTTCGGGATTCGATGCGGATGATTCACGTAGAATACTCTAACCAGATCCCGACTTGCACAGATTGATGAAGCATAATCCGGGTTTTAATCTAAGACCAAGTAAAACAAAAGATATAAGAAGGGTAGCCTGGCGCCAGCGTACACCATAAAAATGTATGTTTCAGATGGCATTGCTGAGTCCCGACCTACGGAATGCAACCTGCTCACGTCGACAGAAAACTGTTAACATGATGCACTATGTAAAGACAATAAATAAGTCGTTGCGCACAGGATGCTTATCAATCAGGAGGAGTTAGGATGACATGTTGGCCAAGTTAGTTAATTGTTTGAAGATTAGAGAGCTAAGTATTATAAGTTCGTCCTGATTGTTGATGCTTACCCACATCTAAGACTCTAGTGAGATGACCAACAAAAAGGATCCGCCGAACATCCGAACATTCGAGATCAAACTTGGCAGGATTACATAAAGCCCGATTGCAGCAAATAGCTGGGATAATTATAGAGGGGTTCTCAACAACCTCCGCCCAACTGCCTCCAAATATTGCATGGTTGATATACAAGATGTGCAATGATGTAGTAACTTAACTAGCGATATTGTTGACTCTCACAGTGCTGTATATCACACTGTAATGCGAGGGTTGTGTCTGCTATAACCAGAGTGCTGGAACTGGTATAGGTGAGCGAGTGCCAAAAGATGAAACGCAGGGGTACGACGGAGACGGGTTTTGAGAAGATGGTCCAGTCGGATTTAGTTGAAAGCGTTCTTCACGCTTCCATTGTTGTCTGCCCAAGATGAATGCCCTTATAACATGCGCTGAAGCTTCGCTTTGTAAAAGAAGTAGAGCACCGAGTTGGATAAGGGACAGCTCCTTGGCCAGTATGGAGATCACAGGATGTATGGCTACTTTGGAGCGATACGACGAAGAGTGTTTCCGACGGTAACAATTCGTAGTTCGGCTTTCTTTCTTAACACGTTAAATTTGTCGAAAATAGAAGAAAATAGAATATCACCAGAGATAGTTGTTTCACAAACTGAACAGTGCAAGCACGAGACGATGTCAAATCTCTCAAATGTCTACGTCGAAGTCCATACATTCCACCGCTACTGTTTGGAGCGAAGGAGTATAGTGCTGGTTAGACGTCATCACAATCCACACTGACTGGTACAGATGGTTTATTAGGGGCAGATAAAGTCCTGGTATCTGGTGGTGATAGAGGTGATTTTACTTTTACCGCCTCTGACACCTCATTGTTCGACAATGCGACATTATCCTCCAAAGCCGAGTCAAACGCTTGAAAAACGGCAATCTTGAATTGACAGCCTTCCTCAAATCGGCTGTAGGTTTGCATTGACGAGGGTATTAGTCGGTATCGGTTCTGTGCCAATCTTGAGATTCAGAGAAGAAGAAGATGTTAGCTTTCACATCACCGGACAATGATGTATTTGCTTTTGTGGGAAAAATATCTAGCGCTATTGAGGCAAAGACTAAGAGACGTTCCCAGAAATTCATAGAGTGTTTGTTGTAACATACCCCATGGCGGAGGTCAAGGCTTCTTACGCAGATCCTTGCGGCGTTTGGTATGCAAACAGAAATGTAGCGACATATAATAAAAAAACACGTGTTACTTGGAAGCCAAGCTTTATTAAACTAAAAAGAGGAATATAAAATGGTGGCAGATATGGCCAGTTTCATACACGTCAGCTAACAACTTCCGGCTCCGGGAGCACGTATGGAAGCCCATACGAATGATATATAACATTCTCCCTTGCTAGAAAGAAAAAAAGTGTCTTCAATAATTAAAGTTTAACCTTTTCTTTTTTTGTAAGTATTACTAAAAAAGTAAAACAAGAAATGAACTTGTTCGAAGTCTTTTTTATATTATTTTATTCTTAATAAATTCATGCACGAATTAAGTATCACTAAAAAAGTTAAACAAGAAATGAACATTTTTTTTACTTGCTACTCCAACCAATCTCCGTATCGATTGGGAGGTTTTGGTATCCGACTGGATCGCCTTAGTTCAGGCTGGGCCAATGTATCATCATAGGCACCGTTATGACATGTCTTTTGTACCTAACTGGATCGCCTTAGTTCAGGTTGGGCCAACGTGTCATAGGCTCCATTATGGCATTGTATATTATCCTGTACAAAGTGGTTCCTTCTCTCTTGTTCCTCAATAGAATACCTTACAATTGTCTGGGCTTCGGGACAAGGTGCTAAGTCACGAACAGAAACAGTAGAGGTTCGCCCATCTGGGTACCTAGTGTGTGCATAGGTCGGGTTACTGTTAAGGAGCTCAACTTGGTTTACATAAGGTTCGTTTTTGTTTCTTACAATCCTTCTTAGCAGTACGGGTCCAGGTTTCATTAGCCAAGAGGAAAGCAAGTTTCCATGGGTGGAATGGCGTAGGAATGTGAAGAAACGTTCATGCGGTGTGGCGTTAGTTGCCGTACACAACAACGATCTCTGTGAGTAGAGCACCTCGGCAAGTACAAGTTCCCAATGCTTTTCAGACAGGTTACGCGATCTAAGAGCTAAACGAATCGCTTTCCATATAATGCCATTAATTCTCTCTACTTGTCCGTTTCCGGTTGGATGATAAGGAGTGGTATTACTATTGGCAACTCATTTCTGGGAGAGATAAGATTTCAGCTCCTTGGACATGAAAGATGTGCCTCGATCAGAATGTATATAACTTGGCATTCCACATAGGCTAAATAGCAAATCTAAACATTTGATCACTGTTGCTGCATGCATGGAAAAACAAAAGGGAAACGAGAGTATTCATCAACTATAATTAATAAATAACAATTAGTCGATACACTAGGAAGAGGACCTTTGAAATCAACACTAAGTCGTTCCATAGGTTTTGTTGCTTTTATAATAGTTCCTTTTGGTAAGCGATGTAATTGAGGTTTAAGCTCTGCGCAAATCTTACAAGATACACACATCTTCTTTACCTCTTCTGTAGAAAAGTGGAGATTCCTTGCTCTTACAAAATGAAGCAGTCGAGTTATCCCCGGATGACACAGTCCATTGTGGAGATCAGCAAGTGTAGATGTATTAAAGGTTGAACAAGTGTATGCCCGGGAAAATATGTCAGGGAACACATTATCTTTACCAGGGCGATACTTGATAGTGTAGCTGAATGCGACAAGTTCCAGTCTCCATTCCTGGAGTTTTGCATTCTTAATTTTCGTACGTCTTTTACTGTCAAACATAAAATCTACTGACCGTTGATCGGTAATCAAAGTAAAGTTGCTTCGTGCCATATAATGGCTCCATTTACGCACTGCCTCAATAATTGCAGTCGCTTCTTATTCTACGATGTGGTATTTTAGTTCACTGCCCTGTATTGTTTAAGACATAAACGCCACCGGTCGTCCTCCTTGATTAAGAACGGCGGAAATCGCAACATCAGACACATCACACTCTACCTCACAGGGCAAGTTTTCATCCACCGTCTGCAGAGTAGCCTTTTCTAATTCTATTTTAAGCAAGTTGAATGATTTCAAGGTTTTCTCTTCCAATGGGAATTTTCTGGCATTTTTGTAGCGGTTCAATTTTGTTAGAAAATTCATGTATTCATTTTGCATAGTACGCAAACATTCTAATTACCCTTTTAAGTGATTTTAAGTTCTCGGGTGGATGAAGCTCCTTTAATGAGCTTGATGACACCATTCCCAACACAGTACCCGAGCACGTTAATAGAAGGCACGGAGTTTACAGTCTTTGATTGGTTAAGAGTAAGGTTTCTCCGACCGACAGTTTCTAGGAACTGCTTTACACTTTCATCATGTTCCTCCTGAGTTTGTCCTGCAATTATTACATTGTCAAGGTACGGGAAAGTACCACGCAGGTTCTCCTCTTTTATTATACTGTCCATAGCCCGTTGGAAGGCAGCGACCCCATTTGTAACTCCAAACGGAATTCTACAAAACTGATACAAGCAACCATTTGCCTCAAACGCGGTATACTTTTTATCAGCCTCATTCAGCGGCACTTGGTGGTAGGCACTTTTAAGATCAAAAGTGGAGAATACCTTGTATTTTGCAAGATCATTTGTGTAAGAAATTGCGAAAGCATGGGATTACCTGGGAAACGGTCTCGGTGCGCGCTTTGCAGGGCTGGACCGTCCCCAAAATGGCAAGATGGCGTTGGTGGCTTAATATTACCAGGTGATCACGTGAAATCTCGTGTTCTCTCGCGCACATGAGAGTCCGGTTTGAAATAAAAGCGGGTCGCTGGAGGCAAGATGGGCAGAAGGAAAAACGTAATCAACGGAAGACGACAGCGACGCTTTTAAAGAAGAAGAAGACGTGGAAGAAAAAGACGTTCGAGAAGAAGGCGGTGTGCACTAATCCAGAGTCCCTTGCGAGTGTTGTTCCGTT
This sequence comes from Sepiola atlantica, assembly GCA_963556195.1. Lineage (NCBI taxonomy): Eukaryota > Metazoa > Mollusca > Cephalopoda > Sepiida > Sepiolidae > Sepiola > Sepiola atlantica. Next base: position 132,492 of record CAUVYP010001127.1, read on the forward strand.
GTCTACTAAAAATAGTTTCTTGGGCGTTTTCGACCGTCGTTGAGATTTGTCTGCTACATCATTCACCATGTCGTCTATCCTTAGCAATGGGTAGGTATCTAATTCTGTGTTATTGGTTAATTGTTTGTGAATAATCCACACAAATCCGATTTTTATGTCGGTGGGTGGGTTTCTTCGCTACCACTACTTGGGCTCGCCATGGTGATATGCTGGTTTCGATTATGCCCTCAGAGAGTAGATGATTAACTTCCTCTGCAATGAATATCTGATCGTCCTTGCTAAAACGTCTTAATTTGGCAGCTATTGGTTTTTAGTTTGAAGATACATTTTGAAAAAAGAGACGGCTCTTCTATTTTTGCTGCAGCCAATGCACAAAGGGGGGAGCTCTATCCATAGTTAACTCGGGACGGGGCCCGCCGTATTTGAAAGTTACACTTTGATGTTGACGCAAGAAATCCTGGCCAAGTATTAAGTCTGAACACAGATTTTTCAGAATACCAAGCCGTGTAGCAACGTACAACTGGTTATTAAGATCGAGAGCTAGGTTGACAACAACATAGCCCTTGGAACGAGTATTCAAGGTTTTCTGAGCCATAGAAATGTCTTTATTGGACGGATACACTTTTAGTTTTAGTTCCTGCACAATTATTTCGTTAAAATAGCTGTCAGTACTGCAATAAACCAGGAGAGCACTTAATCTTGTCCCGTTAATAGTCGCATGCGTTGAAGCTTGCGCGAGTCTTTGTGGTATGTTTGAAAATGCGGTCAGTAAGTGAGAACCGACCAATGTTGCCACTGAACTTGAAAACTTAGATTTGCACACGCGGGCATAATGTCTTTTCTTGGAGCATATATTTATTTATTAGGTTGTATGAACAATATATGGGCATGGATTCCGTCAGGCTTACCAAAGACAAGAGGACTAGAACAACTACATTCACATACCCGTAGTGATCCTGGGTCCACGATCGTAGCCAGGTAGGTATCCGGAGTTGCATACGCATCGCTATTACGCTTGGCTGTATGCCGTCAGAAGGTCCAGCGTTTTATTTTCCAGGAGCTGCTGTCGTATTGAAGGCCAGGATATTCCAGAAATGAATGCGTCACGTATTGCCTCGTCGCCACACTCCTTTGCACTGTGGTCGCGGAAGTTGCAATTTCTTTTTAGTTTCCTCAACTCTCGGAAAAATTCGTCCATCGTTTCTGCCGTCTGGTTGCTAGTATATGTCTTGCGAAGACTTCATTCGCTGTTTTAATAAACAAGCTGTCAAGCTTTGCTATAGCAGCATCAAAGTTCGTACATGTCTCGATAAATTCATAAACATTAAAGCTCACACAGTTTAACAGGGCCCTGTATTTGTTTGGTATTCTATCTTAATAATCCTCAAGGTAATTACTTAATATTGCACACCAGTGTTGGTATTCCTTGGCAGCTGTCGGTAGACTGGGATCAATGTCTAGGCATTTTGGTTTCCATGTCACATCCATTTTAGTATCGTGGAAGACTTAAAAAGAAGTTTTTTTAGTTGAATAAATTGTAATTAAAACCACGTGTTCTTTGGAAGCCAAGCTTTATTCAACTAAAAAGAGGAATACAAAATGGTGGCAGATATGGCCAGTTTTATACACGTCAGCTAACGACTTGCGGCTCCGGGAGCATGTATGGAAGCCCATACGGATGTAATATAACACGACACTTCCTGAAACAGATAATCTTATACATTTCATGGAGATCACTCATGGAAGCAACATATGTCGGTGTGAGCAGTTGGAGACAAGTCGAACACTTCCATTTTCGGTTTTCAGCCCGAACTATTTTTCTTTATGCCGAAACAAGTCGCGAGGAAGAAGCGATGATAGACATAACATATTATTTCATATCTTCTGTTTACTATACGTAGGAAATAACCTCTTATTTAGAAATGTATGCTTATTAGTTATTTTGTTCATCATAAGGAAATGCTAAAATATATGGATATTGTTATATATATATATATATATATATATTTATATATATATCGCCCTATGTTTACATTTCCGAAATGAGATGTCAACTGATGTTTACATGCACACAAATCATGAAAAAACTTTCTGATACGATTTAAACAAAAATATCAACTTGGCTAGTAGAAATTCTATAAAAGTATTGTCAAGAATGAAGTTCCGTCGCTGATTGTTGAATGGACGTAGTTACAGTATTGTAACGGGTCGTTGGTGTTAACATGCTACTTTAGCTTCCTTCGTAGAACTTGTAGTGATATCAGCCAACTTTCAAACGTCGTAAATAACTGAAGGAAATATTCCGGAAGTCAATATGGGCTCGTACAATATGCGTCGTTTCTATCAACTATTCCAAGATAATTGGGTTCTTATCAGAAATCTTCGAAGTAGTAAATAAGATTAATTAACTTGGTTTTCATGGGGAAGGAAGTAGAAGTTCTCCCTTGCGTAATGCAAGTCGTTGCAACTGCAGTGGTTGCGCCAGCTACGGTGGCAGTTGTCCAACTGGCCTGAACTCTTAGCCGAATATAATACATCATCATGTGAAAGCCAAACATAACCTATTCACACTGATATCTGTATTAGACATCATCAGTAACTCTAAATGGCTCTCTGTAATAGCTCTCTGTCTGTCTGGATTAGTAATCGAACGGACCGAGTTCGAATCCCGATTAGAATATCCTATTCACTTTTACACTAATAGCATGACGAAAGTAGTAACTAATACCGTTCGGTTAATTACTACGTGTCGTTTAATGAATATATTAACATTTGTGGTCGTTTGACATACAATACAGAAGAAATAAGATAAAGAAAACAGGTAGATGCAGCACCCCAATTATTTAGGTCATTAAGAACAATTAAACTATGAAAAGTGTGGCATTGTCTACGTGGAGGAATGTTTAATAGCAATTGGCATTTAGTGAATCGTTTGCAATCAGTATTCTGTAAACATTTTAAAAAACTTATATAAATTACGAAGCCAACCTCGCTAGAACTCGTTTTGCATGAAACTTTAATATTGCAGTTTGGCGCTTGGAAGCAAATGTTTATTAGTTTAGGAGGAATAGACTTTTATATATATATATATATATATATATATATATATATATATATATTTCATTTTCCCATATATATATATATATATTTAAATACAGATTTTAATCAGACATGGACCAGTGGTTTCTGACTAGAAACGGGTTGAATTCCCGATTCCGTCTTCTTCAGCATAGTCTGAAATAGTAAATGATGGAATTTCTTCAAAAAACACTTATAACCGTTATGAAACGCTATGTACACATAATTTTGAAATGGAGGGCCGACGAGAACGCTTAGGTCAGAAAAAGCCGTTAAGAGATTCTATATTTAGAAGTGAAGCACGAAAGAAAGAAAGAAAGTAAGGAAGAAAGATAGGAGGGAAAAACAAAATAAAATAAAATAAAATAAAATTTATAATAATAAAATATTATTTTTATATTTATATATATTATTTTTATATGTAGAACATAATTAAAGGTACGCAACTCTAATAAATTAAATTATCTAATATCTTTCTTTCTTTCGGCCCTCCATTTCAAAATTCTGTGTACATAGCGTTTCATAACGGTTATAAGGGTTTTTTGAAGAAATTCCATCATTTACTATTTCAGACTATGCTGAAGAAGACGGAATCGGGAATTCAACCCGTTTCTTGTCACAAACCACTGGTCCATGTCTGATTAAAATCTGTATTTAAAAATAAAAATAGTACGCTCTTAATTTAATTTAATTGAGCAATCTACTGGTATTTCCCTTTTATTCTTTTTTGAGTATACCTTTATACTTTATATATATGTATATATATATATATATATATATATATATATATATATATATATATGTACTATTATTTTATTGATACAGGCAATCACTGATATGCCACTATTTTTATAATTGACAAACACAAACACATAAAGTTCGAGTCCACTTTCTCACGTAGTAAAACGTTTTGCATAAAAATGCAAGGCAGTCATAATTATTACTTAACACTTACGGATAAATTAGGTGGGGTTCTCATCATAGACGCGGATCCATAAAATCTTAAAATCATTCTCTTACTAAATGACGACAAAATCTACACTAATACAACGCCACAGTAAATACTCAACAACACAATACTTCAAACGCGAAATAAGAAAAATTTTGCCAGACAAATGTTCCTGGCTTAAGCTTCTGCATCACTACTCAACATAGCGGACATCTATTTGAGATCCATCCTAAAAACTATCGGTAGCACACCACATAAATTAACCAACTCGGATCTCGGTTAAGTATTACTAATTTTTACTGCATTTCATCTATGTTTTCATCGTTTCTTTTTCTTTTCTTCATTTAATCTTTGTCCTCTTTCTTTTTCCCAATTAACTTCTTTATCACGCGTACTGCATCATTTTCAAATAATTACGCATTTGCCAAAACATTACTTGATTCGACCTGTTGCCAATGTGTTACCGTTTTTCAAGCAAATTCAAATATTTACTTTTCTTAAGACGCTGCTGGATCCGAACAAAACTGGTTAATCTCTCGTTTTATTATGTGTACATGTTATATATATATATATATATATATATATATATATATATATATATATAGTGAGGGACAGAGAGAGAGAAAGAGGGAGAGAGATGTGTATATATACATATATATATATATATATATATATATATATAGATATATATGTATAGATAGATATATATTTCTTGTATTGCTAATTTGGCTTATATTTCAATTTTATTAACTTTCCATGCAATACTTTGAAACTTGAACGATAACCACACACTTTACTTGACAGCGTGCCAGCGCATTTCTCGTTTGACACCGGTTTTTGAATCCTAACCGCCATTTATAACAGCACGGCGATGACGTCGTACCACCAAGGACGTTTATCAAATTAACAATGAAATACGTTTCTTTATTCTTGTTTTCTGATGAAAAAAAGAAAACAATGACTCAATACTGGTCACCCCTGAAGAAGGAATTTTATTCCGTAATCGATAGGATTAATGTAAGAAAAACAAAAAAATTAATTAATCCTGTATTGCTAATTTTGCTTATATTTCAATTTTATTAACTTTCCATGCAATACTTAGAAACTTGAACGATAACCACACACTTTATATATATATATATATATATATATATATATATATATATATATATATATATATATATATATATATATATATATAGGGAGGGAGGGAGAGAGAGCGAGAGGATGTATATACATATATACATATATATATAACTATATACATATATATAGATATATATATAGATAGATATATATTTATAAATATATATATATATATATATATATATATATATATATATATATATATGTATATATATATATATATATGTATATATATATATATATTTATATGAAGCAATCCAACAAAAGATATAGGCGTCAACTAATATCTTATAATTAGTGAAACATCCGGATAAAAACTAGAGGCTCAATATACTGGATAGATCATTAACATTATAATATAGAATGAAGTAATAAAATAAGGTATCAATAAAATTTTATTAGAATTAAAAGTTCAAGCAAAGTATCCTTAAGTCCTTAGCTCATGAGTTTTCAATAATAATTCTTCTCTTCAGAGGACCATTACCGCAGTTATACTACTACAGGTAATAAAATTAAGCTTTGAAAATATATAAAAATTATATACACAAATACATAAAAATAGACGTCGAAGATATAGCAAACAATTGAAGATTTGCATGATTTTTTCAGAAATGTCGGCCTTTCCATAACTGTTGATCCTGAGAGAAAAACTTCCAACTTCCTTGATATCACCCTTAACCTCAATGCCGGATCATATAGCCCTTTTCATAAACCCAATCTAACTCTTTTCTATGTACATAAACTATCTAACCACCCGAAAGCTATAATTAATTCAATAGTACCGTCTGTTTCCAATAGAATATCTAAGCTTTTTGCCAATAAAAACATTTTCAACCAAAATGCACAATTTTATAACAATGCATTGCTCCCCTCTGGATATTCTAAAAAAATAACTTATAACTAAAACAAAGAGAATGATAGAACTGTAAATATTATTACACAAAATATGACAACTAGAAATAGGAGCCGAATTAAAGGAAATGTAAATAACCAAAGACCGCTAAGGCACTCTATCATACCTGATGAAAATCACCAACATATAGATAGCCCTACATTTACTACACGTAAACGTCTTAGAAGGAAAAATAATATTCGGTTTAACCAACCTTTCAATAATAACGTTAAAACCAATATCCCGAAGGAAGTCTTTAAAATATTGGAAAACTCCTTTAAATACCCACATAAATATAGCTCCATACTTAATAAAAATTCAATTAAAATTTCATACTCTACTATGCCAAATATAGCCCAAACAATAATCTCAGCAAATAGCAAAAAAATAAAAAATATCCAATCTAATTCTAATTATTCCAACTCTATAAATACATGCTACTGCAGTCGCACCAGTGATTACCCACTGGACAATAGATGCACATATTCTGATATTGTATCTGCTTGTACTGTAACTGAACCGAATAATTCTATTATGAATCCTAGAGACCACATAAATGCAGTCCCTAATCAAATTCCACAATTGAGCACTACACCTAATTTACACCATAACTCTAGACCTAGCAATTCTAATATCCATCCTCTACCTCAGCAAACCGGTAATGAGTTCCCAATGGAAGGTAACGATAACAATAATATACAATCAATTAACCAACTTTATCCACATCATGAAAATACAGTAAATAGAAATAGACCCGTGAATAGGAATATAAATGGCGCAGGAACAAGAGTAAATCCTAGGATACACACATATATGGGGGCCACAGCAAATTTAATTAAACCCCGCATCTCCATGCATAATTACTCCTTTAATAACGATGTCGGTAACAACAAAACATCACTGACCACTTTAGTTAAAAATTTAAGATAAAATAATATTCCACACAATATAAAATGGTCCATCCTAAACAAATCAAACTCCTACAGCCCAGGATGTAGATCTTGTGGTCTTTGCAATTCTGAAGCCGTAATGATAACTACTGCACCTAAACATTTAAATCTGATAAACTCTAGGAATGAATTAGTCTCCAAATGTCGACATTGAAGGAAATTCAAATATGCAATATGGAAACCACCACCAGTCTTACCGTAGCTGATTGGGTGAGCAATAAGACCGGGGGTGTCCAGTCTTCGAGATGGGACCGTTTTAATCTTCTATGCCTAAAGGATTTCAACTCTGAGGTTGTAAAAGTTTATATACCTAAATTTTCAGTTTCTAAATATCTTTACAACCTCTTAATGAGGAAAAATTAAACCTTAAATATATTTACAACTTCTTAATTAGGAAAGATTAAACCCTAATTTAGATTACACTTTTTGATTGGGCAAACTAAACCTTAAATTAAACTTCCTAATCTGATAAAATTAAATCTTAAATAAAACATTTAAATTATTAAGTTCTAATTATTTTGAAACTTCGTAATTGGAAAAATTAAATCTTAATTAGGAAAAATTAAACCTTAAATCAAGTTATACTTTTTAATTGAGGAAAATTAAACCTTGAATCAGAATTCCTGAGCTGATAGGATTGAATCTTAAATTAACGATTAAACACTTTAATAATTTCTACTCTGATAAAATTAAATCTTAAATTAAACTATAAAATAATTGGAATTTAATAACTTCGTAATTTTTAATTTCATAAATATTCTAGATTATTTGATAGGGCGAGATTTGTGAAATCGGTTTTTACTGTAAGCTAAATTTTAAGTAATAATTTTGGATGTATACGTGATTACACGATCTGACCTATATTTCCTAACTCCCTTTCTTTTTTTTTAACTTCTTAACCCCTTCCCCTTTGACATAGAATATTTTTACTTGACGCAGACAGGTAGTATCCAATCTTGGCGGGGTGGATGGCGGGGTTGTATGTTGCTTTCTTCGTTAAGAGTATCAAGCGGGCCTAAACAAGATGTTTTGCTTGCCGCCTTTAATAAAAACACAGACATAATTTCCGATCTATTAAAGTCATTCAGAGATGAAGACAATTTAATATCGCCTTCTGTTCGTTAGGGATTTGTCATGTCTGGTTGAATCGCTGGGGAGAGAAGATTACTTATTTTGCAAGATGCGACCGGGATTCAGTCTTATTTTTGCTTAATTCGGATTTAACGGGTTTTCTAATTGAACAACGAACTTTGACTTGATTTGGGTTGCCCATATCAGGATTTTGGAATTTTAACTGAGTTTATTGAACTCTCTATATAATTTTATTTATATATCATTAACATTGAATACTTTTCACTTCATCGATTATTGACACATTTCGCGACTGGATAACTTTGTCAGCTCCTTCAATTTCACGTATATGGACTGCTATTTATAACTTGGAGTAATACTCGGTTAACCCTCTGCATGTCTATCCTCATTATGTTTTTCAATTTGTATGACCTGGATGATTGTATAGATTCAACAAAAAGTATGTTTTTGGGTTGATATATTTGATGTTATGTATTTTTATGTATTTGTGTATATAATTTCTATATATTTTCAAAGCTTAATTTTATTACCTGTAGTAGTATAACTGCGGTAATGGTCCTATGAAGAGAAGAATTATCTTTGAAAACTCATGAGCTAAAGACTTAAGGATACTTTGCTTGAACTTTGAATTCTAATAAAATTAGATTGACACTTTATTTTATTACTTCATTTTATATTATAATATATATATATATGTATATATATATATATATATATATACATATATATATATGTAATGTAATCTAACAAAAGATATAAGCGTCAACTAATATATTATAATTAGTGAAACATTATGTAATAAACATATAATATAATTTGATTGACACCTTATTTTATTATTTCATTTCATATTATATATATATATATAAAGATAAATGAAAGAAGAGAGATACATATGTACGAATGACAAATCTATTTCAACTTCGATTGTTCAATGCAAGGTGTACTCAGTAATTACATGTTTATTTTTATTTCCTTAAGCCAAGGCTTTTCATAATTTAAAAAATGATTATCAGAGGAATTACAAAGATGGATAAGTTCGCAATGGAAAAGCCAAAATTCAAAATTTGAAAAAATATAAAGTAATGGACAGTAAGACAGATCGTGTAAAAATTGCAAGTCAGTTCAGTTGGTGAATGTCCGTTGATAACGTGTTCGGTGAAAGGAGATTTAAAGATTGAAAGAAGGGGTTGCTTGAAGGCAACGTTTAAAGATGTTCAACAATGAAGTAAACCCAATAAAAAGATGTTTAGTTCAATCGTAGATAGAACTAAACATCTTATTCGTATGTCATTTTGAGAATTAGGGCCCTTTTAAAATACTTCCGTGGACCAAGAATGAAACTAGGTTTTCAGAAGTTGATAATAGGCGGTGGATATAAAACACAGGCAGTCGGGAATTTAAGTAGTGACTTCGATCGCGTCGAAGAAAAGCGGCAGCTCTGGTTGGAGACAAAGCCAAGTGAAGAAGTAGGGGAAAGATATAAAGATAAAAGATAAAGATTATTTAGTCATGCATTTAGTATTTAACTAACTGGGTATGTTTTAATGTCTTTATACATTAAACTCTAAAATCCTAGTGTGTGTCTTAATTATTACATATAAAACACGAAGATTACAGATGTCCATTCATCTGAACCCTAATTTCCAATTTGGAACCCTTTTAAATTTTCTGAATTATATATAAGTTTGTATAAAACTCCGTTTTAATTACGGGGCCACCCTTTCATAATTATTTACTTACTGACCTGAATTCACTTCTGTTTTTAGCTTATGATAACTCCACCCCAACTCGCACCTGGTGTATTGCTTACTAGCAATCAACAGTAACTAAACCCACCCCTATCCTTCTCTTCTGCCATCATCAGTCATAGTTGATTTAACTAATCTCATGACCCACTTCTGTATCTTTTATCTTTATCCTTTTCCCCCATTTCTTCACTTGGCTTTGTCTCCAATCAGAGCTGCCGCTTTTCTTAGACTCGTTCGAGGTCAGTACTTAAATTCCCGACTGTCCTGTTTAATATACACTGCTCATTCTCAACTTCTGAAAAACTACTTTCATTCTAGGCCACAGAATTATTTTTAAATGACCCTAATTCTAAAAATTATATCCGAATAAGTGCGTCCATCTACGATTGAACTAAATATTTTTCTATTGGTTTTTGAACATTTTCAACGCTGCCTTCACGAAACCCGTTTTTTCCATCTTTATTTTCTTTTCACCGGACACGTTATCTACGGTCATTCACCAACTGGGCAGGCTTTATATTTTTACACGCACACTCTTATTCTGCATTACTTTATATTTTATCAAATTTTGAATTTTGGCTTTTCCACTGCGAACTTATCTGTCTATGTAATTCCTCTGATAGTAAGATGTTAATCTTTGAAAAGCCTTGGCTTAAGGAAAAAAAATAAGCATGTTTTTTTTACCGAGTACACCTTGCATTGAGCAATCGAAGTTCAATTTGACATTCGTAATATGTATCTTTATTCATTTATAATTGCTCTATCTCGTATATTGAGTCTGCTAGAAAGACTCCAAAACATAAGAATTAAAACCATCACACACCAAATGCTTTAAATTCAATCACTTGCACTTCAGGCGGGGGCACGATATCAATGCCCTTTACTCAGATATGGTATCAATGCAAGACATCTGCCGACGATAGTGAGAGGTTGTCTTTTGGTTTAACATCATGCCAGGACAGATTCCAACGCTGAGTATTTTTTCTGGCCGCAATAGTTTTTATACTTCTGTGACTGGGTTCCACAATATCATTACTGGACGGAACGTAAGCACATCGGAACCTCAAATACACGCCTCAGGTACTTGCAAATTCCTTAAATTGTTGGCATGTGAATGCAGTGTCGTTATCCGTTAATATTTCGGGTGGTGGGCCTCTTTCATGAAAAATGGTCTCATGCAGATCCAGGAGCGTAGTTCCATCTTTCAATCGTTCTGGATCTTTGCAGACCAGTCCGTACTTTATGAAGTTCTGCCGCACACGAACGGCAGAGACCAGTCGTTCATAGATGAAGATATCGTCGACATAGGCTGACGTGGCATTTTCAATTTTCTTATATTGAGACATTATCGTATCAATCACATACTTCATAATAAGCGGCGCCACATTTAGGTTCAACCCCAGTCGATTAAGGCAAAACGCTTGCCGTTGATAATTACTGTTTGGAAAGGCCACAATGCTTGGTCAACGTGAATTTGTAGGTATGCATTCCTCAAATCTAAAAGCGACACATCGGCTCCTTGTTGCTGCCACTCTGAATCTTTGCGCGCACACTTCTGCGTTAGCAGTGAATGCATCCATATAGCCATTTAGGTCTCGATAGTAAAGTAGTGGTCGGATTTTGTTCTTGTTCTCCTGCACAACCGCCATCAAAAGAATTAGCCCCTTCGGAGGGCCTAGTTCTTTCTATGATATGATAATAGCCATCCGTTGCGCTGCCACAGTGAGAGTTCGTCGTACATCCCGGATGTGATCAGGCACTTTATATTGCTGCACTCTATTTGTCAGATCGCTGGGAATACAACCACTCGCCCATTTCCACGATGCAGTCCATAATTTTGTACTCTGATCAAATGTTACAACACAGTCGGATTCGTCGATAAAAATGGCTGCACACTTGTTCAGGTTCCCGAATCGCACGTTACCAGATTCAGTCAGATGTACACCGCCAAACTTTCTAATCGCATCAATTCCAAGAGGGAGATCGAATCCTAACAACTGCCCGTCCACAACTAAAACCGCAATATCCACAGGCTGAACTTGCCTAACACCCAACTTGATTTTTTCCGTAACCCAAACACGTCAGGGTCTTTACGTCGACAGTCAATACTCCCATCTCCTTATCCATTCAGCAACGACACACGGCCTTGCTCCACCAGAGCCGCGCACTCTTGTCCATCCACGTAGACATTTACAGTAGGTAAGGTGCCGAAGGTCGGGAAGAAGGCTGGCGCTGACGTCTCCTCCCCGTGACCGTTTCCCTGGCACTCTGATGAAATGTGCCCAAGTCCGTTGCACCGAAACACCGTTTCTCGCTGGCAAATTTCCGCAAGTTACTATCTGCTCCCTTCGAGGGTCCTTGTGTACAATTTCTGGCTATATGGTTAGGCCCAGAGCACTTGTAGCAGATTATTGCTCTGTTGTATCGTTTGACGGGGGAAAGTTCTGCATCCAAACACGGTCGTCTTACAGACGAGGCGGCTGATACTTAGTGCCCGTTGTCATCCGTCATGGCGATTCAGCATTTGTTCCATGCTCATTACGTCCATCCTGGACGAGGCTCTAAGAAGCTGCCTGACATACTGTGGCAACCCCGCCACGAATGCACAAGCCATCTATCGATCGGACAAAGGTTCGCCGATCAGCCGAGTGAAACAATACATTTCAGCCAGAAATTCGACTACCATTTTCTCTGGGCAAAGACACCTCACCACAAATTTGTCGAATGCGTTGAATCCATCCGTGTCATAATAATAATAATAATAATAATAATAATAATAATAATAATAATAATAATAATAATAATAATAATAATAGGAATAGGAATAGTAGTAGGGTAGAATTGCTTGTTGTATTCAGAAATAATTAGATAGAATAGGTAAATGGTTACTAATCCATACATTTTCGGTGGGATGTGATTACAAGGTGGTTGGGGAGAGATGGGTAGGGGTAGAACTTGATAATGTGTTAGAAGAGAGGGTAGAGTATGTTGGAGGGGATTTAGCATAGTGTAAGTGGAGAGAGAAGAGAATAGGGCGTAAAAACAAATTATGTGGGTAAATAAAAGAAACCAAATGTGTCAAATATGGGATTTACAAAACGTTTTAGGGTGGGGTATGGGGGTTACTAAGGAGGTAAAGTCTACTATGCCGGCAATTGATTGAAGTCTCCTGTTTTCTGTTTAAAAGTTTATTTTTGTCCTTGAAACGGATAATTTCTAATTTTTCGTTTAAGCATAGATGACATGGTGTGTTGAGTTACTTGCAAGTACTGTTTTTTTTTTTAGATTTTCCATTTAACTATAGGGGATTCATTTTTAATTTTAAGTTTATGATAATGTAAGGATAGTCCAGTTTGGCCGGGGTGGTTAGGGTTGTTGAAAGATAGGTTGTGATTATAAAATCTTTCTTTGATATTATTTCCTGCTATTCCAATATATTAGTCTATGAGGCATCTATCTCTTCAACTCAAAACCCATCCCAAACAAAATTCTATATTAGAATAGCAGGAAATAATTTCAAAGAAAGATTTTATAATCACAACCTCTTTTTCTTCTTACTTGTATTTTGTTTTTGTTTTGGTTTTGTTTGTTTGTTTTGTTTTATTTCTATTTCTATTCATATCCAATTTCTATTTAAATTGTCTGTCACCTTTATATAACTTTGTGGATTTGTAAACTTATTCTTACAGGCATACTCTTATTTCGAGACCTGAAGATCGTGAGCTCCTAAAAAACTGCTCTCGTGAAACAAAATCAATTTTGTAGTCAAAATGAAATAAATTATCATTTATATTCATGTATATATATATATATATATATATATATATATATATATATATATATATATATAGGGTGTATATATAAGTGCTCGCATAACCTCGTGATTATGTACTATATATGTAAACGAGCCTAGTTCTGTGGAGTTGTTGCTTCTTAGTAAATTTCCTTTGTGGTGGATTCGCTGATTATAATTATTAACCTGTATTTAGTCTGTTATATTCTATTAAGTGATACAAGAAAGATAAATACTGGTACGATACTGACCGGGTACTCAATATTGGTTAGCAAAAGATGCCCTTGCCAATCATGATGCTCATATCTTTTTTCTAAGCACCACGGCATTTATATATTTGCTGTCATTTCGTTCATAGGTTATTGGAGCATGTGACAACACCATGACCAGATCTATTTAATCTGTGTTCCGTTCACAGGCCTAGTTGTTATCTATCGCCTAAAAAGTTAAAGTGCACTATCCCACATATTGATATATTAGATGTCTACAATAAAAAATATTAAAGGCATATTATATCGGCTGCGTGTGCGTGAGAAATTAAGCTTTAAAAATTAACTATTGTCCTTGCCTCATACCATTTTCGTCTGTCCGCAGAGGAGCATTTAATTGTAAACATAATAATCGATTATATTTTTCAAATAAAACTCAGCACTTCAGCACCTACGTGACTCTTTTATATTTGGCAGTAACTATACGCCAATCATCTGCCAATTATATGATGACTTTCATATCACGTTCCGTAATTCAATATATTCCACATCATTTTTCTGCCTTTTTGTTTTACCTAAAATATAATGTTTTTTATTTAACTATCGGTAGCCTTATAACATTATTTACATCTAGAAAAAATAAAATCGTAAATTTATTTTAACACAGTTCTACTAGTCATCACCAACCTCGAATGCTTCTTATTAATGTGTTGGCGACTGTGAAATAATGCTGAAATGAGTCAACGCTATATTTTAATATGAAGCCGTCAAAAATAAAAGAGAAAAAAATTATGAAATCCCGCTGTAAATTTCATATGCGCTGCCTTAATTAATCTATAATCTTAGTTAAATCATATCAATATCATAACACTCGATAGTCTAATACGTTGCTGCTTGTCTTAAAATGTAACCTTGTCAGGGAACGGACACGCTATTTTATGTACTAGCCGAATTACACGCGCTCGGCTTTGTTTCAGGTTTTGTAAGATTTTGTTGAATTATTTTTTATTGATGAAAAATGTCATCGATAATAATTATGCATTTAAATATTACTACTTGAATAATATAATAATTTAATGTTTTTCAATTTTATATAATTCAAATATTATTAATAATTTTTATTTTATTTAATGCAAATATGTTTTTTTACAATTTTTTATTCAATTTTGTAAAACCCAAATAATATTATTATTATTAATTGCTATTTTGTTTAATTTAAATATGTTTTTTACAATTGTTTTCAAATTTATAAAATTCAAATACTATTATTATTTATTTTTATTTTGTTTAATGAAAATATTTTTTTTTTACATTTTTTTTTCATTTTTCTAAACTTCCAATAATATTATTATTTATTTTTATTATGTTGCATGTAAATATGTTTTTACAATTTATTTCAATTTTATAAAATTCAAATAATATTATTATCAATTTTTATATTTTTTAATGTAAATATGTTTTTTACAAATTTCCTTTCTTTCAAAATACTACAACTTTTGTCAAGTATAATTCTGAAATTCGAAAGTTGATGTTTAATTATTTTTCTGAATATAGCAAATTTAATTTTGAATATTACAATTTAATTTTTAAACATGATAAAGTTTAACATGACAAGTGCATGAAATCAATTAGTTTATATTTTAGTTTTATATGAGGAAAATATTTCCACATTTTCTTCGTAAAACCTTGAATAACTTCAATATAAACTACTTGTTGTTATTTGATTTATAGATTTCAGTTGGTTTTCCTAGGTCGGGAACAATTTATATCTAGAGTAAGATTGGCAATTTATACGGCAAGTACGCCAACAAAAGATGAACTCCATGCTTTCTCCGACCTAAGTGGGTTAAACGAAGAAAGAAAAAACCACGGGAGAGTAGGAAGAAAAAAAATCCACTAGGATCCCAGTAAAGACAAATACTTAGAAGTAATTAACTAAATACATTAAATAAAAAACTTAAAGAAGCTCATGTCCATTCAACCCCAAACGCGTCAACTTGTAAACAAGAACCCAGTCCCAAGTATCCCCCGAAATCCATTTCACTCAACCTTCAACCGTCAAAATCGAGACCTTTACCAAAAGCCATGCCATAACCTGTTACCGCAACAATTCAGGAACGCGAACACAAGCTGATTTCAATGAACCCTTCACACAAGAAAATAAAGACCGACTCTCTAAGGCACTCCCCTATTGTCTCCCTCACCAAACACCAACTAAACCTTACTAAATCTGCGTTTCATCCAAGAATCTCATAAAGGTACTCACCCCACTTATGCATGAAAACTAATTGGAAGTGTTCGCCTTCGCCACATCCATTTAGTGCGAAAGATAAAATAGCCCCCCATCCTTAGCGAATAAATGATAGTTATTTGTTCCCGTAAAAAGACATTTGCCGCATTTCCAACGATACCCTTATAATGGCAAAGGTCCATCATCGCAGTTACCTGAAGAAACTCCGAGGTAGAAGACCCCTATAATTCCCCGAATGTCCCCTGTCTATTAACTGGGATTCGTCCCATGAAAGACGCTAAAGCAGTATGGCGAATGATAGAAAAAGCCAATTAAACTTTTCTTATTACCCCAACTGTTGCTATTTTTAAAGAACCTCATTTACGTGTTTTACGTTTCACTTTTGTTGGGAGGGTCCCCGTCAGACTTCACTTCTTCCTGTACCGAGCAGCCCAGTATATTTTCTTCAACAATCCGATGGGACAATATTCTGTACGACGGGCCGTCGACAACCTGACACAAATAATTAACTTATCTGAAACCCAACCGTAATTTACACTCAATCTTGCTCGTATGAATGTCCGGGGGCTTAGAGTCGGTTCTCGCAAATTCATACGCTAATAGTGGATATATGCTGCAGTCAGGAGACCCACTTAATTCCAGGTGATTATCTGGATGCGGTGACTATGGATTTTCTGATCCTATTCAGTATACTTTATTTCCCGCTCGAGAGGAGTTTTCTGTCTAGTAAAGTGCCCTTTGGGTGTATCGTGAGGCCATTGTTTCATATATACGGAAGAAAGGTTTTGCGTTTTGGATGTTACCATAAACGAAAATGCATTTCGATACATTTGAGTTTATGCGCCTAAATGCCATTTTAGGCTGGGTTTTTTTCTTTCTGACAATCTTTCTGCCAATACTTCCTGGATAATTATCTTAGCCAAAGACGAGAACGCGGTCCTGGATCCCGATCTAGATCGTTCTAGGGTTACTAACCGGGGAGGTGACGGTGGTTAAGTAGATAACGACACGGACTGATGACCTGGGTGTTCCAAGTTCGCATCCAGTTGGTTCCACAGTACCACTTTCACTTAAGGAGGTTGGCAACCTTCTCGTGGCCCTTCACGTAAGTACCCGATATCTTTCCAGCAAGATTTCTAACTAGAAACATATCGGGGAAACTAATGACAACACCAGAATCATCTGATTCACACGTATAATGTTCTCGCTTGTACATTGTTATGTGAATCTATTAATATTCGGCTGGCGACTAATAGATACTTGTACATACAATGCGAAGCGAGAACGTGGAATGAATAAGAAAGAGAGACATGGTTTGATGTTTACGCTTCCGAGACCTTCTTCTAAAGAGGGAGATACACGTCAGCTTTCGTTTATATACAGAAGAGAAATATACAAAGAGAGACAATTATACAATGTAAGTGAGGTAATTATGAAACACGTTGTTGTCTCCAAATGCGAGACACTACAATCATCTACTTTCAAACATTAAGAATCCTCAACTTAAACACAGTAATCTATTTACAATGCTTTAGAATCAAACTTTACACGATATAATCTATTTTAAAACCTTAAGAATCGGCAACTTGAACAAGGTCATCTATTTACAATGCTTTAGAATCCGACTTGAAACGATATCATCTATTTTCAAACCTTAAGAATCCGCAACTGGAACAAAGTCATCTATTTACAATGCTTTAGAATCCGACTTTAAACAATATCGTCTATTTTCAAACATTAAGAATCCGCAACTTGAACAAAGTCATCTATTTACAATGCTTTAGAATCCGACTTTAAACGATATCATCTATTTTCAAACCTGAAGAATTCGCAACTTGAACAGTCATCTATTTACAATGCTTTAGAATCCGACTTTAAACGATATCATCTATTTTCAAACCTAAAGAATCGGCAACTTGTACAAAGTTATCTATTTACTATGCTTAAGAATCCGACTTTAAACGATATCATCTATTTTAAAACCTTAAGAATCCGCAACTTAAACAAAGTCATCTATTTACAATGCTTTAGTATCCGACATTAAACGATATCATCTATTTTTAAACCTTAACAACTCGAAACTTGAACAAAGTCATCTATTTACAATGCTTTAGAATCCGACTTTAAGCGATATAATCTATTTTCAAACCTTGACAATCCGCAACTTGAACAAAGTCATCTATTTCCAATGCTTTAGAATCCGACTTTAAACAATATCGTCTATTTTCAAACCTTGAGAATGCTCAACTTGAACAAAGTCATCTATTTACAATGCTTTAGAATGCGACTTGAAACGATATCATCTATTTTCAACCCATAAGAGTCCGCAACTTGAACAAAGTCATCTATTAACAATGCTTTAGAATCCTACTTTAAACGATATCATCTATTTTCAAATCTTAAGAATCCGCCACTTAAACAAAGTCATCTATTTACAATGATTTAGAATCCGACTTTAAACGATATAATCTATTTTCAAACCTTGAGAATCCGCTACTGGAACAAAGTCATCTATTTACAATGCTTTAGACTCCGACTTTAAACGATATCATCTATTTTAAACATTAGGTATCCGCAACTTGAACAAAGTCATCTATTTACAATGCTTTAGAATCCGACTTTAAACGATATAATCTACTTTCAAACATCAAGTATCCGCAACTTGAAATAAAGTCATCTAATTACAATGCTTTAGAATGCGACTTTAAACGATATCATCTATTTTCAAACATCAAGAATCCGCAACTTCCACAAAGTCATCTATTTACAATGCTTTAGAATCCGACTTTAAACGATATCATCTATTTTCAAACATCAAGAATCCGCAACTTCCACAAAGTCATCTATTTACAATGCTTTAGAATCCGACTTTAAACGATATCATCGATTTGCAAACATTAATAATCCGCAACTTAAACAAATTAATCTATTTACAATGCTTTAGAATCCGACTTTAAACGATATCATCTATTTTCAAACATTAGGAATCTTCAACTTTAACAAAGTCATCTATTTACATTGCTGTAGTATCCGACATTAAACGATATCATCTACTTTTAAACCTTAACAACTCGCAACTTCCACAAAGTCATCTATTTACAATGCTTTAGAATCCGACTTTAAACGATATCATCTATTTTCCATCCTTAAGAATCGGCCACTTGAAAAAAGTCATCTATTTACAATGCTTAAGAATCGAACTTTAAACGATATCATCTATTTTCAAACCTTAAGAGTCCGCAACTTGAACAAAGTCATCTATTTACAATGCTTTAGAATCCGACTTTAAACGATATCATCTATTGTTAAACCTTGAGAATCCTCAATTTGAACAAAGTCATCTATTTACAATGCTTTAGAATCCGACTTGAAACGATATCATCTATTTTCAAACATTAAGAATCGGTAACTTGAACAAAGTCATTTACTTACAATGCTGTAGAATCCGACTTTAAACGATATACTCTATTTTCAAACATTAAGAATCCGCAACTTGAACAAAAACATCTATTTACAATGCTTTAGAATCCGACTTTAAACGATATCATCTATTTTCAAACCTTAAGAATCCGCAACTTGAACAAAGTCATCTATTTACAATGCTTTAGAATCCGACTTTAAACAATATCCTCTATTTTTAAACCTTGAGAATCCTCAACTTGAACAAAGTCATCTATTTACAATGCTTTAGAATCCGACTTGAAACGATATCATCGATTTTCAAACATTAAGAATCGGCAACTTGAACAAAGTCATCTACTTACAATGCTGTAGAATCCGACTTTAAACGATATCATCTATTTTCAAACATTAAGAATCCGCAACTTGAACAAAGTCATCAATTTACAATGCTTTAGAATCCGACTTTAAACGATATCATCTATTTTTAAACCTTAAGAATCCGCAACTTGAACAAAGTCATCTATTTACAATGCTTTAGAATCCGACTTTAAACAATATCCTCTATTTTTAAACCTTGAGAATCCTCAACTTGAACAAAGTCATGTATTTACAATGCTTTAGAATCCGACTTGAAACGATATCATCGATTTTCAAACATTAAGAATCGGCAACTTGAACAAAGTCATCTATTTACAATGCTTAAGAATCGAACTTTAAACGATATCATTTATTTTCAAACCTTAAGAGTCTGACACTTGAACAAAGTAATCTATTAACAATGCTTTAGAATCCGACTTTAAACGATATCATCTATTTTTAAACCTTGAGACTCCTCAACTTGAACAAAGTCATCTATTTACAATGCTTTAGAATCCGACTTGAAACGATATCATCTATTTTCAAAAATTAAGAATCGGCAACTTGAACAAAGTCATCTACTTACAATTCTTTAGAATCCGACTTTAAACGATATCATCTATTTTCAAACCTTAAGAATCCGCAACTTGAACAAAGTCATCTATTTACAATGCTTTAGAATCCGACTTTAAACGATATCATCTATTTTCAAACCTAAAAGATCCGCAACTTGAACAAAGTCATCTATTTACAATGCTTTAGAATCCGACTTGAAACGATATCATCTATTTTAAAACCTTAAGATTCCGCAACTGGAACAAAGTCATCTATTTACAATGCTTTAGTATCCGACATTAAACGATATCATCTATTTTTAAACCTTAACAACTCGAAACTTAAACAAAGTCATCTATTTACAATGCTTTAGAATCCGACTTTAAGCGATATAATCTATTTTAAAACCTTGACAATCCGCAACTTGAACAAAGTCATCTATTTCCAATGCTTTAGAATCCGACTTTAAACAATATCATCTATTTTCAAACCTTGAGAATCCTCAACTTGAACAAAGTCATCTTTTTACAATGCTTTAGAATGCGACTTGAAACGATATCATCTATTTTCAACCCATAAGAGTCCGTAACTTGAACAAAGTCATCTATTAACAATGCTTTAGAATCCGACTTTAAACGATATCATCTATTTTCAAATCTTAAGAATCCGCAACTTAAACAAAGTCATCTATTTACAATGATTTAGAATCCGACTTTAAACGATATAATCTATTTTCAAACCTTGAGAATCCGCCACTGGAACAAAGTCATCTATTTACAATGCTTTAGAATCCGACTTTAAACGATATCATCTATTTTAAACATTAGGTATCCGCAACTTGAACAAAGTCATCTATTTACAATGCTTTAGAATCCGACTTAAAACGATATAATCTACTTTCAAACATCAAGTATCCGCAACTTGAACAAAGTCATCTAATTACAATGCTTTAGAATCCGACTTTAAACGATATCATCTATTTTCAAACATCAAGAATCCGCAACTTCCACAAAGTCATCTATTTACAATGGTTTAGAATCCGACTTTAAACGATATCATCTATTTTCAAACATCAAGAATCCGCAACTTCCACAAAGTCATCTATTTACAATGCTTTAGAATCCGACTTTAAACGATATCATCGATTTTCAAACATTAATAATCCGCAACTTAAACAAATTAATCTATTTACAACGCTTTAGAATCCGACTTTAAACGATATCATCTATTTTCAAACATTAAGAATCTTCAACTTTAACAAAGTCATCTATTTACATTGCTGTAGTATCCGACATTAAACGATATCATCTACTTTTAAACTTTAACAACTCGCAACTTCAACAAAGTCATCTATTTACAATGCTTTAGAATCCGAATTTAAACGATATCATCTATTTTCTATCCTTAAGAATCGGCCACTTGAACAAAGTCATCTATTTACAATGCTTAAGAATCGAACTTTAAACGATATCATCTATTTTCTAACCTTTAGAGTCCGCAACTTGAACAAAGTCATCTATTTACAATGCTTTAGAATCCGACTTTAAACGATATCATCTATTGTTAAACCTTGAGAATCCTCAACTTGAACAAAGTCATCTATTTACAATGCTTTAGAATCCGACTTGAAACGATATCATCTATTTTCAAACATTAAGAATCGGCAACTTGAACAAAGTCATCTACTAACAATGCTGTAGAATCAGACTTTAAACGATATCATCTATTTTCAAACCTTAAGAATCCGCAACTTGAACAAAGTCATCTATTTACAATGCTTTAGAATCCGACTTTAAACGATATCATCTATTTTTAAACCTTGAGACTCTTCAACTTGAACAAAGTCATCTATTTACAATGCTTTAGAATCCGACTTTAAACAATATCCTCTATTTTTAAACCTTGAGAATCCTCAACTTGAACAAAGTCATCTATTAACAATGCTTTAGAATCCGACTTGAAACGATATCATCGATTTTCAAACATTAAGAATCGGCAACTTGAACAAAGTCATCTATTTACAATGCTTAAGAATCGAACTTTAAACGATGTCATCTATTTTCAAACCTTAAGAGTCTGACACTTGAACAAAGTAATCTATTAACAATGCTTTAGAATCCGACTTTAAACGATATCATCTATTTTTAAACCTTGAGACTCCTCAACTTGAACAAAGTCATCTATTTACAATGCTTTAGAATCCGACTTGAAACGATATCATCTATTTTCAAAAATTAAGAATCGGCAACTTGAACAAAGTCATCTACTTACAATGCTTTAGAATCCGACTTTAAACGATATCATCTATTTTAAAACCTAAAGAATCCGCAACTTGAACAAAGTCATCTATTTACAATGCTTTAGAATCCGACTTTAAACGATATCATCTATTTTCAAACCATAAAGAATCCGCAACTTGAACAAAGTCATCTATTTACAATGCTTTAGAATCCGACTTGAAACGATATCATCTATTTTAAAACCTTAAGAATCCGCAACTGGAAAAAAGTCATATATTTACAATGCTTTAGTATCCGACATTAAACGATATCATCTATTTTTAAACGTTAACAACTTAAAACTTGACCAAAGTCATCTATTTACAATGCTTTAGAATCCGACTTTAAGCGATATAATCTATTTTCAAACCTTGACAATCCGCAACTTGAACAAAGTCATCTATTTCCAATGCTTTAGAATCCGACTTTAAACAATATCATCTATTTTCAAACCTTGAGAATCCTCAACTTGAACAAAGTCATCTATTTACAATGCTTTAGAATGCGACTTGAAACGATATCATCTATTTTCAACCCATAAGAGTCCGCAACTTGAACAAAGTCATCTATTAACAATGCTTAAGAATCCGACTTTAAACGATATCATCTATTTTCAAATCTTAAGAATCCACAACTTAAACAAAGTCATCTATTTACAATGATTTAGAATCCGACTTTAAACGATATAATCTATTTTCAAACCTTGAGAATCCGCCACTGGAAATAAGTCATCTATTTACAATGCTTTAGAATCCGACTTTAAACGATATCATCTATTTTAAACATTAGGTATCCGCAACTTGAACAAAGTCATCTATTTACAATGCTTTAGAATCCGACTTTAAACGATATAATCTACTTTCAAACATTAAGTATCCGCAACTTGAACAAAGTCATCTAATTACAATGCTTTAGAATCCGACTTTAAACGATATCATCTATTTTCTAAACATCAAGAATCAGCAACTTCCACAAAGTCATCTATTTACAATGCTTTAGAATCCGACTTTAAACGATATCATCTATTATCAAACATCAAGAATCCGCAACTTCCACAAAGTCATCTATTTACAATGCTTTAGAATCCGACTTTAAACGATATCATCGATTTTCAAACATTAATAATCCGCAATTTAAACAAATTAATCTATTTACAATGCTTTAGAATCCGACTTTAAACGATATCATCTATTTTATAACATCACGAATCTTCAACTTTCACAAAGTCATCTATTTACATTGCTGTAGTATCCGACATTAAACGATATCATCTACTTTTAAACCTTAAGAATCCTCAACTTGAACAAAGTCATCTATTTACAATGCTTAAGAATCGAACTTTAAACGATATCATCTATTTTCAAACCTTAAGAGTCCGCAACTTGAACAAAGTCATCTATTTACAATGCTTTAGAATCCGACTTTAAACGATATCATCTATTGTTAAACCTTGAGAATCCTCAACTTGAACAAAGTCATCTATTTACAATGCTTTAGAATCCGACTTGAAACGATATCATCTATTTTCAAACATTAAGAATCGGCAACTTGAACAAAGTCATCTACTTACAATGCTTTAGAATCCGACTTTAAACGATATCATCTATTTTCAAACCTTAAGAATCCGCAACTTGAACAAAGTCATCTATTTACAATGCTTTAGAATCCGACTTTAAACGATATCATCTATTTTTAAACCTTAAGAATCCGCAACTTGAACAAAGTCATCTATTTACAATGCTTTAGAATCCGACTTTAAACAATATCCTCTATTTTTAAACCTTGAGAATCCTCAACTTGAACAAAGTCATCTATTTACAATGCTTTAGAATCCGACTTGAAACGATATTATCGATTGTCAAACATTAAGAATCGGCAACTTGAACAAAGTCATCTATTTACAATGATTAAGAATCGAACTTTAAACGATATCATCTTTTTTTAAACCGTAAGAGTCTGACACTTGAACAAAGTAATCTATTAACAATGCTTTAGAATCCGACTTTAAACGATATCATCTATTTTTAAACCTTGAGACTCCTCAACTTGAACAAAGTCATCTATTTACAATGCTTTAGTATCCGACTTTAAACAATATCATCTATTTTCAAACCTTAAGAATCGGCAACTTGAACAAAGTCATCTATTTACAATGCTTTAGAATCCGACTTGAAACGATATCATCTATTTTCAAACATTAAGAATCCGCAACTGGAACAAAGTCATCTATTTACAATGCTTTAGAATCGAACTTTAAACGATATCATCTATTTTCAAACATTAAGAATCGGCAACTTGAACAAAGTCATCTATTTACAATTCTTTAGAATCCGACTTGAAACGATATCATCTATTTTCAAACTTTAAGAATCCGCAACTGTAATAAAGTTATCTACTTACAATGCTTTAGAATCCGACTTTAAACAATATCATCTATTTTCAAACCTTAAGAATCGGCAACTTGAACAAAGTCATCTATTTACAATGATTTAGAATCCGACTTTAAACATTATCATCTATTTTAAAACTTACAGAATCTGCAACATGCACAAAGTTATCTATTTACAATGCTTTAGAATCCGACTTAAACGATATTATCTATTTTAAAACATTAAGGATCCGCAACTCTAACAAAGTCATCTATTTACAATGCTTTAGAATCCGACTTTAAACGATATCATCTATTTTCAAACATCTAGAATCCGCAACTTGAACAACGTTAAAGATTTACAATGCTTTAGAATCCGACTTTAAACGATATCATCGATTTTCAAACATTAAAGTATCCGCTACTTGAACAAAGTCATCTATTTCCAATGCTTTAGAATCGAACTTAAAACCATATTATCTATTTTCAAACATTAAGAATCCGCAACTTTTAAAAATGTATCTATTAACAATGCTTTAGAATCCGACTTAAACGATATCATCTATTTTCAAATCTTAAGAATCCGCAACTTAAAGAAAGTCATCTATTTACAATGATTTAGAATCCGACTTTAAACGATATAATCTATTTTCAAACTTTAAGAATCGGCAACTTGAACAACGTCATCTATTTAGAATGCTTTAGAATCCGACTTACAACGATATCAGCTATTTTCAAACCTTTAGAATCCGCAACTTGAACAAAGTCATCTATTTACAATGCTTTAGAATCCGACTTTAAACGATATAATCTACTTTCAAACATGAGGTATCCGCAACTTAAACAAAGTCATCTAATTACAATGCTTTAGAATCCGACTTAAACGATATCATCTATTTTCAAACATGAAGGATCCGCAACTCAAACAAAGTCATCTATTTACAATGCTTTAGAATCCGACTTTAAACGATATCATCTATTTTCAAACATCAAGAATCCGCAACTTAAACAAATTAATCTATTTACAATGCTTTAGAATCCGACATTAAACGATATCATCTACTTTTAAACTTTAACAACTCGCAACTTGAACAAAGTCATCTACTTACCATGCTTTAGAATCCGACTTGAAACGATATCATCTATTTGGCAACCTTAAGAATCCGCAACTTGAACAAAGTCATCTATTTACAATGTTTTAGAATCCGACTTTAAACGATATCATCAATTTTTAAACCTTAAGAATCCGCAACTTGAACAAAGTCATCTATTTACAATGCTTTAGAATCCGACTTTAAACAATATCATCTATTTTTAAACCTTGAGAATCCTCAACTTGAACAAAGTCATCTATTTACAATGCTTTAGAATCCGACATGAAACGTTATCATCTATTTAACAACTTTAAGAATCCGGAACTGTAATAAAGTCATCTACTTGCAATGCTTTAGAATCCGACTTCAAACAATATATCTATTTTCAAACCTTAATAATCGGCAACTTGAACAAAGCCATCTATTTACAATGATTTAGAATCCGACTTAAAACGATATCATCTATTTTCAAACCTTAAGAATCCGCAACTGTAATAAAGTCATCTACTTACAATGCTTTAGAATCCGACTTTAAACGATATCATCTATTTTCAAACCTTAAGAATCCGCAACTGTAATAAAGTCATCTACTTACAATGCTTTAGAATCGAACTTTAAACGATATCATTTATTTTCAAACATTAAGTATCTGCAACTTGAACAAAGTCATCTATTTACAATACTTTAGAATCCGACTTAAACGATATTATCTATTTTCAAACATTAAGGATCCGCAACTCTAAGAAATTCATCTATTTATAATGCTTTAGAATCCGACTTTAAACGATATCATCTATTTTCAAACATTAAGAATCCTCAACTTAAACAAAGTCATCTATTTACAATGCTTTAGTATCCGACATTAAACGATATCATCTACATTTAAACCTTAACAACTCGCCACTTGAACGAAGTCATCTATTTACAATGCTTTAGAATCCGACTTTAAACGATATCATCTATTTTCAATCTTTTAGAATCGGCAACTTGAACAAAGTCATCTATTTACAATGCTTTAGAATCCGATTTTAAACGATATCATCTATTTTCAAACCTTGAGAATCCGCAACTTGAACAAAGTCATCTATTTACAATGCTTTAGAATCCGACTTGAAACGATATCATCTATTTTCAAACCTCAAAATTCCGCAACTGTAATAAAGTCATCTACTTACAATGATTTAGAATCCGACCTTAAACATACCATCTATTTTCAAACCTTAAGAATCGGCCCCTTGAACAAAGTCATCTATTTACAATGATTTAGAATCCGACTTGAAACGATATAATCTATGTTCACACTTTAAGAATCTGCAACTTGAACAAAGTCATCTATTTACAATGCTTTAGAATCCGACTTGAAACGATATCATCTATTTTTAAACCTTAAGAATCGGCAACTTGTACAAAGATATCTATTTAATATGCTTTAGAATCCGACTTTAAACGATATCATCTATTTTAAAACCTTAAGAATCCGCAACTTAAACAAATTCATCAATTTACAATGCTTTAGTATCCGACATTAAACGATATCATCTATTTTTAAACCTTAACAACTCGAAACTTGAACAAAGTCATCTATTTACAATGCTGTAGAATCCGACTTTAAACGATATCATCTATTTTCAAACCTTGACAATCCGCAACTTGAACAAAGTCATCTATTTCCAATGCTTTAGAATCCGACTATTAACAATATCATCTATTTTCAAACCTTGAGAATCCGCAACTTGAACAAAGTCATATATTGACAATGCTTTAGAATCCGACTTTAAACGATATCATCTATTTTCAAATCTTAAGAATCCGCAACTTGAACAAAGTCATCTATTTACAATGATGTAGAATCCGACTTTAAACGATATAATCGATTTTCAAACTTTAAGAATCGGCAACTTGAACAACGTTATCTATTTACAATGCTTTAGAATCCGACTTGAAACGATATCATCTTTTTTCAAACCTTTATCCGCAACTGGAACAAAGTCATCTATTAACAATGCTTTAGAATCCGACTTTAAACGATATCATCTTTTTTCAAACATTAAGTATCAGCAACTTGAACAAAGTCATCTATTTACAATTCTTTAGAATCCGACTTAAACGATATAATCTATTTTCAAACATTAAGGATCCGCAACTCTAGCAAAGTCATCTATTTACAATGCTTTAGAATCCGACTTTAAACGATATCATCTATTTTACAAACATCAAGAATCTGCAACTTGAACTAAGTCATCTATTTACAATGCTTTAGAATCCGACTTTAAACGATATCATCGATTTTCAAACATTAAGAATCCGCAACTTAAACAAATTCATCTATTTACAATGCTTTAGAATCTGACTTTTAACGATATCATCTATTTTCAAACATTAAGAATTGGCAACTTGAACAAAGTCATCTATTTACAATGCTTTAGTATTCGACATTAAACGATATCATCTACTTTCAGACCTTAACAACTCGCAACTTTAACAAAGTCATCTATTTACAATGCTTTAGAATCCGATTGTAAACGATATCATCTATTTTCAATCCTTAAGAATCGGCAACTTGAATAAAGTCATCTATTTACAATGCTTAAGAATCGAACTTTAAACGATATCATCTATTTTCAAACCTTAAGAGTCCGCAACTTGAAACAAAATCATCGATTTACAATGCTTTAGAATCCGACTTTAAACGATATAATCTATTTTCAAACTTTAAAGATCGGCAACTTGAACAACGTCATCTATTTACAATGCTTTAGAATCCGACTTTAAACGATATCATCTATTTTTAAACCTTAAGAATCCGCAAATGGAACAAAGTCATCTATTTACAATGCTTTAGAATCCGACTTTAAACGATATCATCTATTTTCAATCCTTAAGGATCCGCAACTTGAACAAAGTCATCTATTTACAATGCTTTAGAATCCGACTTAAACGAAATAATCTATTTTCAAACTTTAAGAATCTGCCACTTGAACAAGGTTATCTATTTACAATGCTTTTGAATCCGACTTTAAACGACATCATCTATTTTCAAACATCAAGAATCCGCATTTTGAACAAAGTCATCTATTTACAATGCTTTAGAATCCGACTTTACACGATATCATCTATTTTCAAACATTAAGAATCCGCAACTTGAACAATGTCATCTATTTACAATGCTTTAGAATCCGACTTTAAACGATATCATCTATTTTCAAACCTTAAGAATCCGCAACTTGAACAATGTCATCTATTTACAATGCTTTAGAATCAGACTTTAAACGATATCAATTATTTTCAAACATTAAGAATCCGCAACTTAAACAAAGTCATCTATTTACAATGCTTTAGTATCCGACATTAAACGATATGACTTACTTTTAACCCTTAACATCTCGCAACTTGAACAAAAACATCTATTTACAATGCTTTAGAATCCGACTTTAAACGATATCATCTATTTTCAAACCTTAAGAATCTGCAACTGTAATAAAGTCATCTACTTACAATGCTTTAGAATCCGACTTAAACAATATCATCTATTTTCAAACCTTAAGAATTAGCAACTTGAACAACGTCATCTATTTACAATGCTTTAGAATCCGACTTGAAACGATATCATCTATTTTCAAAACTTTAGACTCCGCAACTTGAACAAAGTCATCTATTTACAATGCTTTAGAATCCGACTTTAAACTATAAGATCTATTTTCAACCTCAAGAATCCGCAACTTGAACACAGTCATCGATTTACAATGCTTTAGAATCCGACTTGAAACGATATCATCTACTTTCAAACCATTAGAGTCCGCAACTTGAACAAAGTCATCTATTTACAATGCTTTAGAATCCGACTTTAAACGATATCATCTATTTTCATATCTTAAAAATCCGCAACTTGAACAAAGTCATCTATACAATGATTTAGAATCCGACTTTAAACGATATAATCTATTTCAAACTTTAAGAATCGGCAACAGTAACAAAGTCATCTATTTACAATGCTTTAGAATCCGACTTGAAACGATATCATCTATTTTCAAACCTTAAGAATCCGCAACTGGAACAAAGTCATCTATTTACAATGCTTTAGAATCCGACTTTAAACGATATCATCTATTTTCAAACATTAAGTATCCGCAACTTGAACAAAGTCATCTATTTACAATGCTTTAGAATCCGACTTAAACGATATCATCTATTTTCAATCATTAAGGATCCGCAACTCTAACAAAGTCATCTATTTACAATGCTTTAGAATCCGACTTTAAACGATATCATCTATTTTCAAACATCAAGATTCCGCAACTTGAACAAAGTCAAAGATTTACAATGCTTTAGAATCCAAATTTAAACGATATCATCTATTTTCAAACCCTAAGAATCCGCAACTTACACAAATTCATCTATTTACAATGCTTTAGAATCCGACTTTAAACAATATCATCTATTTTCAAACATTAGGTATCCGCAACTTTAACAAAGTCATCTATTTACAATGCTTTAATATCCGACATTAAACGATATAATCTACTTTTAAACCTTAACAACTCGCAACTTGAACAAATTCATCTATTTACGATGCTTTAGAATCCGACTTTAAACGATATCATCTATTTTCAATCCTTAATAATCGGCAACTTGAACAATCTCATCTATTTACAATGCTTTAGAATCCGACTTGAAACGATATCATCTATTTTCAAACTTTAAAAATCCGCAACTTGAACAAAGTCATCTATTTACATAATTTAGAATCCGACTTAAAACGATATCATCTATTTTCAAACATTAAGGATCCACAACTCTAACAAGGTCATCTATTTACAATGCTTTAGAATCCGACTTTAAACGATATTATCTATTTTACAAACATTAAGTATCCGCAACTTGAACAAAGTCATCTATTTACAATGCTTTAGAATCCGACTTTAAACGATATCATCTATTTTCAAACTTTAAAAATCCGCAACTTGAACAAAGTCATCTATTTACATAATTTAGAATCCGACTTTAAACGATATCATCCATTTTCAAACATTAAGGATCCACAACTCTAACAAGGTCATCTATTTACAATGCTTTAGAATCCGACTTTAAACGATATCATCTATTTTACAAACATTAAGTATCCGCAACTTGAACAAAGTCATCTATTTACAATGCTATAGAATCCGACTTTAAACGATATCATCTATTTTACAAACATAAAGAATCGTCAACTTGAACAAAATCATCTACTAACAATGATTTAAAATCCGACTTTAAACGATATCATCTATTTTCCAAACTTAAGAATCCGCAACTTGAACAAAGTCATCTATTTACAATGCTTAAGAAACGAACTTTAAACGATATCATCTATTTTCAAACCTTAAGAGTCCGCAACTTGAACAAAGTCATCTATTTACAATTCTTTAGAATTCGACTTTAAACGATATCATCTATTTTCAAACCCTAAGCATCCGCAACTTGAACAAAGTCATCTATTTACAATTCTTTAGAATTCGACTTTAAACGATATCATCTATTTTCAAACCCTAAGAATCCGCAACTTGAACAAAGTCATCCATTTACAATGCTTTAGAATCCGACTTTTAAAGACATCATCTATTTTCAAACCATAAGTATCCGCAACTGGAACAAAGTCATCTATTTACAATGCTTAAGAAACGAACTTTGAACGATATAATCTATTTTCAAACCTTAAGAGTCCGCAACTTGAACAAAGTCATCTATTTACAATTCTTTAGAATCCGACTTTAAACAATATCATCTATTTTCAAACATCAATAATCCGCAACTTGAACAAAGTCATCTATTTACAATGCTTTAGAATACGACTTTAAACGATATCATCTATTTTCAAACCTTAACAACTCGAAACTTGAACAAAGTCATCTATTTAACAATGCTAAAGAATCGAACTTTAAACGATATCATCTATTTTCAAACCTTAAGAATCCGCACCTTGAACAAAGTCATCTATTTACAATGCTTTAGAATCCGACTTTAAACGATATCATCTATTTTCATATCTTAAAAATCCGCAACTTGAACAAAGTCATCTATTTACAATGATCTATAATCCGACTTTAAACGATATAATCTATTTTCAAACTTTAAGAATCGGCAACTTGAACTAAGTCACTTATTTACTATGCTTTAGAATCCGACTTGAAACGATATCATCTATTTTCAAACCTTTAGAATCCGCAACTGGAACAAAGTCATCTATTTACAATGCTTTAGAATCCGACTTTAAACGATATCATCTATTTTCAAACATTAAGTATCCGCAACTTGAACCAAGTCATCTATTTACAATGCTTTAGAATCCGACTTCAACGATATCCTCTATTTTCAAACATCAAGAATCCGCCACTTGAACAACGTCATCTATTTACAATGCTTTAGAATCCGACTTAAAACGATATCATCTATTTTCAAACATCAAGATTCCGCAACTTGAACAAAGTCAAAGATTTACAATGCTTTAGAATCCAAATTTAAACGATATCATCGATTTTCAAACATTAAGAATCCGCAACTTACACAAATTCATCTATTTACAATGCTTTAGAATCCGACTTTAAACAATATACCTATTTTCAAACATTAAGTATCCGCAACTTTAACAAAGTCATCTATTTACAATGCTTTAGTATCCGACATTAAACGATATAATCTACTTTTAAACCTTAACAAATCGCAACTTCAACAAATTCATCTATTTACAATGCTTTAGAATCCGACTTTAAGCGATATCATCTATTTTCAATTCTTAAGAATCGGCAACTTGAACAATCTCATCTATTTACAATGCTTTAGAATCCGACTTGAAACGATATCATCTATTTTTAAACCTTAAGATTCCGCAACTGAACCAAGTCATCTATTTACAATGATTTAGAATCACACTTTAAACGATATCATCTATTTTCAAACATTAAGAATCCGCAACTTGATCAAATGCATCTATTTACAATGCTTTAGAATCCGACTTTGAACAATATCATCTATTTTTAAACCTTAACAACTCGCAACTTGAACAAATTCATCTATTTACAATGCTTTAGAATCCGACTTTAAACGATATCATCTATTTTCAATCCTTAAGAATCGGCAACTGGAACAAAGTCATCTATTTACAATGCTTTAGAATCCGACTTGAAACGATATCATCTATTTTCAAAACTTAAGATTCCGCAACTGAACCAAGTCATCTATTTACAATGCTTTAGAATCCGACTTTAAACGATATCGTCTATTTTCAAACATTAAGAATCCGCAACTGGATCAAATGCATCTATTTACAATGCTTTAGAATCCGCCTTTAAACAATATCATCTATTTTCAAACCTAAAGAATCTGCAACTTGAACAAAGTCATCTATTTACAATGCTTTAGAATCCGACTTTTAAAGACATCATCTATTTTCGAACCTTAAGTATCTGCAACTGGAACAAAGTCATCTATTTACAATGCTTTAGAATCCGACTTTAAACGATATTATCTATTTTCAAACATCAAGAATCCGCAACTTGAACAAAGTCATCTATTTACAATGCTTAAGAATCAAACTTTAAACGATATCATCTATTTTCAAACCTTAAGAGTCCGCAACTTGAACAAAGTCATCTATTTACAATTCTTTAGAATTCGACTTTAAACGATATCATCTATTTTCAAACCCTAAGAATCCGCAACTTGAACAAAGTCATCTATTTACAATTCTTTAGAATTCGACTTTAAACGATATCATCTATTTTCAAACCCTAAGAATCCGCAACTTGAACAAAGTCATCTATTTACAATTCTTTAGAATCCGACTTTAAACGATATCATCTATTTTACAAACATTAAGAATCCGCAACTTGAACAACGTCATCTATTTACAATGCTTTAGAATCCGACTTGAAACGATATAATCTATTTTCAAACCTTAAGAATCAACAACTAGAACGAAGTCATCTATTTACAATGCTTTAGAATCCGACTTTAAACAATATTTCTATTTTCAAACATTAAGTATCCGCAACTTGAACAAAGTCATCTATTTACAATGCTTTAGAATCCGACTGAAACGATATCATCTATTTTCAAACATTAAGGATCCACAACTCTAACAAGGTCATCTATTTACAATGCTTAAGAATCGAACTTTAAACGATATCATCTATTTTCAAACCTTAAGAGTCCGACACTTGAACAAAGTCATCTATTTACAATGCTTTAGTATCCGACATTAAACGATATCATCTACTTTTAAACCTTAACAACTCGCCTCTTGAACTAATTCATCTATTTACAATGCTTTAGAATCCGACTTTAAACGATATCATCTATTTTCAAACCTAAAGAATATGCAACTTAAACAAAGTCATCCATTTACAATGCTTTAGAATCCGACTTTTAAAGACATCATCTATTTTTAAACCTAAAGTATCCGTAACTGGAACAAAGTCATCTATTTACAATGCTTTAGAATCCGACTTGAAACGATATCATCTATTTTCAAACATCAAGAATCCGCAACTTGAACAATGTCATCTATTTACAATGCTTTAGAATCTGACTTTAAACGATATCATCTATTTTCAAACCTTAACAACTCGAAACTTGAACAAAGTCATCTATTTACAATGCTTAAGAATCGAACTTTAAACGATATCATCTATTTTCAAACCTTAAGAATCCGCAACTTGAACAAAGTCATCTATTTACAATGCTTTAGAATCCGACTTTAAACAATATCATCTATTTTCAAACCTTGAGAATCCTCAACTTGAACAAAGTCATCTATTCACAATGGTTTAGAATCCGACTTTAAACGATATCATCTATTTTCAAATCTTAAGAATCCGCAACTTGAACAAAGTCATCTATTTACAATGATTTAGAATCCGACTTTACACGATATAATCTATTTTCAAACCTTAAGTATCCGGAACTGGAACAAAGTCATCTATTTACAATGATTTAGAATCCGACTTTAAACGATATCATCTATTTTCAAACATCAAGAATCCGCAACTTGAACAAAGTCATCTATTTACAATGCTTTAGAATCCGACTTTAAACGATATCATCTACTTTCAAACCTTAACAACTCGAAACTTGAACAAAATAATTTATTTACAATGCTTAAGAATCGAACTTTAAACGATATCATCTATTTTAAACCATAAGAGTCCGCAACTTGAACAAAGTCATCTATTTACAATTCTTTAGAATCCGACTAGAAACGATATCATCTATTGTCAAACCTTAAGAGTCCACAACTTAAACAAAGTCATCTATTTACAAGGTTTTAGAATCTGACTTTAAACGATATCATCTATTTTCAAACCTTAAGAATCCGCAACTTGAACAAAGTAATCTATTTACAATGCTTTAGAATCCGACTTGAAACGATATAATCTATTTTCAAACCTTAAGAATCGGCAACTTGAACAAAGTCATCTATTTACAATTCTTTAGAATCTGACTTGAAACGATATCATCTATTTTCAAACTTTAAGAGTCCGCAACTTGAACAAGGTCATCTATTTACAATGCTTTAGAATCCGACTTTAAACGGTATCATCTATTTTCAAACATAAGGAATCCGCAACTTGAACAAAGTCATCTATTTACCATGCTTTAGAATCCGACTTTAAACGATATCATCTATTTTTAAACCTAAAGAATCCGCAATTTGAACAAAGTCATCTATTTACAATGCTTTAGAATGCGACTTTAAACATTATAATCTATTTTCAAACTTTAAGAATACGCAACTGTAATAAAGTCATCTACTTACAATGCTTTAGCATCCGACTTTAAACGATATCATCTATTTTCAAACCTTTAGACTCCGCAACTTGAACAAAGTATCTATTTACAATGCTTTAGAATTCGACTTTATACGATATCATCTATTTTCAAACCTTCAGTATAAGCAACTTGAACAAAGTCATCTATTTACAATGATTCGGAATCCGACTTTAAACGATATCATCTATTTTTAAACCATAAGAATCCGCAACTTGAACAAAGTCATCTATTTACAATGCTGTAGAATCTGACTTTAAACGATATCATCTATTTTCAAACCTTTAGAATACGCAACTTGAACAAAGTCATCTATTTACAATGCTTTAGAATCCGATTTAAAACGATATCATCTATTTTCAAACATAAAGAATCCGCAACTTTAACAATGTCATCTATTTACAATGCTTTAGTATCCGACTTGAAACGATATCATCTATTTTCAAACCTTAAGAATCCGCAACTGTAACAAAGTCATCTATTAACAATGATTTAGAATCCGACTTTGAACGATATCATCTATTTTAAAACCTTAAGAATCGGACACTTGAACAAAGTCATCTATTTACAAAGCTTTAGAATGCGACTTTAAACATTATAATCTATTTTCAAACCTTAAGAATCCGCAACTGTAATAAAGTCATCTACTTGGAATGCTTTAGAATCCGACTTCAAACAATATCATCTATTTTCAAACCTTGAGAATACGCAACTTGAACAATGTCATCTATTTACAATGCTTTAGAATCCGACTTGAAACGATATCATCTATTTTCAATGCTTTAGACGGTGCAATTGAACAAATTATCTATTTCCAATGCTTTAGAATCCGACTTTAAACGATATTATCTATTTTCAAACATAAAGAATCCGCCACTTGGACAAAGACATCTATTTACAATGCTTTGGAATCCGACTTTACACGATATCATCTATTTTTAAACCTAAAAAATCTGCAACTTGAACAAAGTCATCTATTTACAATGCTTTAGAATCCGACTTTAACGGATATCATCTATTTTTAAACCTTAAGAATCCGCAACTTGAAGAAAGTCATCTATTTACAATGGTTTAGAATCACACTTTAACCGATATCATCTATTTTCAAACCTTAAGAATCCGTAACTTGAACAAAGTCATCTATTTACAATGCTTTAGAATCCGACTTTCAACGATATCATCTATTTTTAAACCTTTAGAAGACGCAACTTGAACAAAGTCATCTATTTACGATGCTTTAGAATCCGACTTTAAACCATATCATTTATTTTCAAACCTTAAGAATCCGCAACTTGAACAAAGTCATCTATTTACAATGCTTTAGAATCCGACTTTAAACGATATTATCTAGGTTCAAACCTTTAGAATCCGCCACTTGAACTAATTCATCAATTTACAATCCTTTAGAATGCGACTTTAAACGATATCATCTATTTTCAAACCTTAAGAATCCGCAACTTGAACAAAGTCATCTATTTACAATGCTTTAGAATCCGACTTTAAACGATATCATCTATTTTCAAACCTTTAGAATGCGCAACTTGCACAAAGTCATCTATTTACAATGCTTTAGAATCACACTTTAAACGATATCATCTATTTTCAAACCTTAAGAATCCGCAACTCTAACAAAGTCATCTATTTACAATGCTTTAGAATCCGACTTTAAACATTATAATCTATTCTCAAACCTTCAGAATCCGCCTTGAACAAAGCTATCTATTTACAATGCTTTAGAATCCGACTTTAAACTATATCATCTATTTTACACCCTTTAAGAATCGGCAACTTTAACAAAGTCATCTATTTACAATCCTTTAGAATCCGACTGTAAACGATATCTTCTATTTTAAAAGCTTAAGAATCGGCGACTTGAACAAGTCATCCATTTACAATGCTTTAGAATCCGACTTTGAAAGATATCATCTATTTTCCATCGTTAAGAATCCGCAACTTGAACAAAGTAATCTATTTACAAGGTTTTAGAATCCGACTTTAAACGATATCATCGATTTCCAAACCTTTAGAATCCGCAACTTAAACAAAGTCATTTATTTACAATGCTTCAGAATCCGGGATTTAACGATATCATCTATTTTCAACCTTTCAGACTTCGCAACTTGAACAAAGTCATCTATTTACAATGCTTTAGAATCCGACTTTAAACATAATAATCTATTTTCGACCCTTAAGAATCCGCAACTTGAACAAAGTCATCTATTTACAATGCTTTAGAATCCGACTTTAAACAATATCATCTATTTTACACCTTTTAAGAATCGGCAACTTGAACAAAGTCATCTATTTACAATCCTATAGAATCTTGAGATAATAACGAAGGTCGCAAGTCACTGTTAACCTCCAAAGCAGCTCTTACTGCTCGACACGTGCACTCGCTTCGCACACTCCGTTTCTCTGAGACGGTACGAGACTCGCTTTTTATAATATCCAGTCACACCTAATTTCCATACGTGCAGCGAGACTTTGCGAGATTTGTCGTGAACTGTATGTAATAAACATTCAGGGACGCCATGTTGGATTTATTTCCTTCTTTCTTTCTTTCACTCGCAGCGCACAGGACAAGCAAACCCGAGGACGTTTCGCAAGTAAGCTCTCTTCATGTTCATGTTCCCTACACTCCCCCCTGATCTCATGATCACAGAGATGGCAGGGAGGCCTAGATCGCCTTCGCCGGTTGCTTCTTCGGAGGGGGACAACGCAAGCCTCATCTTCGCTTGTGCTCTCGTCCGCGGTCTGAGGGTCGAGAAACATTGCGTCCGCTGGGATACTGCTGATATCCGAGTCACTGTCCGATGGGGCTGCTGCAAGCCAGAGCGATGCCTCACTGCTCTCTGACTCCGACTCGCTCTTGTCGTTCAGTGATGATTGCGTTGCTAACCGTAGGTCCCTAATGTGACGGGGCATACCGTCGACTCGCACCGCCTGTGGGCTGATTACCTCGGTGACGCGTCCAACTCCGTATTTCGTCGTACACTTGCCGCGCGGGTTCTTAATCCAGACGACATCCCCTTTTTTCAGTTTCTCTTTGGTTACTTCCAGTTCAGGCAGCGGGTTAGTCTCTATGTCTTTCACCCTGACGTGATACCTGTGCAAGGTGTCAGCCGGCGCTGTAGAGGGTGAAACATTATCCTTTGGGGTTACGTTATACAGGTAGACTGCCTCAAATACCGTGCAGCCCGTCATGGCCGCAATGGTTTTGACGGTTCTGTGATTCCGCTCGATGACCCCATTTCCACTCGGTACGTGGGCGCATCGAAACCTCAGGTGTACTCCCCAGCCTCAGCAAACTTTCTGAACTGCTCACTAGTGAATGCAGCGCCATTGTCGGTTAATATCTCCGTTGGGGGGCCACGTTCAAGAAAAATATTGTTTAACTGACGGATGATGCTGGCTGCATCCTGCCGGCGCAGCATGCGCCATATCGCAAACCTGGATGGACCGCAATCAATGAGAGTCAAGAAATCCTCACCGTTGTGGTGAGTAATATCCATCGCCAGCCGGTTCCAATGGCTTTCCACTACCAGCTTTCCTTTCTCCCAGTGAACGGGTGCTGGATCAATGGATTGGCATGCTATACAATCTTTGACCACTTTCCTGACGTCTGCCTTTTGTACTCCTGGTCAACCAACTTAGCGAAATATAGGGTCCGCTTGACCCCAGGGTGCCCGGTTTGTTGGTGGACTTCTTTGATGGTATTAGATCGAACGGGGCTCATGGAAGCGGCGCAGGCGGGCTGCATGGGTTCAATAGTCTTTCTTATGGCATCAAGCCATCTTTGAGGTACTCTCGTCAAACAATCTGCTTTGTTCAGGCTGGATTTGACCAGGGACACCTCTATTGACAGCGCATATTCGTTCACCAGCTTCATGATCGTGTCGAGCCGCCGTCGGATGAGCATCTCGCTCGTGGCTTTGGTTCGTATTCTGGCCCTTCCGGTGAGAGTATCTGAAATCCACTTATGGACGCAAGCAGAATCCGTGAATACTCGCAGGGTGGTCGTCTTCCAAAGGATTGCCAAGTTTATCCCCTTGATAACCGCATCAAGTTCTGCCAGGTTTATGTGCTGGGAGTCCTTTTCTGGGCGTAACCAGCAAGCGTCTTCCACCACCATTCCATCATGGACCACCGATACACCAATGGCGAGAGAGCTTGCATCAACCCACACACTAAGGTTCTGGCTGTCGACGCACCATCTGCCTCGCGTTGGGCCTTCTTTGTGCACCCTGGTGAGGACTTCTTTGAGCATTGTATTGAGAGGGATGTCATGAGTTTCGTCATCCCATCCAGTGGTGACGTCGGAGGCTCTTCGCTTAATAAATGCCACCGCAACACGAAGCCAGCCGCCGACAGGAAGGTGTCCAACTAACTTTCCGCACAAGGAAAACACGTTTCGTCGTGTAACAATACAAGGCATGTCCGGGGTTTCATTTCCTCGTTTCCAATACAGAACGTCATCTTCCTCCCAGACCTGCAAACCAAGTACCCGTGCGCCATGTCGTAGCCTTTCCGGTTCCTTGCTGAGAAGGCCAAAGTTGTAGAGATGCTCCCTCACGCGCGCCGCAGATACAATTTCCTCGTCCACGTACACGTCATCAATATATGCAGACGTTGCCCGCTGAATGCGCTCATCTTTAGTCAGAATGGTGTCAACAATCATTAGCATAATTGATGGCGCAACATTAAGTCCAAATCCCATGCGGGTTAGGCAATACCTTTTCCCCTTGATGAGCACCGTTTGATAGGGCCATAGTGATTTGTGTACACGCACTTGAAGGTATGCTTTGTGAAGATCCAGTACAGATACATTAGATCCCACTTGCCGCCATTCCCTCAACTTTTCAGTGCATACGTCCGCGCGAGCTGTAAAAGGGTCCGCGTGCTCATTCAATTCTCGATAGTCGAGCACCGGCCTCACCTTCTGCTTATTCTGTTGGATAACCGCCATTAACGGGATCA
Organism: Sepiola atlantica; assembly: GCA_963556195.1. NCBI lineage: Eukaryota > Metazoa > Mollusca > Cephalopoda > Sepiida > Sepiolidae > Sepiola > Sepiola atlantica. The sequence goes on from CAUVYP010001127.1 coordinate 173,439, forward strand.
GGCACTTTGGAGGACCCAATTCCTTCTCTGAATACGGTACTAGCCATCCATTACTAATCCAAGTTTGTAGTTCCGTGTCGTATTCTGCACGAGCTCCGGGGGGAATTTTGTATTCTGGCACCTTATTGCATAAATTCTCGGGTGGCTGCTCCTCCGACCACTTCCAGGAGACTGTCCAGGATTTTGTGCGCTGGTCGAATTCCGCACAAAAATCAGGCTGTTCCAGCTTCATAGCTGCACTCAGAGCAAGGCCCGCTTTTGCAAAATGTGCCCTACCCTCACCATCAATGCGTACACCTCCCAATTCCTTGATGACGTCCATTCCCAGGAGTAGGTCGTAACCGAGCAGGTCACCGTTTATAACCAAGGCTCGTGCGGTTACTGTAGGCCCATCGCCGACACCTGCGCGAATGATGCTAACGCCACAAGAGGCAATCGAGCCACCGCCAACCGTCAATACCGGGATCCTTTCCTTATCCCATGCGTCACAGCATGCTTTGCGCACGAGGGTCTGCGTGCACCTGGTGTCTACGAGCGCGAAGCGCTCACGCCCGTTTACGCGCACGCTCACTGTGGGTAGCGCCTTATTTGGCGACGATCTGGGGAGAAGACTGGCGCTATAGCTTACTCCCCTTGCCCGTTTCCCGGACAACCTCTTGCCACGTGACCCAGCTTGTTGCACCGGTAATAACGCACGCGTTTTAACGTTCCTCGATCGGGCGCGTCCTTTGCACCGCTTCGGCTACGGCAGTCTTTTGAAAAATGATTCGGCCCGCCACATTTGTAGCATCTCACGTCTTCTGTTGGTGGTGAAGACGCTTCCGCAGCTGCCGAAACCGGCTCTGTGTCCTCTTTCAAAATGTTTCGGGCTCTGGCCAACAACTCGTCAAGCCCAATCTCACTGAGTCTGGACGATGCTCGCAGCAGTCTGCTGGCGCCGTCTGGGAGTCCAGTCAGAAAAGCGCATCCCAGTATTCGCTCGCTTGTTCCACCAAACGGCGCGGCTAGCCTCCTCAAATCGGCCAGGTAGACGTCCACAGTCTCATCTAGCCCAAGCCGCCGTTCGCTGAACTGCCTCCAGGCGACGAAAGGGTCCACAGCAAAGGCTGCGTATAGCGCCTGCCTAATTTCCTCCACGCCTGGTTCGTCTCCGAGCTGCTGATACACCGAATATGCTCCTTTGGTCAGCCTCAGCGGGATGACCAGTGCAGGATCCTTTATATTGCAAAGTCTGCAGACGCGCTCGGCTTTCTCCCACCACTCGACTACAGAGGGTCCGGAGGGGGAGCCGTCGAACTCGGGTATTAACCTCAAGTCGAATTTGTCCATCGCCGAGATAGCTTGAAATAATAACGAAGGTCGCAAGTCACTGTTATCCTCCAAAGCAGCTCTTACTGCTCGACACGTGCACTCGCTTCGCACACTCCGTTTCTCTGTTACGGTACGAGACTCGCTTTTTATAATATCCAGTACACCTAATTTCCATACGTGCAGCGAGACTTTGCGAGATTTTGCGTGAACTGTATGTAATAAACATTCAGGGACGCCATGTTGGATTTCTTTCCTTCTCTCTTTCTTTCACTCGCAGCGCACAGGACAAGCAAACCCGAGGACGTTTCGCAAGTAAGCCCTCTTCATGTTCATGTTCCCTACAAATCTGACTTTAAACGATATCATCTTTTTTCCAACCTAAAGAATCCGCAACTTTAACAAAGTCACCTATTTACAATGCTGTAGAATCCGACTTTAAACGATATCATCTATGTTCGAACCTTAAGAATTGGCAACTTGAACAAAGTCATCAATTTACAGTGCTTTAGAATCAAACTTTAAACGATATCATCTATTTTAAAAGCTTAAGAATCAGCGACTTGAACAAGTCATCTATTTACAATGCTTTAGAATCCGACTTTAAAAGACATCATCTATTTTCAAACCTAAAGAATCCGGAACTGGAACTAAGTCATCAATTTACAATGCTTTAGAATTTGACTTTAAAAGATATCATCTATTTTCAAACCTTAAGACTCCGCAACTGGAACAAAGTCATCTATTTACAATGCTTTAGAATCAGACTTGTAACATTATAATCTATTTTCAAACCTTAAGAATCCGCAAATTAAACAATGTCATCTATATACAATGCTTTAGAATCCGACTTTAACCGATATACTCTATTTTCAAACCTCAAGAATCCGCAACTTAAACAAAGTCATCCATTTACAATGCTTTAGTATTCGACTTTAAAAGATATCATCTATTTTCAAACCTTAAGAATCCGCAACTTAAACAAAGTCATCCATTTACAATGCTTTAGTATTCGACTTTAAAAGATATCATCTATTTTCAAACCTTAAGAATCCGCAACTTGAACAAAGTCATCTATATTCAATGCTTTAGAATCCGACTTAAACAATATCATCTATTTTCAAACCTTAAGAATCCGCAACTTGAAACAAGTCATCTATTTACAATGCTTTAGAATCCGACTTAAAACGATATCATCTATAAACCAACCTTAAGAATCTGTAACTTGAACTAAGTCATCAATTTACAATGCTTTAGAATCCGACTTTAAACGATATCATCTATTTTCAAACCTTTAGAATCCGGAACTTGAACAAAGTCATCTATTTACAATGCTTTAGAATGCCCCTTTAAACGATATTATCTATTTTCAAACCTTAAGAATCGGCCACTTACACAATGTTACCTATTTACAATGCTGTAGAATCCGACTTTAAACGATATCATCTATTTTCGAACCTTAAGCATCGGCAACTTGAACAAAGTCATCTATTTACAGTGCTTTAGAATCCGACTTTAAACGATATCATCTATTTTAAAAGCTAAAGATTCGGCGACTTGAACAAGCAATCTATTTACAATGCTTTAGAATCCGACTTTAAACGATATCGTCTATTTTACACCCCTTAAGAATCCGCAACTGGAACAAAGTCATCTATTTACAATCCTTTAGAATCCGACTTTAAACGATATCATCAATTTTCAAACCTTAAGAGTCCGCAACTTAGAACAAAGTCATCTATTTACAATGCTTTAGAATCCGACTTTAACCTATATCATCTATTTTCTAACATCAAGAATCCGCAACTTGAACAAGGTCATCTATTTACAATGCTTTAGAATCCGACTTATAACGATATCATCTATTTTCAAACCTTAATAATCAGCAACTTAGAAAAAAGTCATCTATTTACAATGCTTTAGTATTCGACTTTAAAAGATATCATCTATTTTCCAATCTTAAAAATCCGCAACTTGAACAAAGTCATCTATATTCATTGCTTTAGAATCCAACATTAAACGATATAATCTATTTTTTAAACTTTAAGAATCGCCAACTAGAACTAAGTCATCTATTTACAATGCTTTAAAGTCCGATTTAAAACGATATCATCTATTTTCAAAATTTAAGAATCCGCAACTTGAACAAAGTAATCTATTTACAATGCTTTAGAATCCGACTTTAAACGATATCATCTATTTTCAAACCTTAAGAATCCGCAACTGTAACAATGTCATCTATTTACAATGCTTTAGAATCCGACTTAAAACGATATCATCTATTTTCAAACCTTAAGAATCCGCAACTTGAACAAAGTCATCTATTTACAATGCTTTAGAATCCGACTTTAAACGATATCATCTATTTTACACCCCTTAAGTATCGGAAACTTGAACAAAGTCATCTGTTTACAATCCTTTAGAATCCGACTTTAAACGATACCATCTTTTTTAAAAGCTTAACAATCGGCGACTTAAACAAGTCATCTATTTACAATGCTTTCGAATCCTACTTTAAACGATATCATCTATTTTTAAACCTTAAGAATCGGCAACTTGAACAAAGTCATCTATTTACAATGCTTCAGAATCCGACTTTAAACGATATCATCTATTTTCAAACCTTAAGAATCCGCAGCTTCCACAAAGTGATCTATTTACGATGCTTTAGAATCCGACGGTAAACGATATCATCTATTTTCAAACCTTAAGAATCTGCAACTTAAACAATGTCACCTATTTACAATGCTTTAGAATCCGACTTTAAACGATATCATCCATTTTAAAAGCTTAAGAATCGGCGACTTGAACAAGTCATCTATTTACAATGCTTTAGAATCCGACTTTAAACGATATCATCTATTTTCAAACCTTAAGAATCCGCAACTGGAACAAAGTCATCTATTTACAATTCTTTAGAATCCGACTTTAAACGATATCATCTATTTTCAAACCTTAAAAATCCGCAACTGTTACAATGTCATCTATTTACAATGCTTTGGAATCCGACTTTAAACGATATTATCTATTTTCAAACCTTAAGAATCGTCAACTTGACCCGAGTCATCTATTTACAATGCTTTAGAACCTGACTTTAAACGAAAACATCTATTTTAAAACTTTAAGAATCCGCAACTTGAACAAAGTCATCTATTTACAATGCTGTAGAATCCGACTTTAAACATAATCATCTATTTTCAAACCTTAAGAATCCGCAACTGTAACAAAGTCATCTATTTACAATGCTTTAGAATCCGACTTTCAACGATATCATCTATTTTACCACCTTAAGAATCGGCAACTTGAACAAAGTCATCTATTTACAAGTCTTTAGAATCCGACTATAAACAATACTATCTATTCTCGAAGCTGAAGAATCCGCAACTTGAACAAAGTCATCTATTTACAAGGCTTTAGAATCACACTTTAAACGATATCATCTATTTTCAAACCTTAACTATCGGAAACTTGAACAAAGTCATCTATTTACAATGCTTTAGAATCCGACTTTAAACATTATCATCTATTTTCGAACATTAAGAATCGGAAACTTAACCAAAAACATCTATTTACAATGCTTCAGAATCCGACTTTAAACGATATTATCTATTTTCAAACCTCAAGAATAGCAACTTAAACAAAGTCATCTATTTACAATGCTTTAGAATCCGACTTTAAACGATATCATCTATTTTCACACGTTAAGAATCGGCAACTTGAACAATGTCATCTGTTTACAATGCTTAAGAATCGAACTTTAAACGATATCATCTATTTTCAAACCTTAAGAGTCCGCAACTTGAACAAAGTCATCTATTAACAATGCTTTAGAATCCGACTTTAAACGATATCATCTATTTTTAAACCTTGAGAATCCTCAACTTGAACAAAGTCATCTATTTACAATGCTTTAGAATCCGACTTGAAACGATATCATCTATCTTCTAACATTAAGAATCGGCAACTTGAACAAAGTCATCTACTTACAATGCTTTAGAATCCGACTTTAAACGATATCATCTATTTTCAAACCTTAAGAATCCGCAACTTGAACAAAGTCATCTATTTACAATGCTTTAGAATCCGACTTTAAACGATATCATCTATTTTTAAACCTTAAGAATCCGCAACTTGAACAAAGTCATCTATTTACAATGCTTTAGAATCCGACTTTAAACAATATCATCTATTTTTAAACCTTGAGAATCCTCAACTTGAACAAAGTCATCTATTTACAATGCTTTAGAATCCGACTTAAACGATATTATCTATTTTCAAACATTAAGGATCCGCAACTCTAACAAAGTCATCTATTTAAAATGCTTTAGAATCCGACTTTAAACGATATCATCTATTTTCAAACATCAAGAATCCACAACTTGAACAAAGTCAAAGATTTACAATGCTTTAGAATTCGACTTTAAACGATATCATCGATTTTGAAACCTTAAGAATCCGCAACTTGAACAAAGTCATTTATTTGCATTGCTTTAGAATCCGACTTTAAACAATATCATCTATTTTGAAACCGTTTGAATCGGCAACTTGAACAAAGTCATCTATTAACAATGCTTTAGAATACCCCTTTCCAACGATATCTTCTATTTTCAAACTTTCCGAATATGCAACTTGAACAAAGTACCCTATTTACAATGCTTTAGAATCATTCTTTCAACGATATCATCTATTTTAAACCTAAAGAATCCGACACTTGAACAAAGTCATCTATTTATAATGCTTTGGAATCCGACTTTAAACGATATTATCTATTTTCAAACCTTAAGAATCCGCAACTATAACAAAGTCATCTATTTACAATGCTTTAGAATCCGACTTTAAACGATATTATCTATTTTCAAACCTTGAAAATCGGCAACTTGAACAAAGTCATCTATTTACAATGCTTTTGAATCCGACTGTAAACAATACTATCTATTCTCAAAGCTGAAGAATCCGCAACTTGAACAAAGTAATGTATTTACAATGCTTTAGAATCCGACTTTAAACGATATCATCTAGTTTTAAACCTTAAGAATCCGCAACTTGAACAAAGTCATCTATTTATAATTCTTTGGAATCACACTTTAAACGATATCATCTATTTTCAAACCTTAAGAATCCGCAACTTGAACAAAGTCATCTATTTACAATGCTTTAGAATCCGACTTTAAACATAATCATCTATTTTAAAATCTTACGAATCCACAACTTGAACAAAGTCATCTATTTACAATGCTTTAGAATCCGACTTTCAACGATACCATCTATTTTCACACCTTAACGAATCGGCAACTTGAACAAAGTCATCTATTTACAATGCTTTAGAATCCGATTTGAAACGATATTATCTATTTTCAAACCTTAAGAATCCGCAACTGAAACAAAGTCATCTATTTACAATGCTTTAGAATCCGACTTTAACCGATATCATCTATTTTCAAACCTTAAGAATCCGCAACTGGAACAAAGTCATCTATTTATAATGCTTTAGAATCCGGCTTTAAACGATATCATCTATTTTCAAACCTTAAGAATCTGCAACTTAAACAATGTCATCTATTTACAATGCTTTAGAATCCGACTTTAATGGATATCCTCTTTTCAAACCTTAAGAATCGGCAACTTGAACAAGGTCATCTATTTACAATGCTTTAGAATCCGACTTTAAACGATATCATCTATTTTCAAACCTTCAGAATCCGCCACTTGAACAAAGTCATCTATTTACAATGCTTTAGAATCCGACTTTAAACGATATTATTTATTTTAACTCTCAAGAATGGCAACTTCAACAAAGTCATCTATTTACAATGCTTTAGAATCCGACTTTAAACGATATTATCTATTTTCAAACCTTAGAAATCGGCAACTGGAACGAAGCCATCTATTTACAATGCTTTAGAATTTGACTGTAAACGATACTATTTATTCTCAAAGCTGAAGAATCCGCAACTTGAACAAAGTCATCTATTTACAATGCTTTAGAATACTAAATCCAACGATATCATCTATTTCCGAACGTTAAGAATACGCAACTTGAACAAAGTCATCTATTTACAATGCTTAAGTATCCGACTTTTAACAACATCATCTATTTTAAACCTTAAGAATCCGCAACTTGAACTATATCATCTATTTACAATGCTTTAGAATCACACTTTAAACGATATCATCTATTTTCAAACCTCCAGAGTCCGCAACTTGAACAAGTCATCTATTTACAATGATTTAGAATCCGACATAAAACAACATCATCTATTTTCAAACCTTAAGAATCTGCAACTGAACAAAGTCATCTATTTACAATGCTTTAGAATCCGACTTGAAACGATATCATCTATTTTCACACCTTAAGAATCGGCAACTTGAACAAAGTCATCTATTTACAATGCTTTAGAATCCGATTTGAAACGATATCATCTATTTTCAAACCTTATGAATCCGAACATTGAACACAGTCATCTATTTACAATGCTTGGGAATCCGACTTTAAACATTATCATCTATTTTCAAACCTTCAGAATCCGCAACTTGAACAAAGTCATCTATTTTCAATGATTTAGAATCCGACTTTCTACGATATCATCTATGTTCAAACCTTAAGAATCGGCAACTTAAACAAAGTCATCTATTTACAATGCTTTAGAATCCGACTTTAAACGATATTATCTATTTTCAAACCTTAAGAATCCGCAACTGAAAAAAAGTCATCTATTTACAATGCTTTAGAATCTGACTTTAACCGATATCATCTATTTTCAAACCTTTAGAATCGGTAACTTGAATAAAGTCATCTATTTAAAATGCTTTTTAGTCCGACTTTAAACGATATCATCTATTTTTAAACCATAAGAATCCGCAACTTGAACAAAGACATCTATTTACAAGGCTTTAGAATCGCACTTTAAACGATATCATCTATTTTCAAACCTTACGAATCCGCTACTTGAACAAAGTCATCTATTTACAATGCTTTAAGATCCGACTTTCAACAGTATCATCTATTTTCACACCTTAAGAATCGGCAACTTGAACAAAGTCATCTATTTACAATGCTTTAGAATCCGATTTGAAACGATATCATCTATTTTCCAACCTTATGAATCCGCACCTTGAACACAGTCATCTATTTACAATGCTTGGGAATCCGACTTTAACAATTATCATCTATTTGCAAACCTTCAGAATCCGCAACTTGAACAAAGTCATCTATTTTCAATGATTTAGAATCCGACTTTCAACGATATAACCTATTTTCAAACCTTAAGAATCTGCAACTTGAACAACGTCATCTATTTACAATGCTTTAGAATCCGACTTTAATGGATATCATCTTTTCAAACCTTAAGAATCGGCAACTTGAACGAGGTCATCTATTTACAATGCTTTAAAATACGACTTTAAACGATATCATCTATTTTCAACCCTTCAGAATCCGCAACTTGAACAAAGTCATCTATTTACAATGCTTTAGAATCCGACTTTAAACGATATTATCTATTTTCAAACCTCCACAATGGCAACTTGAACAAAGTAATCTATTTACAATGCTTTAGAATCCGACTTTAAACGTATTATCTATTTTCAAACCTTAGAAATCGGCAACTTGAACGAAGTCATCTATTAACAATGCTTTAGAATCCGACTGTAAACAATACAATCGCTTCTCAAAGGTGAAGAATCCGCAACTTGAACAAAGTAATCTATTTACAATGCTTTAGAATCCGACTTTAAACGATATCATCTATTTTTAAACCTTAAGAATCCGCAACTTGAACAAAGTCATCTATTTACAAGGCTTTAGAATCACACTTTAAACGATATCATCTATTTTCAAACCTTAACAATCGGAAACTTGAACAAAGTCATCTATTTACAATGCTTTAGAATCCGACTTTAAACGATATCATCTATTTTCAAACCTTAAGAATCGGAAACTTAAACAAAAACATCTACTTACAATGCTTTAGAATCCGACTTTTAACGATATTATCTATTTTCAAACCTCAAGAAGGGCAACTTGAACAAAGTCATCTATTTACAATGATTTAGAATCCGACTTTAAACGATATCATCTATTTTAACACCTGAAGAATCGGCAACTTGAACTAAGTCATCTATTTACAATGCTTTAGAATCCGACTTTAAACGATATCATCTATTTTCAAACCTCCAGAGTCCGCAACTTGAACAAAGTCATCTATTTACAATGCTTTAGAATCCGACTTTCAACGATATCATCTATTTTCACACCTTAAGAATCGGCAACTTGAAAAAAGTCATCTATTTACAATGCTTTAGAATCCGATTTGAAACGATATCATCTATTTTCAAACCTTATGAATCCGCACCTTGAACACAGTCATCTATTTACAATGCTTAGGAATCCGACTTTAAACATTATCATCTATTTTAAAACCTTCAGAATCCCCAACTTGAACAAAGTCATCTATTTACAATGCTTTAGAATCGAACTTTAAACGATATTATCTATTTTTAAACCTTAAGAATTCGCAACTTGAACAAAGTCATCTATTTACAAGGCTTTAGAATCACAAATTAAACGATATCATCTATTTACAAACCTGGACAATTGGAAACTTGAACAAAGTAATCTATTTACAATGCTTTAGAATCCGACTTTAAACGATATCATCTATTTTCAAACCTTAAGAATCGGAAACTTAAACAAAGACATCTATTTACAATGCTTTTGAATCCGACTTTAAACGATATTATCTATTTTCAAACCTCAAGAATGGCAACTTGAACAAAGTCATCTATTTAGAATGCTTTAGAATCCGACTTTAAACGATATCATCTATTTTCACACCTTAAGAATCGGCAACTTGCACTAAGTCATCTATTTACAATGCTTTAGAATCCGACTTTAAACGATATCATCTATTTTCAAACCTCCAGAGTCCGCAACTTGAACAAGTCATCTATTTACAATGCTTAAGAATCTGACTTTAAACGATATCATCTATTTTCTAACCGTAAAAATCGGCCCCTTCAATAAATCCATTTATTTACAATGCTTTTGAATCCGACTTTAAACGATATCATCTATTTTCAAACCTAAAGAATCCGCAACTTGAACAAAGTCATCTATTTACAATGATTTAGAATCCGACATAAAATAATATCATCTATTTTCAAACCTTAAGAATCTGCAACTGAACAAACTCATCTATTTACGATGCTTTAGAATCCGACTTTAAACGATATCATTTATTTTATAACCTTAAGAATCGGCAACCAGAACTAAGTCATCTATTTACAATGATTTAGGATCCGACTTGAAACGATATCATCTATTTTCAAACCTTAAGAATCGGCAACTTGAACAAAGTAATCTATTTATAATGCTTTGGAATCACACTTTAAACGATATCATCTATTTTCAAACCTTAAGAATCCGCAACTTGAACAAAGTCATCTATTTACAATGCTTTAGAATCCGACTTTAAACGATACCATCTATTTTAAAACTTTAAGAATCCGCAACTTGAACAAAGTCATCTATTTACAATGCTTTAGAATCCGACTTTAAACATAATCATCTATTTTAAAATCTTACGAATCCACAACTTGAACAAAGTCATCTATTTACAATGCTTTAGAATCCGACTTTCAACGATATAATCTATTTTCACACCTTAAGAATCGGCAACTTGAACAAAGTCATCTATTTACAATGCTTTAGAATCCGATTTGAAACGATATCATCTATTTTCAAACCTTATGAATCCGCACCTTGAACACAGTCATCTATTTACAATGCTTGGGAATCCGACTTTAAACATTATCATCTATTTTCAAACCTTCAGAATCCGCAACTTGAACAAAGTCATCTATTTTCAATGATTTAGAATCCGACTTTCTACGATATCATCTATTTTCAAACCTTAAGAATCGGCAACTTGAACAAAGTCATCTATTTACAATGCTTTAGTATCCGACTTTAAACGATATCATCTATTTTCAAACCTCCAGAGTCCGCAACTTGAACAAAGTGATCTATTTACAATGCTTTAGAATCCGACTTTCAACGATATCATCTATTTTCACACCTTAAGAATCGGCAACTTGAACAAAGTCATCTATTTACAATGCTTTAGAATCTGACATTTATGGATATCATCTTTTCAAACCTTAAGAATCGGCAACTTTAACAAGGTCATCTATTTACAATGCTTTAAAATCCGACTGTAAACGATATCATCTATTTTCAAACCTTCAGAATCCGCAACTTGAACAAAGTCATCTATTTACAATGCTTTAGAATCCGACTTTAAACGATATTATCTATTTTCAAACCTCCAGAATGGACACTTGAACAAAGCCATCTATTCACAATGCTTTAGAATCGGACTTTAAACGATATTATCTATTTTCAAACCTTAGAAATCGGCAACTTGAACGAAGTCATCTATTTACAATGCTTTAGGATCCGACTTTAAACGATACTATCTATTCTCAAAGCTGAAGAATCCGCAACTTGAACAAAGTAATCTATTTACAATGCTTTAGAATCCGACTTTTAACGATATCATCTATTTTTAAACCTTAAGAATTCGCAACTTGAACAAAGTCATCTATTTACAAAGCTTTAGAATCACACTTTAAACGATATCATCTATTTACAAACCTGGACAATTGGAAACTTGAACAAAGTCATCTATTTACAATGCTTTAGAATCCGACTTTAAACGATATCATCTATTTTCAAACCTTAAGAATCGGAAACTTAAACAAAGACATCTATTTACAATGCTTTTGAATCCGACTTAAAACGATATTCTCTATTTTCAAACCTCAAGAATGGCAACTTGAACAAAGTCATCTATTTAGAATGCTTTAGAATCCGACTTTAAACGATATCATCTATTTTCACACCTTAAGAATCGGCAACTTGCACTAAGTCATCTATTTACAATGCTTTAGAATCCGACTTTAAACGATATCATCTATTTTCAAACCTCCAGAGTCCGCAACTTGAACAAGTCATCTATTTACAATGCTTAAGAATCTGACTTTAAACGATATTATCTATTTTCTAACCGTAAAAATCGGCCCCTTCAATAAATCCATTTATTTACAATGCTTTTGAATCCGACTTTAAACGATATCATCTATTTTCAAACCTAAAGAATCCGCAACTTGAACAAAGTCATCTATTTACAATGATTTAGAATCCGACATAAAACAATATCATCTATTTTCAAACCTTAAGAATCTGCAACTGAACAAAGTCATCTATTTACGATGCTTTAGAATCCGACTTTAAACGATATCATTTATTTTATAACCTTAAGAATCGGCAACCAGAACTAAGTCATCTATTTACAATGATTTAGGATCCGACTTGAAACGATATCATCTATTTTCACAACTTAAGAATCGGCAACTTGAACAAAGTCATCTATTTATAATGCTTTGGAATCACACTTTAAACGATATAATCTATTTTCAAACCTTAAGAATCCGCAACTGGAACAAAGTCATCTATTTACAATGCTTTAGAATCTTACTTTAAACGATACCATCTATTTTTAAACCTTAAGAATCCGCCACTGTAACAATGTCATCTATTTACAATGCTTAAGAATCCGACTTTAAACGATATCATCTATTTTCAAACATCAAGAATCCACAACTTGAACAAAGTCAAAGATTTACAATGCTTTAGAATTCGACTTTAAACGATATCATCGATTTTGAAACCTTAAGAATCCGCAACTTGAACAAAGTCATTTATTTGCATTGCTTTAGAATCCGACTTTAAACAATATCATCTATTTTGAAACCGTTTGAATCGGCAACTTGAACAAAGTCATCTATTAACAATGCTTTAGAATACCCCTTTCCAACGATATCTTCTATTTTCAAACTTTCCGAATATGCAACTTGAACAAAGTACCCTATTTACAATGCTTTAGAATCATTCTTTCAACGATATCATCTATTTTAAACCTAAAGAATCCGACACTTGAACAAAGTCATCTATTTATAATGCTTTGGAATCCGACTTTAAACGATATTATCTATTTTCAAACCTTAAGAATCCGCAACTATAACAAAGTCATCTATTTACAATGCTTTAGAATCCGACTTTAAACGATATTATCTATTTTCAAACCTTGAAAATCGGCAACTTGAACAAAGTCATCTATTTACAATGCTTTTGAATCCGACTGTAAACAATACTATCTATTCTCAAAGCTGAAGAATCCGCAACTTGAACAAAGTAATGTATTTACAATGCTTTAGAATCCGACTTTAAACGATATCATCTAGTTTTAAACCTTAAGAATCCGCAACTTGAACAAAGTCATCTATTTATAATTCTTTGGAATCACACTTTAAACGATATCATCTATTTTCAAACCTTAAGAATCCGCAACTTGAACAAAGTCATCTATTTACAATGCTTTAGAATCCGACTTTAAACATAATCATCTATTTTAAAATCTTACGAATCCACAACTTGAACAAAGTCATCTATTTACAATGCTTTAGAATCCGACTTTCAACGATACCATCTATTTTCACACCTTAACGAATCGGCAACTTGAACAAAGTCATCTATTTACAATGCTTTAGAATCCGATTTGAAACGATATTATCTATTTTCAAACCTTAAGAATCCGCAACTGAAACAAAGTCATCTATTTACAATGCTTTAGAATCCGACTTTAACCGATATCATCTATTTTCAAACCTTAAGAATCCGCAACTGGAACAAAGTCATCTATTTATAATGCTTTAGAATCCGGCTTTAAACGATATCATCTATTTTCAAACCTTAAGAATCTGCAACTTAAACAATGTCATCTATTTACAATGCTTTAGAATCCGACTTTAATGGATATCCTCTTTTCAAACCTTAAGAATCGGCAACTTGAACAAGGTCATCTATTTACAATGCTTTAGAATCCGACTTTAAACGATATCATCTATTTTCAAACCTTCAGAATCCGCCACTTGAACAAAGTCATCTATTTACAATGCTTTAGAATCCGACTTTAAACGATATTATTTATTTTAACTCTCAAGAATGGCAACTTCAACAAAGTCATCTATTTACAATGCTTTAGAATCCGACTTTAAACGATATTATCTATTTTCAAACCTTAGAAATCGGCAACTGGAACGAAGCCATCTATTTACAATGCTTTAGAATTTGACTGTAAACGATACTATTTATTCTCAAAGCTGAAGAATCCGCAACTTGAACAAAGTCATCTATTTACAATGCTTTAGAATACTAAATCCAACGATATCATCTATTTCCGAACGTTAAGAATACGCAACTTGAACAAAGTCATCTATTTACAATGCTTAAGTATCGGACTTTTAACAACATCATCTATTTTAAACCTTAAGAATCCGCAACTTGAACTATATCATCTATTTACAATGCTTTAGAATCACACTTTAAACGATATCATCTATTTTCAAACCTCCAGAGTCCGCAACTTGAACAAGTCATCTATTTACAATGATTTAGAATCCGACATAAAACAACATCATCTATTTTCAAACCTTAAGAATCTGCAACTGAACAAAGTCATCTATTTACAATGCTTTAGAATCCGACTTGAAACGATATCATCTATTTTCACACCTTAAGAATCGGCAACTTGAACAAAGTCATCTATTTACAATGCTTTAGAATCCGATTTGAAACGATATCATCTATTTTCAAACCTTATGAATCCGAACATTGAACACAGTCATCTATTTACAATGCTTGGGAATCCGACTTTAAACATTATCATCTATTTTCAAACCTTCAGAATCCGCAACTTGAACAAAGTCATCTATTTTCAATGATTTAGAATCCGACTTTCTACGATATCATCTATGTTCAAACCTTAAGAATCGGCAACTTAAACAAAGTCATCTATTTACAATGCTTTAGAATCCGACTTTAAACGATATTATCTATTTTCAAACCTTAAGAATCCGCAACTGAAAAAAAGTCATCTATTTACAATGCTTTAGAATCTGACTTTAACCGATATCATCTATTTTCAAACCTTTAGAATCGGTAACTTGAATAAAGTCATCTATTTAAAATGCTTTTTAGTCCGACTTTAAACGATATCATCTATTTTTAAACCATAAGAATCCGCAACTTGAACAAAGACATCTATTTACAAGGCTTTAGAATCGCACTTTAAACGATATCATCTATTTTCAAACCTTACGAATCCGCTACTTGAACAAAGTCATCTATTTACAATGCTTTAAGATCCGACTTTCAACAGTATCATCTATTTTCACACCTTAAGAATCGGCAACTTGAACAAAGTCATCTATTTACAATGCTTTAGAATCCGATTTGAAACGATATCATCTATTTTCCAACCTTATGAATCCGCACCTTGAACACAGTCATCTATTTACAATGCTTGGGAATCCGACTTTAACAATTATCATCTATTTGCAAACCTTCAGAATCCGCAACTTGAACAAAGTCATCTATTTTCAATGATTTAGAATCCGACTTTCAACGATATAACCTATTTTCAAACCTTAAGAATCTGCAACTTGAACAACGTCATCTATTTACAATGCTTTAGAATCCGACTTTAATGGATATCATCTTTTCAAACCTTAAGAATCGGCAACTTGAACGAGGTCATCTATTTACAATGCTTTAAAATACGACTTTAAACGATATCATCTATTTTCAACCCTTCAGAATCCGCAACTTGAACAAAGTCATCTATTTACAATGCTTTAGAATCCGACTTTAAACGATATTATCTATTTTCAAACCTCCACAATGGCAACTTGAACAAAGTAATCTATTTACAATGCTTTAGAATCCGACTTTAAACGTATTATCTATTTTCAAACCTTAGAAATCGGCAACTTGAACGAAGTCATCTATTAACAATGCTTTAGAATCCGACTGTAAACAATACAATCGCTTCTCAAAGGTGAAGAATCCGCAACTTGAACAAAGTAATCTATTTACAATGCTTTAGAATCCGACTTTAAACGATATCATCTATTTTTAAACCTTAAGAATCCGCAACTTGAACAAAGTCATCTATTTACAAGGCTTTAGAATCACACTTTAAACGATATCATCTATTTTCAAACCTTAACAATCGGAAACTTGAACAAAGTCATCTATTTACAATGCTTTAGAATCCGACTTTAAACGATATCATCTATTTTCAAACCTTAAGAATCGGAAACTTAAACAAAAACATCTACTTACAATGCTTTAGAATCCGACTTTTAACGATATTATCTATTTTCAAACCTCAAGAAGGGCAACTTGAACAAAGTCATCTATTTACAATGATTTAGAATCCGACTTTAAACGATATCATCTATTTTAACACCTGAAGAATCGGCAACTTGAACTAAGTCATCTATTTACAATGCTTTAGAATCCGACTTTAAACGATATCATCTATTTTCAAACCTCCAGAGTCCGCAACTTGAACAAAGTCATCTATTTACAATGCTTTAGAATCCGACTTTCAACGATATCATCTATTTTCACACCTTAAGAATCGGCAACTTGAAAAAAGTCATCTATTTACAATGCTTTAGAATCCGATTTGAAACGATATCATCTATTTTCAAACCTTATGAATCCGCACCTTGAACACAGTCATCTATTTACAATGCTTAGGAATCCGACTTTAAACATTATCATCTATTTTAAAACCTTCAGAATCCCCAACTTGAACAAAGTCATCTATTTACAATGCTTTAGAATCGAACTTTAAACGATATTATCTATTTTTAAACCTTAAGAATTCGCAACTTGAACAAAGTCATCTATTTACAAGGCTTTAGAATCACAAATTAAACGATATCATCTATTTACAAACCTGGACAATTGGAAACTTGAACAAAGTAATCTATTTACAATGCTTTAGAATCCGACTTTAAACGATATCATCTATTTTCAAACCTTAAGAATCGGAAACTTAAACAAAGACATCTATTTACAATGCTTTTGAATCCGACTTTAAACGATATTATCTATTTTCAAACCTCAAGAATGGCAACTTGAACAAAGTCATCTATTTAGAATGCTTTAGAATCCGACTTTAAACGATATCATCTATTTTCACACCTTAAGAATCGGCAACTTGCACTAAGTCATCTATTTACAATGCTTTAGAATCCGACTTTAAACGATATCATCTATTTTCAAACCTCCAGAGTCCGCAACTTGAACAAGTCATCTATTTACAATGCTTAAGAATCTGACTTTAAACGATATCATCTATTTTCTAACCGTAAAAATCGGCCCCTTCAATAAATCCATTTATTTACAATGCTTTTGAATCCGACTTTAAACGATATCATCTATTTTCAAACCTAAAGAATCCGCAACTTGAACAAAGTCATCTATTTACAATGATTTAGAATCCGACATAAAATAATATCATCTATTTTCAAACCTTAAGAATCTGCAACTGAACAAACTCATCTATTTACGATGCTTTAGAATCCGACTTTAAACGATATCATTTATTTTATAACCTTAAGAATCGGCAACCAGAACTAAGTCATCTATTTACAATGATTTAGGATCCGACTTGAAACGATATCATCTATTTTCAAACCTTAAGAATCGGCAACTTGAACAAAGTAATCTATTTATAATGCTTTGGAATCACACTTTAAACGATATCATCTATTTTCAAACCTTAAGAATCCGCAACTTGAACAAAGTCATCTATTTACAATGCTTTAGAATCCGACTTTAAACGATACCATCTATTTTAAAACTTTAAGAATCCGCAACTTGAACAAAGTCATCTATTTACAATGCTTTAGAATCCGACTTTAAACATAATCATCTATTTTAAAATCTTACGAATCCACAACTTGAACAAAGTCATCTATTTACAATGCTTTAGAATCCGACTTTCAACGATATAATCTATTTTCACACCTTAAGAATCGGCAACTTGAACAAAGTCATCTATTTACAATGCTTTAGAATCCGATTTGAAACGATATCATCTATTTTCAAACCTTATGAATCCGCACCTTGAACACAGTCATCTATTTACAATGCTTGGGAATCCGACTTTAAACATTATCATCTATTTTCAAACCTTCAGAATCCGCAACTTGAACAAAGTCATCTATTTTCAATGATTTAGAATCCGACTTTCTACGATATCATCTATTTTCAAACCTTAAGAATCGGCAACTTGAACAAAGTCATCTATTTACAATGCTTTAGTATCCGACTTTAAACGATATCATCTATTTTCAAACCTCCAGAGTCCGCAACTTGAACAAAGTGATCTATTTACAATGCTTTAGAATCCGACTTTCAACGATATCATCTATTTTCACACCTTAAGAATCGGCAACTTGAACAAAGTCATCTATTTACAATGCTTTAGAATCTGACATTTATGGATATCATCTTTTCAAACCTTAAGAATCGGCAACTTTAACAAGGTCATCTATTTACAATGCTTTAAAATCCGACTGTAAACGATATCATCTATTTTCAAACCTTCAGAATCCGCAACTTGAACAAAGTCATCTATTTACAATGCTTTAGAATCCGACTTTAAACGATATTATCTATTTTCAAACCTCCAGAATGGACACTTGAACAAAGCCATCTATTCACAATGCTTTAGAATCGGACTTTAAACGATATTATCTATTTTCAAACCTTAGAAATCGGCAACTTGAACGAAGTCATCTATTTACAATGCTTTAGGATCCGACTTTAAACGATACTATCTATTCTCAAAGCTGAAGAATCCGCAACTTGAACAAAGTAATCTATTTACAATGCTTTAGAATCCGACTTTTAACGATATCATCTATTTTTAAACCTTAAGAATTCGCAACTTGAACAAAGTCATCTATTTACAAAGCTTTAGAATCACACTTTAAACGATATCATCTATTTACAAACCTGGACAATTGGAAACTTGAACAAAGTCATCTATTTACAATGCTTTAGAATCCGACTTTAAACGATATCATCTATTTTCAAACCTTAAGAATCGGAAACTTAAACAAAGACATCTATTTACAATGCTTTTGAATCCGACTTAAAACGATATTCTCTATTTTCAAACCTCAAGAATGGCAACTTGAACAAAGTCATCTATTTAGAATGCTTTAGAATCCGACTTTAAACGATATCATCTATTTTCACACCTTAAGAATCGGCAACTTGCACTAAGTCATCTATTTACAATGCTTTAGAATCCGACTTTAAACGATATCATCTATTTTCAAACCTCCAGAGTCCGCAACTTGAACAAGTCATCTATTTACAATGCTTAAGAATCTGACTTTAAACGATATTATCTATTTTCTAACCGTAAAAATCGGCCCCTTCAATAAATCCATTTATTTACAATGCTTTTGAATCCGACTTTAAACGATATCATCTATTTTCAAAC
Organism: Sepiola atlantica; assembly: GCA_963556195.1. Taxonomy (NCBI): domain Eukaryota; kingdom Metazoa; phylum Mollusca; class Cephalopoda; order Sepiida; family Sepiolidae; genus Sepiola; species Sepiola atlantica. The sequence goes on from CAUVYP010001127.1 coordinate 193,181, forward strand.
CTAAAGAATCCGCAACTTGAACAAAGTCATCTATTTACAATGATTTAGAATCCGACATAAAACAATATCATCTATTTTCAAACCTTAAGAATCTGCAACTGAACAAAGTCATCTATTTACGATGCTTTAGAATCCGACTTTAAACGATATCATTTATTTTATAACCTTAAGAATCGGCAACCAGAACTAAGTCATCTATTTACAATGATTTAGGATCCGACTTGAAACGATATCATCTATTTTCACAACTTAAGAATCGGCAACTTGAACAAAGTCATCTATTTATAATGCTTTGGAATCACACTTTAAACGATATAATCTATTTTCAAACCTTAAGAATCCGCAACTGGAACAAAGTCATCTATTTACAATGCTTTAGAATCTTACTTTAAACGATACCATCTATTTTTAAACCTTAAGAATCCGCCACTGTAACAATGTCATCTATTTACAATGCTTAAGAATCCGACTTTAAACGATATCATCTATTTTCAAACCTTAAGAATCCGCTTCTTGAACTAAGTCATCTATTTACAATGCTTTAGAATCCGACTTTAAACGATATCATCTATTTTTAAACCTAAAGAATCCGCAACTTGAACAAAGTCATCTATTTACATTGCTTTAGAATCCGACTTTTAACGATATCATCTATTTTCAAACCGTTTGAATCGGATACTTGAACAATGTCATCTATTATCAATGCTTTAGAATTCGACTTTCAACGATATTATCTATTTTCACACCTTAAGAATCGGCAACTTGAAAAAAGTCATCTATTTACAATGCTTTAGAATCCGATTTGAAACGATATCCTCTATTTTAAAACCTTATGAATCCGCACCTTGAACACAGTCATCTATTTACAATGCTTAGGAATCCGACTTTAAACATTATCATCTATTTTAAAACCTTCAGAATCCGCAACTTGAACAAAGTCATCTATTTTCAATGATTTAGAAACCGACTTTCAACGATATCATCTATTTTCAAACCTTAAGAATCGGCAACTTGAACAAAGTCATCTATTTACAATGCTTTAGAATCTGACTTTAATGGATATCATCTTTTCAAACCTTAAGAATCGGCAACTTGAACAAGGCTATCTATTTACAATGCTTTAAAATCTGACTTTAAACGATATCATCTATTTTCAAACCTCCAGAATCCGCAACTTGAACAAAGTCATCTATTTACAATGCTTTAGAATCCGACTTTAAACGATATTATCTATTTTCAAACCTCCAGAATGGCAACTTGAACAAAGTCATCTATTTACAATGCTTTAGAATCCGACTTTAAACGATATTATCTATTTTCGAACCTTAGAAATCGGCAACTTGAACGAAGTCATCTATATACAATGCTTTAGAATCCGACTGTAAACAATACAATCTATTCTCAAAGCTGAAGAATCCGCAACTTGAACAAAGTAATCTATTTACAATGCTTTAGAATCCGACTTTTAACGATACAATCTATTTTTAAACCTTAAGAATTCGCAACTTGAACAAAGTCATCTATTTACAAGGCTATAGAATCACACTTTAAACGATATCATCTATTTACAAACCTGGACAATTGGAAATTTGAACAAAGTCATCTATTTACAATGCTTTTGAATCCGACTTTAAACGATATTATCTATTTTCAAACCTCAAGAATACCAACTTGCACAAAGTCATCTATTTAGAATGCTTTAGAATCCGACTTTAAACGATATCATCTATTTTCACACCGTAAGAATCGGCAACTTGAACTAAATAATCTATTTACAATGCTTTAGAATCCGACTTTAAGCGATATCATCTATTTTCAAACCTAAAGAATCCGTAACTTGAACAATTTCAACTATTTACAATGCTGTAGAATCCGACTTTAAACGATATCATCAATTTTCGAGTCTACAGAATCGGCAACTTGAACAAAGTCATCCATTTACAGTGCTTTAGAATCCGACTTAAAACGATATCATTTATTTTAAAAGCTTAAGATTCGGCGACTTGAACAAGTAATCTATTTACAATGCTTTAGAATCCGACTTTAAACGATATCATCTATTTTTAAACCTTAAGAATCCGCAACTGGAACTAAGTCAGCTATTTACAATGCTTTAGAATCCGACTTTAAACATCATCATCTATTTTACACCCCTAAAGAATCGCCAACTTGAACAATGTCACCTATTTACAATCATTTAGAATCCGACTTTAAACGATATCATCTATTTTCAACCTTTAAGAGTCCGCAACTTGAACAAAGTCATCTATTTACAATGCTTTAGAATCCGACTTTATACGATATCATCTATTTTAAAACCTTAAGAATCCGCAACTTGAACAAAGTCATCTATTTACAATGCTGTAGTGTTCGACATTAAACGATATCATCTATTTTTAACCTTAAGACTCCGCAACTGTAACAATGTCATCTATTTACAATGCTTAGAATCCGACTTTCAACGATATCATCTATTTTCAAACCTTAAGAATCAGCAACTTGAACAAAGTTATCTATTTACGATGCTTTAGAATCCGACTTCAAACGATATCATCTATTTTATAACCTTAAGGGTCGGCAACCAGAACTAAGTCATCTATTTACAATGCTTTAGAATCCGACTTTCAACGATATCATCGATTTTCAAACCTTAAGAATCGGCAACTTGAAAAAGTCATCTATTTACAATTTTTTAGAATCCGACTTTAAACGATATCATCTATTTTCAAACCTCTAGAATCGGCAACTTGAACAAAGTATCTTTTTAAAATGCTTTTTAGTCCGACTTAAAACGATATCATCTATTTTTAAACCTTAACAATTTTCCCCTGATACAATGTCATCTATTTACAATGCTTGAGAATCCGACTTTAAACGATATCATCTATTTTCAAACCTTAAGAATCCGCATCTTGAACAAAGTCATCTATTTACAATGCTTTAGAATCCGACTTTAAACGATATCATCGATTTTAAAACCTTAAGAATCCGCAACGTGAACAAAGTTATCTATTTACATTGCTTTAGAATCCGACTTTAAACAATATCATCTATTTTCAAACCGTTTGAATCGGCAACTTGAACAAAGTCATCTATGAACAATGCTTTTGAATACCCAGTTCAACGATATCCTTTATTTTCAAACCTTCCGAATTAGCAACTTGAACAAAGTACCCTATTTACAATGCTTTAGAATCATTCTTTCAACGATATCATCTATTTTAAACCTAAAGAATCCGCAACTTGAACAAAGTCATCTATTTATAATGCTTTAGAATCCGACTTTAAACGATATTATCTATTTTCAAACCTTGAGAAGCCTCAACTTGAACAAAGTCATCTATTTACAATGCTTTAGTATCCGACATTAAACGATATTATCTATTTTCAAACCATTAGAGTCCGCAACTTGAACAAAGTCATCTATTTACAATGCTTTAGAATCCGACTTTAAATTATATCATCTTTTTTCAAATTATTAAAAATCCGCAACTTGAACGAAGTCATCTATTTACAATGCTTTAGAATCCGACTTTAAACGATATAATCTATTTTCAAACATCAAGATTCCGCAACTTGAACAAAGTCAAAGATTTACAATGCTTTAGAATCCGACTTTAAACGATATCATCGATTTTCGAACATTAAGAATCGGCAACTTGAACAAAGTCATCTATTTACAATGCTTTAGAATCAGACTTTAAACGATATCATCTATTTTCAAACATTAAGAATCCGCAACTTAAAAAAAGTCATCTATTTACAATTCTTTAGAATCAGACTTTAAACGATATCATCTATTTTGTAACCTTAAGAATCCGACACTTGAACAAAGTCATCTATTTACAAGGCTTTAGAATCACACTTTAAACGATATCATCTATTTTCAAACCTTAACAATCGGAAACTTGAACAAAGTCATCTATTTACAATGCTTTCGAATCCGACTTTAAACGATATCATCTATTTTCAAACTTTAAGAATCGGAAACTAGAACAAAGTCATCTATTTACAATGCTTTAGAATCCGACTTTAAACGATATTATCTATTTTCAAACCTCAAGAATGGCAACTTGAACAAAGTCATCTATTTACAATGCTTTAGAATCCGACTTTAAACGATATCATCGATTTTCGATCATTAAGAATCGGCAACTTGAACAAAGTCATCTATTTACAATGCTTTAGAATCCGACTTTAAACGATATCATCTATTTTCAAACATTAAGAATCCGCAACTGAAACAAAGTCATCTATTTACAATGCTTTAGAATCAGACTTGAAACAACATTATCTATTTTCAAACCTAAAGAATCCGCAACTTGAACAAAGTCATCTATTTACAATGCTTTAGAATCCGACTTTTAAAGACTTCATCTATTTCCAAACCTTAAGAATCCGCAACTGGAACAAAGTCATCTATTTACAATGCTTTAGAATCCGACTTTCAACAATATCATCTATTTTCAAACATCACGAATCCGCAACTTGAACAAAGTCATCTATTTACAATGCTTTAGAATCCGACTTTAAACGATATCATCTATTTTCAAACCTTAACAACTCGAAACTTGAACAAAGTCATCTATTTACAATGCTTTAGAATCCGACTTTAAGCGATATGATCTATTTTAAAACCTTGACAATCCGCAACTTAAACAAAGTCATCTATTTCCAATGCTTTAGAATCCGACTTTAAACAATATCATCCATTTTCAAACCATTGAGAATCTCTAACTTGAACAAAGTCATCTATTTACAATGCTTTAGAATGCGACTTGAAACGATATCATCTATTTTCAAACCATAAGAGTCCGCAACTTGAACAAAGTCATCTATTTACAATGCTTTAGAATCCCACTTTAAACGATATCATCTATTTTCAAACCTTAAGAATCCGCAACTTGAACACAGTCATCTATTTACAATGCTTTAGAATCCGACTTTAAACGATATCATCTATTTTCAAACCTTAAGAATCGGAACTTGAACAATATCATCTATTTAACATGCTTTAGAATCCGACTTGAAACGATATCATCTATTTTCGAACCTTAAGAGTCCGCAACTTGAACAAAGTCATCTATTTACAATGCTTTAGAATCCGACTTTAAACGATATCATCTATTTTTAAACATAAAGAATCGGCAACTTGCACAAAGTCATCTATTTACAATGATTTAGAATCCGACTTTATACGATATCATCTATTTTCAAACATCAAGAATCCGCAACTTGAACAAAGTAATCTATTTACAATGCTTTAGAATCCGACATTAAACGATATCATCGATTTTCAACTATTAAGAATCCGAAACTTAAACAAATTCATCTATTTACAATGCTTTAGAATCCGACTTTAAACGATATCATCTACTTTTAAACCTTAAGAATCGGAAACTTGAACAAAGTAATCTATTTACAATGCTTTGGAATCCGAATTTAAACGATATCATCTATTTTCAACCTTAAGAATCGGCAACTTGAACAATATCATCTATTTACAATGCTTTAGAATCCGACTTTAAACGATACCATCTATGTTAAAACGTGACGAATCGGCAACTTGTACTAAGTTCTATTTACAATGCTTTAGAATCCGACTTTAAACGAGATCATCTATTTTCAAACCTTAAGAATCCGCAAGTTGAACAAAGTCATCTATTTACAATGCTTAAGAATCTGACTTTAAAGGATATCATCTACTTTCAAACCTTAAGAATCCGCAACTTTAACAAAGTCATCTATTTACAATGCTTTAGAATCCGATTTTAAACGATATCATCTATTTTTAAACCTTATGAATCGGCAACTTGAACAAAGTCATGTATTTACAATGCTTTAGAATCAGACTTTAAACGATATCATCTATTTTCGAACCTTAGGAGTCCGCAACTTGAACAAAGTAATCTATTTACAATGCTTTAGAATCCGACTTTAAACGATAACATCTATTTTCACACCTTAAGAATCCGCAACTTGAACAAAGTCATCTATTTACAATGCTATAGAATCCGACTTTTAAGGATATCATCTATTTTCAAACCTTAAGAGTCCGCAACTTGAACACAGTCATCTATTTACAATGCTTTAGAATCCGACTTCAACCGATATCATCTATTTTCAAACCTTCACAAATCGCAACTTGAACAAAGTCATCTATTTACAAAGCTTTAGAATCCGACTTTAAACGATACATACTATTTTTAAACATAAAGAATCGGCAACTTGCACAAAGTCATCTATTTACAATGATTTAGAATCCGACTTTAAACGATATCATCTATTTTCAAACATCAAGAATCCGCAACTTGAACAAAGTAATCTATTTACAATGCTTTAGAATCCGACTTTAAACGATATCATCTATTTTCAAACCTTAAGAATCGGCAACTTGAACAAAGTCATCTAGTTACAATTTTTTAGAATCCGACTTTAAACGATATCATCTATTTTCAAACCTTTAGAATCGGCAACTTGAACAAAGTCATCTATTTAAAATGCTTTTTAGTTCGACTTAAAACGATATGATCTATTTTTAAACCTTAAGAATTTGCCACTTGTACAATGTCATCTATTTACAATGCTTTAGAATCCGACTTTAAACGATATCATCTATTTTCAAACCTTAAGAATCCGCATCTTGAACAAAGTCATCTATTTACAATGCTTTAGAATCCGACTTAAAACGATATCATCGATTTTCAAACCTTAAGAATCCGCAACGTGAACAAAGTCATCTATTTACATTCCTTTAGAATCCGACTTTAAACAATATCATCTATTTTCAAACCGTTTGAATCGGCAACTTGAACAAAGTCATCTATGAACAATGCTTTAGAATACCCAGTTCAACGATATCCTTTATTTTCAAACCTTCCGAATTAGCAACTTGAACAAAGTACCCTATTTACAATGCTTTAGAATCATTTTTTCAACGATATCATCTATTTTAAACCTAAAGAATCCGCAACTTGAACAAAGTCATCTATTTATAATGCTTTGGAATCCGACTTTAAACGATATTATCTATTTTAAAACCTTGAGAAGCCTCAACTTTAACAAAGTCATCTATTTACAATGCTTTAGAATGCGACTTTAAATTATATCATCTTTTTTCAAATCATTAAAAATCCGCAACTTGAACGAAGTCATCTATTTACAATGCTTTAGAATCCGACTTTAAACGATATAATCTATTTTCAAACATCAAGAATCCGCAACTTGAACAAAGTAATCTATTTACAATGCTTTAGAATCCGACTTTAAACGATATCATCTATTTTCAAACCTTAAGAATCGGCAACTTGAACAAAGTCATCTGGTTACAATTTTTTAGAATCCGACTTTAAACGATATCATCTATTTTCAAACCTTTAGAATCGGCAACTTGAACAAAGTCATCTATTTAAAATGCTTTTTAGTCCGACTTAAAACGATATCATCTATTTTTAAACCTTAAGAATTTGCCACTGGTACAATGTCATCTATTTACAATGCTTGAGAATCCGACTTTAAACGATATCATGTATTTTCAAACCTTAAGAATCCGCATCTTGAACAAAGTCATCTATTTACAATGCTTTAGAATCCGACTTAAAACGATATCATCGATTTTCAAACCTTAAGAATCCGCAACGTGAACAAAGTCATCTATTTACATTGCTTTAGAATCCGACTTTAAACAATATCATCTATTTTCAAACCGTTTGAATCGGCAACTTGAACAAAGTCATCTATGAACAATGGTTTAGAATACCTAGTTCAACGATATCCTTTATTTTCAAACCTTCCGAATTAGCAACTTGAACAAAGTACCTTATTTAGAATGCTTTAGAATCATTCTTTCAACGATATCATCTATTTTAAACCTAAAGAATCCGCAACTTGAACAAAGTCATCTATTTACAATGCTTTAGAATCAGACTTGAAACAATATTATCTATTTCCAAACCTTAAGAATCCGCAACTGGAACAAAGTCATCTATTTACAATGCTTAAGAATCCGACTTAAAGCGATATGATCTATTTTAAAACCTTCACAATCCGCAACTTGAACAAAGTCATCTATTTCCAATGCTTTAGAATCCGACTTTAAACAATATCATCGATTTTCAAACCTTGAGAATCTTCAACTTTAACAAAGTCATCTATTTACAATGCTTTAGAATGCGACTTGAAACGATATCATCTATTTTCAAACCATAAGAGTCCGCAACTTGAACAAAGTCATCTATTTACAATGCTTTAGAATCCCACTTGAAACGATATCATCTATTTTCAAACCTTAAGAATCCGCAACTTGAACACAGTCATCTATTTACAATGCTTTAGAATCCGACTTGAAACGATATCATCTATTTTCAAACCTTAAGAATCCGCCACTTGAACAAAGTCATATATTTACATTGCTTTAGAGTCCGACTTTAGACGATATAATCTATTTTCAAACCTTAAGAATCGGAACTTGAACAAAGTCATCTATTTACAATGCTTCAGAATCCGACTTGAAACGATATCATCTATTTTCAAACCTTAAGAGTCCGAAACTTGAACAAAGTCATCTATTTACAATGCTTTAGAATCCGACTTTAAACGATATCATCTATTTTCAAACATAAAGAATCGGCAACTTGCACAAAGTCATCTATTTACAATGATTTAGAATACGACTTTAAACGATATCATCTATTTTCAAACATCAAGAATCCGCAACTTGAACAAAGTAATCTATTTACAATGCTTTAGAATCCGACTTTAAACGATATCATCGATTTTCAAACATTAAGAATCCGCAACTTAAACAAATTCATCTATTTACAATGCTTTAGAATCCGACTTTAAACGATATCATATATTTTCAAACATTAAGAATCTGCAACTTTAACAAAGTCATCTATTTACAATGCTTTAGTACTCGACATTAAACGATATCATCTACTTTTAAACCTTAACAACTCTCAACTTGAACAAAGTCATCTATTTACAATGCTTTGGAATCCGATATTTAAACGATATCATCTATTTTCGACCTTAAGAATCGGCAACTTGAACAAAGTCATCTATTTACAATGCTTTAGAATCCGACTTTAAACGATATCATCTATGTTAAAACGTGAAGAATCGGCAACTTGAACTAAGTTCTATTTACAATGCTTTAGAATCCGACTTTAAACGAGATCATCTACTTTCAAACCTTAAGAATCGGTAACTTTAACAAAGTCATCTATTTACAATGCTTTAGAATCCGATTTTAAACGATATCATCTATTTTAAACCTTATGAATCGGCAACTTGAACAAAGTCATGTATTTACAATGCTTTAGAATCAGACTTTAAACGATATTATCTATTTTCAAACCTAAAGAGTTCGCAACTTGAACTAAGTCATCTATTTACAATGCTTTAGAATCCGACTAGTAACGATATCATCTATTTTCAAACCAAAAGAATCACCAACTTGAACAAAGTCATATATTTACAATGCTTTAGAATCCGACTTAAAACAATATCATCTATTTTCAAACCCTAAGAATCCGCAACTTGAACAAAGTCATCTATTTACAATGCTTTAGAATCCGACTTTAAACGATATCATCTATTTTCGAACCTTAGGAGTCCGCAACTTGAACAAAGTAATCTATTTACAATGCATTAGAATCCGACTTTAAACGATAACATCTATTTTCACACCTTAAGAATCCGCAACTTGAACAAAGTCATCTATTTACAATGCTATAGAATCCGACTTTTAAGGATATCATCTATTTTCAAACCTTAAGAGTCCGCAACTTGAACACAGTCATCTATTTACAATGCTTTAGAATCCGACTTCAACCGATATCATCTATTTGCAAACCTTAAGAATCCGCAACTTGAACAAAGTCATCTATTTACTATGCTTTAGAATGTCACTTTAAACGATACATACTATTTTCAAACATTAAGAATCCGCAACTTAAACGAAGTCATCTATTTACAATGCATCAGCATCCGACATTAAACGATATCATCAACTTTTAAACGTTAACAACTCGCAACTTGAACAAAGTCATCTATTTACAATGCTTTATAATCCGACTTTAAACGATATCATCTATTTTCTAACCTTAAGAATCAGCAACTTGAACAAAGTCTTCTATTTACAATGCTTTAGAATCCCACTTGAAACGATATAATCTATTTTCAAAACCTAAGAATCCGCAACTTGAACAAAGTCATCTATTTACAATGCTTTAGAATCCGACTTTAAGCGATATGATCTATTTTAAAACCTTGACAATCCGCAACTTGAACAACGTCATCTATTTCCAATGCTTTAGAATCCGACTTTAAACAATATCATCCATTTTCAAACCTTGAGAATCTTCAACTTAAACAAAGTCATCTATTTACAATGCTTTAGAATGCGACTTGAAACGATATCATCTATTTTCAAACCATAAGAGTCCGCAACTTGAACAAAGTCATCTATTTTCAATGCTTTAGAATCCCACTTGAAACGATATCATCTATTTTCAAACCTTAAGAATCCGCAACTTGAACACAGTCATCTATTTACAATGCTTTAGAATCCGACTTTAAACGATATCATCTATTTTCAAACCTTAAGAATCCGCCACTTGAACAAAGTCATCTATTTACATTGCTTTAGAGTCCGACTTTAGACGATATAATCTATTTTCAAACCTTAACGAATCGGAACTTGAACAAAGTCATCTATTTACAATGCTTTAGAATCCGACTTGAAACGATATCATCTATTTTCAAACCTTAAAAGTCCGCAACTTGAACAAAGTCATCTATTTACAATGCTTTAGAATCCGACTTTAAACGATATCATCTATTTTCAAACATAAAGAATCGCCAACTTGCACAAAGTCATCTATTTACAATGATTCAGAATCCGACTTTAAACGATATCATCTATTTTCAAACATTCAGAATCCGCAACTTGAACAAAGTAATCTATTTACAATGCTTTAGAATCAGACTTAAAACGATATCATCGATTTTCAAACATTAAGAATCCGCAACTTAAACAAATTCATCTATTTACAATGCTTTAGAATCCGACTTTAAACGAGATCATCTACTTTCAAACCTAAAGAATCGGTAACTTGAACAAAGTCATGTATTTACAATGCTTTAGAATCAGACTTTAAACGATATTATCTATTTTCAAACCTAAAGAGTTCGCAACTTGAACTAAGTCATCTATTTACAATGCTTTAGAATCCGACTAGTAACGATATCATCTATTTTCAAACCATAAGAATCAGCAACTTGAACAAAGTCATATATTTACAATGCTTTAGAATCCGACTTAAAACGATATCATCTATTTTCAAACCCTAAGAATCCGCAACTTGAACAAAGTCATCTATTTACAATGCTTTAGAATCCGACTTTAAACGATATCATCTATTTTCGAACCTTAGGAGTCCGCAACTTGAACAAAGTAATCTATTTACAATGCTTTAGAATCCGACTTTAAACGATAACATCTATTTTCACACCTTAAGAATCCGCAACTTGAACAAAGTCATCTATTTACAATGCTATAGAATCCGACTTTTAAGGATATCATCTATTTTCAAACCTTTAGAGTCCGCAACTTGAACACAGTCATATATTTACAATGCTTTAGAATCCGACTTCAACCGATATCATCTATTTTCAAACCTTAAGAATCCGCAACTTGAACAAAGTCATCTATTTACTATGCTTTAGAATGTTACTTTAAACGATACATACTATTTTCAAACATTAAGAATCCGCAACTTAAACGAAGTCATCTATTTACAATGCATCAGCATCCGACATTAAACAATATCATCAACTTTTAAACGTTAACAACTCGCAACTTAAACAAAGTCATCTATTTACAATGCTTTTTAATCCGACTTTAAACGATATCATCTATTTTCAAACCTTAAGAATCGGCAACTTGAACAAAGTCTTCTATTTACAATGCTTTAGAATCCCACTTGAAACGATATCATCTATTTTCAAAACCTAAGAATCCGCAACTTGAACAAAGTCATCTATTTACAATGCTTTAGAATCCGACTTTAAGCGATATGATCTATTTTAAAACCTTGACAATCCGCAACTTGAACAAAGTCATCTATTTCCAATGCTTTAGAATCCGACTTTAAACAATATCATCCATTTTCAAACCTTGAGAATCTTCAACTTGAACAAAGTCATCTATTTACAATGCTTTAGAATGCGACTCGAAACGATATCATCTATTTTCAAACCATAAGAGTCCGCAACTTGAACAAAGTCATCTATTTACAATGCTTAAGAATCCCACTTTGAACGATATCATCTATTTTAAAACCTTAAGAATCCGTACTTGAACACAGTCATCTATTTACAATGCTTTAGAATCCGACTTTAAACGATATCATCTATTTTCAAACCTTAAGAATCCGCCACTGTAACAAAGTCATCTATTTACATTGCTTTAGTGTCCGACTTTAGACAATATAATCTATTTTCAAACCTTAAGAATCGGAACTTGAACAAAGTCATCTATTTACAATGCTTTAGAATCCGACTTGAAACGATATCATCTATTTTCAAACCTTAAGAGTCCGCAACTTGAACAAAGTCATCTATTTACAATGCTTTAGAATCCGACTTTAAACGATATCATCTATTTTCAAACATAAAGAATCGGCAACTTGCACAAAGTCATCTATTTACAATGATTTAGAATCCGACTTTAAACGATATCATCGATTTTCAAACATCAAGAATCCGCAACTTGAACAAAGTAATCTATTTACAATGCTTTAGAATCAGACTTTAAACGATATCATCGATTTTCAAACATTAAGAATCCGCAACTTAAACAAATTCATCTATATACAATGCTTTAGAATCCGACTTTAAACGATATCATCTATTTTCAAACATTAAGAATCTGCAACTTTAACAAAGTCATCTATTTACAATGCTTTAGTACTCGACATTAAACGATATCATCTACTTTTAAACCTTAACAACTCGCAACTTGAACAAAGTCATCTATTTACAATGCTTTGGAATCCGAATTTAAACGATGTCATCTATTTTCAACCTTAAGAATCGGCAACTTGAACAAAGTCATCTATTTACAATGCTTTAGAATCCGACTAGTAACGATATCATCTATTTTCAAACTATAAGAATCACCAACTTGAACAAAGTAATATATTTACAATGCTTTAGAATCCGACTTAAAACGATATCATCTATTTTCAACCCCTAAGAATCCGCAACTTGAACACAGTCATCTATTTACAATGCTTTAGAATCCGACTTCAACCGATATCATCTATTTTCAAACCTTAAGAATCCGCAACTTGAACAAAGTCATCTATTTACTATGCTTTAGAATGTAACTTTAAACGATACATACTATTTTCAAACATTAAGAATCCGCAACTTAAACGAAGTCATCTATTTACAATGCATCAGCATCCGACATTAAACGATATCATCAAATTTTAAACCTTAACAACTCGCAACTTGAACAAAGTCATCTATTTACAATGCTTTAGAATCTTACTTTAAACGATATCATCTATTTTCAAAACCTAAGAATCCGCAACTTGAACAAAGTCATCTATTTACAATGCTTTAGAATCCGACTTTAAGCGATATGATCTATTTTAAAACCTTGACAATCCGCAACTTGAACAAAGTCATCTATTTCCAATGCTTTAGAATCCGACTTTAAACAATATCATCCATTTTCAAACTTTGAGAATCTTCAACTTGAACAAAGTCATCTATTTACAATGCTTTAGAATGCGACTTGAAACGATATCATCTATTTTCAAACCATAAGAGTCCGCAACTTGAACAAAGTCATCTATTTACAATGCTTTAGAATCCCACTTGAAACGATATCATCTATTTTCAAACCTTAAGAATCCGCAACTTGAACACAGTCATCTATTTACAATGCTTTAGAATCCGACTTTAAACGATATCATCTATTTTCAAACCTTAAGAATCCCCACTTGAACAAAGTCATCTATTTACATTGCTTTAGAGTCCGACTTTAGACGATATAATCTATTTTCAAACATTAAGAATCGGAACTTGAACAAAGTCATCTATTTACAATGCTTTAGAATCCGACTTGAAACGATATCATCTATTTTCAAACCTTAAAAGTCCGCAACTTGAACAAAGTCATCTATTTACAATGCTTTAGAATCCGACTTTAAACGATATCATCTATTTTCAAACATAAAGAATCGGCAACTTGCACAAAGTCATCTATTTACAATGATTCAGAATCCGACTTTAAACGATATCATCTATTTTCAAACATTCAGAATCCGCAACTTAAACAAATTCATCTATTTACAATGCTTTAGAATCCGACTTTAAACGATATCATCTATTTTCAAACATTAAGAATCTGCAACTTTAACAAAGTCATCTATTTACAATGCTTTAGTACTCGACATTAAACGATATCATCTACTTTTAAACCTTAACAACTCGCAACTTGAACAAAGTCATCTATTTACAATGCTTTGGAATCCGAATTAAAACGATATCATCTATTTTCAACCTTAAGAATCGGCAACTTGAACAAAGACATCTATTTACAATGCTTTAGAACCAGACTAGTAACGATATCATCTATTTTCAAACCATAAGAATCACCAACTTGAACAAAGTCATATATTTACAATGCTTTAGAATCCGACTTAAAACGATATCATCTATTTTCAAACCATAAGAATCCGCAACTTGAACAAAGTCATCTATTTACAATGCTATAGAATCCGACTTTTAAGGATATCATCTATTTTCAAACCTTAAGAGTCCGCAACTTGAACGCAGTCATCTATTTACAATGCTTTAGAATCCGACTTCAACCGATATCATCTATTTTCAAAATTTAAGAATCCGCAACTTGAAAAAAGTAATCTATTTACTATGCTTTAGAATGTTACTTTAAACGATACATACTATTTTCAAACATTGAGAATCCGCAACTTAAACGAAGTCATCTATTTACAATGCATCAGCATCCGACATTAAACGATATCATCAACTTTTAAACATTAACAACTCGCAACTTGAACAAAGTCATCTATTTACAATGCTTTAGAATCCGACTTTAAACGATATCATCTATTTTCAAACCTTAAGAATCGGATACCTGAACAAAGTCTTCTATTTACAATGCTTTAGAATCCCACTTGAAACGATATCATCTATTTTCAAAACCTAAGAATCCGCAACTTGAACAAAGTCATCTATTTACAATGCTTTAGAATCCGACTTAAAACGATATCATCTATTTTCAAACCTTAGGAGTCCGCAACTTGAACAAAGTAATCTATTTACAATGCTTTAGAATCCGACTTTAAACGATATCATCTATTTTCACACCTTAAGAATCGGCGACTTGAACAAAGTCATCTATTTACAATGCTTTAGAATCCAACTTTAAACGATACCATCATTTTTCAAACTATAAGAGTCCGCAACTTGAACA
The DNA here is from genome assembly GCA_963556195.1 of Sepiola atlantica. Lineage (NCBI taxonomy): Eukaryota > Metazoa > Mollusca > Cephalopoda > Sepiida > Sepiolidae > Sepiola > Sepiola atlantica. Next base: position 208,701 of record CAUVYP010001127.1, read on the forward strand.
AAGTCATCTATGTGCAATTCTTTAGAATCCGACGGTAAACGATATCATCTATTTTAAAACCTTAAGAATCCGCAACTTGAACAAAGTCATCTATTTACAATGATTTAGAATCCGATTTTAAACGATATAATCTATTTTCAAACTTTAAGAATCGGCAACTTGAACAAAGTCATCTATTTACAATGCTTTAGAATCCGACTTAAAACGATATCATCAATTTACAAACCTTAGGAGTCCGCAACTTGAACAAAGTAATCTATTTACAATGCTTTAGAATCCGACTTTAAACGATATCATCTATTTTCACACCTTAAGAATCGGCGACTTGAACAAAGTCATCTATTTACAATCCTTTAGAATCCAACTTTAAACGATACCATCTTTTTTCAAACCATAAGAGATCGCAACTTGAACAAAGTCATCTATGTACAATTCTTTAGAATCCGACGGTAAACGATATAATCTATTTTAAAACCTTAAGAATCCACAACTTGAACAAAGTCATCTATTTACAATAATTTAGAATCCGATTTTAAACGATATAATCTATTTTCAAACTTTAAGAATCGGCAACTTGAACAAAGTCATCTATTTACAATTCTTTAGAATCCGACTTGAAACGATATCATCTATTTCAAACCTTAAGAGTCTGCAACTTTAACAAAGTCATCTATTTACAATGGTTTAGAATCCGACTTTAAACGATATCATCTATTTTCAAACATAAAGTATCCGAACTTGAACAAAGACATCTATTTACAATGCTTTAGAATCCGACTTTAAACGATATCATCTATTTTATAACCTTAAGAGTCCGCAACTTGAACAAAGTCATCTACTTACAATGCTTTAGAATCCGACTTTAAACAATATCGTCTATTTTCAAACATTAAGAATCCGCAACTTGAACAAAGTCATCTATTTACAATGCTTTAGAATCCGACTTTAAACGATATTATCTATTTTCAAACCTTGAGAATCCGCAACTTGAACAAATTCATCCATTTACAATGCTTTAGAATCCGACTTTAAACGACATCATCTATTTTCAAACATTAAGAATCGACAACTTTAACAAAGTCATCTATTTACAATGCTTTAGAATCCGACTTTAAACGATAACATCTATTTTCACACCTTAAGAATCCGCAACTTGAACAAAGTTATCTATTTACATTGATTTAGAGTCCGACTTTAGACGATATAATCTATTTTCAAACCTTGAGAATCGGAACTGTAACAAAGTCATCTATTTACAATGCTTTAGAATCCGACTTGAAACGATATCATCTATTTTCAAACCTTAAAAGTCCGCAACTTGAACAAAGTCATCTATTTACAATGCTTTAGAATCCGACTTCAAACGATATCATCTATTTTCAAACATAAAGAATCGGCAACTTGCACAAAGTCATCTATTTACAATGATTCAGAAACCGACTTTAAACGATATCATCTATTTTCAAACATTCAGAATCCGCAACTTGAACAAAGTAATCTATTTACAATGCTTTAGAATCAGACTTAAAACGTTATCATCGATTTTCAAACATTAAGAATCCGCAACTTAAACAAATTCATCTATTTACAATGCTTTAGAATCCGACTTTAAACGAGATCATCTACTTTCAAACCTTAAGAATCGGTAACTTTAACAAAGTCATCTATTTACAATGCTTTAGAATCCGATTTTAAACGATATAATCTATTTTAAACCTTATGAATCGGCAACTTGAACAAAGTCATCTATTTACAATGCTTTAGAATCCGACTAGTAACGATATCATCTATTTTCAAACCATAAGAATCACCAACTTGAACAAAGTCATATATTTACAATGCTTTAGAATCCGACTTAAAACGATATCATCTATTTTCAAACCCTAAGAATCCGCAACTTGAACAAAGTCATCTATTTACAATGCTTTAGAATCCGACTTTAAACGATATCATCTATTTTCGAACCTTAGGAGTCCGCAACTTGAACAAAGTAATCTATTTACAATGCTTTAGAATCCGACTTTAAACGATAACATCTATTTTCACACTTTAACAACTCGCAACTTGAACAAAGTCATCTATTTACAATGCTATAGAATCCGACTTTTAAGGATATCATCTATTTTCAAACCTTAAGAGTCCGCAACTGGAACACAGTCATCTATTTACAATGCTTTAGAATCCGACTTCAACCGATATCATCTATTTTCAAACCTTAAGAATCCGCAACTTGAACAAAGTCATCTATTTACTATGCTTTAGAATGTTACTTTAAACGATACATACTATTTTCAAACATTAAGAATCCGCAACTTAAACGAAGTCATCTATTTACAATGCATCAGCATCCGACATTAAACGATATCATCAACTTTTAAACGTTAACAACTCGCAACTTGAACAAAGTCATCTATTTACAATGCTTTATAATCCGACTTTAAACGATATCATCTATTTTCAAACCTTAAGAATCGGCAACTTGAACAAAGTCTTCTATTTACAATGCTTTAGAATCCCACTTGAAACGATATCATCTATTTTCAAAACCTAAGAATCCGCAACTTGAACAAAGTCATCTATTTACAATGCTTTAGAATCCGACTTTAAGCGATATGATCTATTTTAAAACCTTGACAATCCGCAACTTGAACAAAGTCATCTATTTCCAATGCTTTAGAATCCGACTTTAAACAATATCATCCATTTTCAAACCTTGAGAATCTTCAACTTGAACAAAGTCATCTATTTACAATGCTTTAGAATGCGACTCGAAACGATATCATCTATTTTCAAACCATAAGAGTCCGCAACTTGAACAAAGTCATCTATTTACAATGCTTTAGAATCCCACTTTGAACGATATCATCTATTTTCAAACCTTAAGAATCCGCAACTTGAACACAGTCATCTATTTACAATGCTTTAGAATCCGACTTTAAACGATATCATCTATTTTCAAACCTTAAGAATCCGCCACTTGAACAAAGTCATCTATTTACATTGCTTTAGAGTCTTACTTTAGACAATATAATCTATTTTCAAACCGTAAGAATCGGAACTTGAACAAAGTCATCTATTTACAATGCTTTAGAATCCGACTTGAAACGATATCATCTATTTTCAAACCTTAAGAGTCCGGAACTTGAACAAAGTCATCTATTTACAATGCTTTAGAATCCGACTTTAAACGATATCATCTATTTTCAAACATAAAGAATCGGCAACTTGCACAAAGTCATCTATTTACAATGATTTAGAATCCGACTTTAAACGATATCATCGATTTTCAAACATCAAGAATCCGCAACTTGAACAAAGTAATCTATTTACAATGCTTTAGAATCAGACTTTAAACGATATCATCGATTTTCAAACATTAAGAATCCGCAACTTAAACAAATTCATCTATTTACAATGCTTTAGAATCCGACTTTAAACGATATCATCTATTTTCAAACATTAAGAATCTGCAACTTTAACGAAGTCATCTATTTAAAATGCTTTAGTACTCGACATTAAACGATATCATCTACTTTTAAACCTTAACAACTCGCAACTTGAACAAAGTCATCTATTTACAATGCTTTGGAATCCGAATTAAAACGATATCATCTATTTTCAACCTTAAGAATCGGCAACTTGAACAAAGTCATCTATTTACAATGCTTTAGAACCAGACTAGTAACGATATCATCTATTTTCAAACCATAAGAATCACCAACTTGAACAAAGTCATATATTTACAATGCTTTAGAATCCGACTTAAAACGATATCATCTATTTTCAAACCCTAAGAATCCGCAACTTGAACAAAGTCATCTATTTACAATGCTTTAGAATCCGACTTTAAACGATATCATCTATTTTCGAACCTTAGGAGTCACCAACTTGAACAAAGTAATCTATTTACAATGCTTTAGAATCCGACTTTAAACGATAACATCTATTTTCACACCTTAAGAATCCGCAACTTGAACAAAGTCATCTATTTACAATGCTATAGAATCCGACTTTTAAGGATATCATCTATTTTCAAACCTTAAGAGTCCGCAACTTGAACACAGTCATCTATTTACAATGCTTTAGAATCCGACTTCAACCGATATCATCTATTTTCAAAAGTTAAGAATCCGCAACTTGAAAAAAGTAATCTATTTACTATGCTTTAGAATGTTACTTTAAACGATACGTACTATTTTCAAACATTGAGAATCCGCAACTTAAACGAAGTCATCTATTTACAATGCATCCGCATCCGACATTAAACGATATCATCAACTTTTAAACATTAACAACTCGCAACTTGAACAAAGTCATCTATTTACAATGCTTTAGAATCCGACTTAAAACGATATCATCTATTTTCAAACCTTAAGAATCGGATACTTGAACAAAGTCTTCTATTTACAATGCTTTAGAATCCCAGTTGAAACGATATCATCTATTTTCAAAACCTAAGAATCCGCAACTTGAACAAAGTCATCTATTTACAATGCTTTAGAATCCGACTTAAAACGATATCATCTATTTTCAAACCTTAGGAGTCCGCAACTTGAACAAAGTAATCTATTTACAATGCTTTAGAATCCGACTTTAAACGATATCATCTATTTTCACACCTTAAGAATCGGCGACTTGAACAAAGTCATCTATTTACAATGCTTTAGAATCCAACTTTAAACGATACCATCTTTTTTCAAACTATAAGAGTCCGCAACTTGAACAAAGTCATCTATGTGCAATTCTTTAGAATCCGACGGTAAACGATATCATCTATTTTAAAACCTTAAGAATCCGCAACTTGAACAAAGTCATCGATTTACAATGATTTAGAATCCGATTTTAAACGATATAATCTATTGTCAAACTTTAAGAAACGGCAACTTGAACAAAGTCATCTATTTACAATGCTTTAGAATCCGACTTAAAACGATATCATCAATTTTCAAACCTTACGAGTCCGCAACTTGAACAAAGTAATCTATTTACAATGCTTTAGAATCCGACTTTAAACGATATCATCTATTTTCACACCTTAAGAATCGGCGACTTGAACAAAGTCATCTATTTACAATCCTTTAGAATCCAACTTTAAACGATACCATCTTTTTTCAAACCATAAGAGTCCGCAACTTGAACAAAGTCATCTATGTACAATTCTTTAGAATCCGACGGTAAACGATATAATCTATTTTCAAACTTTAAGAATCGGCAACTTGAACAAAGTCATCTATTTACAATGCTTTAGAATCAGACTTGAAACGATATCATCTATTTCAAACCTTAAGAGTCTGCAACTTTAACAAAGTCATCTATTTACAATGGTTTAGAATCCGACTTTAAACGATATCATCTATTTTCAAACATAAAGTATCCGTCCTTGAACAAAGTCATCTATTTACAATGCTTTAGAATCCGTCTTTAAACGATATCATCTATTTTATAACCTTAAGAGTCCGCAACTTGAACAAAGTCATCTACTTACAATGCTTAAGAATCCGACTTTAAACGATATCGTCTATTTTCAAACATTAAGAATCCGCAACTTGAACAAAGTCATCTATTTACAATGCTTTAGAATCCGACTTTAAACGATATTATCTATTTTCACACCTTGAGAATCCGCAACTTGAACAAATTCATCCATTTACAAAGCTTTAGAATCCGACTTTAAACGACATCATCTATTTTCAAACATTAAGAATCGACAACTTGAACAAAGTCATCTATTTACAATGCTTTAGAACCCGACTTGACACGATATGATCTGTTTTCAAACCTGAAGAATCGGCAACTTGAACAAAGTCATCTATTTACAATGCTTTAGAATCCGACTTTAAACGACATCATCTATTTTAAAACAATAAGAATCGGCAACTTGAACAAAGTCATCTATTTACAATGCTTTAGAACCCGACTTTAACCGATATCATCTATTTCTAAACCTAAACAACTCGAAACTTCAACAAGGTCATCTATTTACAATGCTTTAGAATCCGACTTTAAGCAATATCATCTATTTTCAAACCTTAAGAATCCGCAACTTGAACACAGTCATCTATTTACAATGCTTTAGAATCCGACTTGAAACGATATCATCTATTTTCAAACCTTAAAAATCGGCAACTTGAACAAAGTCATCTATTTGCAATGCTTTGGAATCTGACTTTAAAAGATATCATCTATTTTCAAACCTTAAGAATCCGCAACTTGAACAAAGTCATCTATTTACAATGCTTTAGAATCCGACTTTAAACGATTTTATTTATTTTCAAACCTTAACAATCGGAAACTTGAACAAAGTCATCTATTTACAATGCTTTAGAGTCCGACTTTAAACGGTATCATCTATTTTCAAACCTTAAGAATCGGCAACTTAAACAAAGCCATCTATTTACAATGCTTTAGAATCCGACTTTAAACGATATTATCTATTTTCAAACCTCCAGAATGGCAACTTGAACAAAGTCATCTATTTACAATGCTTTAGAATCCGACTTTAAACGATATCATCTATTTTGAAACATTAAGAATCTGCAACTTTAACAAAGTCATCTATTTACAATGCTTTAGTACTCGACATTAAACGATATCATCTTCGTTTAAACCTTAACAACTCGCAACTTGAACAAAGTCATCTATTTACAATGCTTTGGAATCCGACTTTAAACGATATCATCTATTTTCAACCTTAAGAATCGGCAACTTGAAGAAAGTCATCTATTTACAATGCTTTAGAATCCGACTAGTAACGATATCATCTATTTTCAAACCATAAGAATCACCAACTTGAACAAAGTCATATATTTACAATGCTTTAGAATCCGACTTAAAACGATATCATCTATTTTCAAACCCTAAGAATCCGCAACTTGAACAAAGTCATCTATTTACAATGCTTTAGAATCCGACTTTAAACGATATCATCTATTTTCGAACCTTAGGAGTCCGCAACTTGAACAAAGTAATCTATTTACAATGCTTTAGAATCCGACTTTAAACGATAACATCTATTTTCACACCTTAAGAATCCGCAACTTTAACAAAGTCATCTATTTACAATGCTATAGAATCCGACTTTTAAGGATATCATCTATTTTCCAACCTTCAGAGTCCGCAACTTGAACACAGTCATCTATTTACAATGCTTTAGAATCCGACTTCAACCGATACTATCTATTTTCAAACCTTAAGAATCCGCAACTTGAACAAAGTATTCTATTTACAATGCTTTAGAATGTTACTTTAAACGATACATACTATTTTCAAACATTAAGAATCCGCAACTTAAACGAAGTCATCTATTTACAATGCATCAGCATCCGACATTTAACGATATCATCAACTTTTAAACCTTAACAACTCGCAACTTGAACAAAGTCATCTATTTACAATGCTTTAGAATCCGACTTTGAACGATATCATCTATTTTCAAACCTTGAGAATCGGCAACTTGAACGAAGTCTTCTATTTACAATGCTTTAGAATCCCACTTGAAACGATATCATCTATTTTCAAAACCTAAGAATCCGCAACTTGAACAAAGTCATCTATTTACAATGCTTTAGAATCCGACTTAAAACGATATCATCTATTTTCGAACCTTAGGAGTCCGCAACTTGAACAAAGTAATCTATTTACAATGCTTTAGAATCCGACTTTAAACGATATCATCTATTTTCACACCTTAAGAATCGGCGACTTGAACAAAGTCATCTATTTACAATGCTTTAGAATCCAACTTTAAACGATACCATCTTTTTTCAAACCATAAGAGTCCGCAACTTGAACAAAGTCATCTACTTACAATGCTTTAGAATCCGACTTGAAACGATATCATCTATTTCAAACCTTAAGAGTCCGCAACTTGAACAAAGTCATCTATTTACAATAATTTAGAATCCGATTTTAAACGATATAATCTATTTTCAAACTTTAAGAATCGGCAACTTGAACAAAGTCATCTATTTACAATGCTTTAGAATCCGACTTGAAACGATATCATCTATTTCAAACATTAGGAGTCCGCAACTTGAACAAAGTCATCTATTTACAATGCTTTAGAATCCGACTTTTAACGATATCATCTATTTTCAAACATAAAGTATCCGCAACTTGAACAAAGTCATCTATTTACAATGCTTTAGAATCCGACTTGAAACGATATCGTCTATTTTCATACATTAAGAATCCGCAACTTGAACTAAGTCATCTATTTACAATGCTTTAGAATCAGACTTTAAACGATATTATCTATTTTCAAACCTTGAGAATCCGCAACTTGAACAAATTCATCCATTTACAATGCTTTAGAATCCGACTTTAAACGACATCATCTATTTTAAAACAATAAGAATCGGCAACTTGAACAAAGTCATCTATTTACAATGCTTTAGAACCCGACTTTAACCGATATCATCTATTTTTAAACCTAAACAACTCGAAACTTCAACAAGGTCATCTATTTACAATGCTTTAGAATCCGACTTTAAGCAATATCAGCTATTTTCAAACCTTAAGAATCCGCAACTTGAACAAAGTCATCTATTTACAATGCTTTAGAATCCGACTTGAAACGATTTCATCTATTTTCAAACCTTAAAAATCGGCAACTTGAACAAAGTCATCTATTTACAATGCTTTAGAATCTGACTTTAAAGGATATCATCTATTTTCAAACCTTAAGAATCCGCAACTTGAACAAAGTCATCTATTTACAATGCTTTAGAATCCGACTTTAAACGATTTTATTTATTTTCAAACCTTAACAATCGGAAACTTGAACAAAGTCATCTATTTACAATGCTTTAGAGTCCGACTTTAAACGGCATCATCTATTTTCAAACCTTAAGAATCGGCAACTTAAACAAAGCCATCTATTTACAATGCTTTAGAATCCGACTTTAAACGATATTATCTATTTTCAAACCTCCAGAATGGCAACTTGAACAAAGTCATCTATTTACAATGCTTTAGAATCCGACTTTAAACGATATTATCTATTTTCAAACCTTGGAACTCGGCAACTTGAACGAAGTCATCTATTTACAATGCTTTAGAATCCGACTGTAAACAATACTATCTATTCTCAAAGCTGAAGAATCCGCAACTAGAACAAAGTCATCTATTTACAATGCTTTAGAATCCGACTTTAAACGATATCATCTATTTTTAAACCTTAAGAATCCGAAACTTGAACAAAGTTATCTATTTACAAGGCTTTAGAATCACACTTTAAACGATATCATCTATTTTCAAACCTCAAGAATGGCAACTTGAACAAAGTCATCTATTTACAATGCTTTAGAATCCGACTTTAAACGATATCATCTATTTTCAAACCATAAGAGTCCGCAACTTGAACAAAGTCATCTATTTACAATGCTTTAGAATCCCACTTGAAACGATATCATCTATTTTCAAACCTTAAGAATCCGCAACTTGAACACAGTCATCTATTTACAATGCTTTAGAATCCGACTTTAAACGATATCATCTATTTTCAAACATTAAGAATCCGCCACTTGAACAAAGTCATCTATTTACATTGCTTTAGAGTCCGACTTTAGACGATATAATCTATTTTAAAACCTTAAGAATCGGAACTTGAACAAAGTCATCTTTTTACAATGCTTTAGAATCCGACTTGAAACGATATCATCTATTTTCAAACCTTAAAAGTCCGCAACTTGAACCAAAGTCATCTATTTACAATGCTTTAGAATCCGACTTTAAACGATATCATCTATTTTCAACCTTAAGAATCGGCAACTTGAACAAAGTCATCTATTTACAATGCTTTAGAACCAGACTAGTAACGATATCAACTATTTTCAATCCATAAGAATCACCAACTTGAACAAAGTCATATATTTACAATGCTTTAGAATCCGACTTAAAACGATATCATCTATTTTCAAACCCTAAGAATCCGCAACTTGAACAAAGTCATCTATTTACAATGCTTTAGAATCCGACTTTAAACGATATCATCTATTTTCGAACCTTAGGAGTCCGCAACTTGAACAAAGTAATCTATTTACAATGCTTTAGAATCCGACTTTAAACGATAACATCTATTTTCACACCTTAAGAATCCGCAACTTGAACAAAGTCATCTATTTACAATGCTATAGAATTCGACTTTTAAGGATATCATCTATTTTCAAACCTTAAGAGTCCGCAACTTGAACACAGTCATCTATTTACAATGCTTTAGAATCCGACTTCAACCGATATCATCTATTTTCAAAAGTTAAAAATCCGCAACTTGAAAAAAGTAATCTATTTACTATGCTTTAGAATGTTACTTTAAACGATACATACTATTTTCAAACATTGAGAATCCGCAACTTAAACGAAGTCATCTATTTACAATGCATCAGCATCCGACATTAAACGATATCATCAACTTTTAAACATTAACAACTCGCAACTTGAACAAAGTCATCTATTTACAATGCTTTAGAATCCGACTTTAAACGATATCATCTATTTTCAAACCTTAAGAATCGGATACTTGAACAAAGTCTTCTATTTACAATGCTTTAGAATCCCACTTGAAACGATATCATCTATTTTCAAAACCTAAGAATCCGCAACTTGAACAAAGTCATCTATTTACAATGCTTTAGAATCCGACTTAAAACGATATCATCTATTTTCAAACCTTAGGAGTCCGCAACTTGAACAAAGTAATCTATTTACAATGCTTTAGAATCCGACTTTAAACGATATCATCTATTTTCACACCTTAAGAATCGGCGACTTGAACAAAGTCATCTATTTACAATGCTTTAGAATCCAACTTTAAACGATACCATCTTTTTTCAAACTATAAGAGTCCGCAACTTGAACAAAGTCATCTAAGTGCAATTCTTTAGAATCCGACGGTAAACGATATAATCTATTTTAAAACCTTAAGAATCCGCAACTTGAACAAAGTCATCTATTTACAATGATTTAGAATCCGATTTTAAACGATATAATCTATTTTCAAACTTTAAGAATCGGCAACTTGAACAAAGTCATCTATTTACAATGCTTTAGAATCCGACTTAAAACGATATCATCAATTTTCAAACCTTAGGAGTCCGCAACTTGAACAAAGTAATCTATTTACAATGCTTTAGAATCCGACTTAAAACGATATCATCTATTTTCACACCTTAAGAATCGGCGACTTGAACAAAGTCATCTATTTACAATCCTTTAGAATCCAACTTTACACGATACCATCTTTTTTCAAACCATAAGAGTCCGCAACTTGAACAAAGTCATCTATGTACAATTCTTTAGAATCCGACGGTAAACGATATAATCTATTTTAAAACCTTAAGAATCCGCAACTTGAACAAAGTCATCTATTTACAATAATTTAGAATCCGATTTTAAACGATATAATCTATTTTCAAACTTTAAGAATCGGCAACTTGAACAAAGTCATCTATTTACAATGCTTTAGAATCCGACTTGAAACGATATCATCTATTTCAAACCTTAAGAGTCTGCAACTTTAACAAAGTCATCTATTTACAATGGTTTAGAATCCGACTTTAAACGATATCATCTATTTTCAAACATAAAGTATCCGCAACTTGAACAAAGTCATCTATTTACAATGCTTTAGAATCCCACTTGAAACGATATCATCTATTTTATAACCTTAAGAGTCCGCAACTTGAACAAAGTCATCTACTTACAATGCTTAAGAATCCGACTTTAAACGATATCGTCTATTTTCAAACATTAAGAATCCGCAACTTGAACAAAGTCATCTATTTACAATGCTTTAGAATCCGACTTAAAACGATATTATCTATTTTCAAACCTTGAGAATCCGCAACTTGAACAAATTCATCCATTTACAATGCTTTAGAATCCGACTTTAAACGACATCATCTATTTTCAAACATTAAGAATCGACAACTTGAACAAAGTCATCTATTTACAATGCTTTAGAACCCGACTTTACACGATATGATCTGTTTTCAAACCTGAAGAATCGGCAACTTGAACAAAGTCATCTATTTACAATGCTTTAGAATCCGACTTTAAACGATATCATCTATTTTCAAACATTAAGAATCCGCAACTTAAACAAAGTCATCTATTAACAATGCTTTAGTATCCGACATTAAACGATATCATCTATTTTTAAACCTTAACAACTCGAAACTTTAACAAGGTCATCTATTTACAATGCTTTAGAATCCGACTTGAAACGATATCATCTATTTTTAAACCTTAAAAATCGGCAATTTGAACAAAGTCATCTATTTACAATGCTTTGGAATCCGACTTTAAAGGATATCATCTATTTTCAAACCTTAAGAATCCGCAACTTGAACAAAGTCATCTATTTACAATGCTTTAGAATCCGACTTTAAACGATTTTATTTATTTTCAAACCTTAACAATCGGAAACTTGAATAAAGTCATCTATTTACAATGCTTTAGAGTCCGACTTTAAACGGTATCATCTATTTTCAAACCTTGGAACTCGGCAACTTGAACGAAGTCATCTATTTACAATGCTTTAGAATCCGACTGTAAACAATACTATCTATTCTCAAAGCTGAAGAATCCGCAACTTGAACAAAGTCATCTATTTACAATGCATTAGAATCCGACTTTAAACGATATCATCTATTTTTAAACCTTAAGAATCCGCAACTTGAACAAAGTTATCTATTTACAAGGCTTTAGAATCACACTTTAAACGATATCATCTATTTTCAAACCTTAACAATCGGAAACTTGAACAAAGTCATCTATTTACAATGCTTTCGAATCCGACTTTAAACGATATCATCTATTTTCAAACATTAAGAATCCGCAACTTAAACAAAGTCATCTATTAACAATGCTTTAGTATCCGACATTAAACGATATCATCTATTTTTAAACCTAAACAACTCGAAACTTGAACAAAGTCATCTATTTACAATGCTTTAGAATCCGACTTTAAGCAATATCATCTATTTTCAAACCTTAAGAATCCGCAACTTGAACAAAGTCATCTATTTACAATGCTTTAGAATCCGACTTGAAACGATATCATCTATTTTCAAACCTTAAAAATCGGCAACTTGAACAAAGTCATCTATTTACAATGCTTTGGAATCTGACTTTAAAGGATATCATCTATTTTCAAACCTTAAGAATCCGCAACTTGAACAAAGTCATCTATTTACAATGCTTTAGAATCCGACTTTAAACGATTTTATTTATTTTCAAACCATAACAATCGGAAACTTGAACAAAGTCATCTATTAACAATGCTTTAGAGTCCGACTTTAAACGGTATCATCTATTTTCAAACCTTAAGAATCGGCAACTTAAACAAAGCCATCTATTTACAATGCTTTAGAATCCGACTTTAAAAGATATTATCTATTTTCAAACCTCCAGAAGGGCAACTTGAACAAAGTCATCTATTTACAATGCTTTAGAATCCGACTTTAAACGATATTATCTATTTTCAAACCTTGGAACTCGGCAACTTGAACGAAGTCATCTATTTACAATGCTTTAGAATCCGACTGTAAACAATACTATCTATTCTCAAAGCTGAAGAATCCGCAACTTGAACAAAGTCATCTATTTACAATGCATTAGAATCCGACTTTGAACGATATCATCTATTTTTAAACCTTAAGAATCCGCAACTTGAACAAAGTTATCTATTTACAAGGCTTTAGAATCACACTTTAAAAGATATCATCTATTTTCAAACCTTAACAATCGGAAACTTGAACAAAGTCATCTATTTACAATGCTTTCGAATCCGACTTTAAACGATATCATCTATTTTCAAACATTAAGAATCCGCAACTTTAACAAAGTCATCTATTAACAATGCTTTAGTATCCGACATTAAACGATATCATCTATTTTTAAACCTAAACAACTCGAAACTTGAACAAGGTCATCTATTTACAATGCTTGGGAATCCGACTTTAAGCAATATCATCTATTTTCAAACCTTAAGAATCCGCAACTTGAACAAAGTGATCTATTTACAATGCTTTAGAATCCGACTTGAAACGATATCATCTATTTTCAAACCTAAAAAATCGGCAACTTGAACAAAGTCATCTATTTACAATGCTTTGGAATCTGACTTTAAAGGATATCATCTATTTTCAAACCTTAAGAATCCGCAACTTGAACAAAGTCATCTATTTACAATGCTTTAGAATCCGACTTTAAACGATTTTATTTATTTTCAAACCATAACAATCGGAAACTTGAACAAAGTCATCTATTAACAATGCTTTAGAGTCCGACTTTAAACGGTATCATCTATTTTCAAACCTTAAGAATCGGCAACTTAAACAAAGCCATCTATTTACAATGCTTTAGAATCCGTCTTTAAAAGATATTATCTATTTTCAAACCTCCAGAATGGCAACTTGAACAAAGTCATCTATTTACAATGCTTTAGAATCCGACTTTAAACGATATTATCTATTTTCAAACCTTGGAACTCGGCAACTTGAACGAAGTCATCTATTTACAATGCTTTAGAATCCGACTGTAAACAATACTATCTATTCTCAAAGCTGAAGAATCCGCAACTTGAACAAAGTCATCTATTTACAATGCATTAGAATCCGACTTTAAACGATATCATCTATTTTTAAACCTTAAGAATCCGCAACTTGAACAAAGTTATCTATTTACAAGGCTTTAGAATCACACTTTAAACGATATCATCTATTTTCAAACCTTAACAATCGGAAACTTGAACAATATCATCTATTTACTATGCTTTCGAATCCGACTTTAAACGATATCATCTATTTTCAAACATTAAGAATCCGCAACTTAAACAAAGTCATCTATTAACAATGCTTTAGTATCCGACATTAAACGATATCATCTATTTTTAAACCTAAACAACTCGAAACTTGAACAAGGTCATCTATTTACAATGCTTTAGAATCCGACTTTAAGCAATATCATCTATTTTCAAACCTTAAGAATCCGCAACTTGAACAAAGTCATCTATTTACAATGCTTTAGAATCCGACTTGAAACGATATCATCTATTTTCAAACCTTAAAAATCGGCAACTTGAACAAAGTCATCTATTTACAATGCTTTGGAATCTGACTTTAAAGGATATCATCTATTTTCTAACCTTAAGAATCCGCAACTTGAACAAAGTCATCTATTTACAATGCTTTAGAATCCGACTTTAAACGATTTTATTTATTTTCAAACCATAACAATCGGAAACTTGAACAAAGTCATCTATTAACAATGCTTTAGAGTCCGACTTTAAACGGTATCATCTATTTTCAAACCTTAAGAATCGGCAACTTAAACAAAGCCATCTATTTACAATGCTTTAGAATCCGACTTTAAAAGATATTATCTATTTTCAAACCTCCAGAAGGGCAACTTGAACAAAGTCATCTATTTACAATGCTTTAGAATCCGACTTTAAACGATATTATCTATTTTCAAACCTTGGAACTCGGCAACTTGAACGAAGTCATCTATTTACAATGCTTTAGAATCCGACTGTAAACAATACTATCTATTCTCAAAGCTGAAGAATCCGCAACTTGAACAAAGTCATCTATTTACAATGCATTAGAATCCGACTTTAAACGATATCATCTATTTTTAAACCTTAAGAATCCGACACTTGAACAAAGTTATCTATTTACAAGGCTTTAGAATCACACTTTAACCGATATCATCTATTTTCAAACCTTAACAATCGGAAACTTGAACAAAGTCATCTATTTACAATGCTTTAGAATCCGACTTTAAACGATATCATCTATTTTCAAACCTTAAGAATCGGAAACTAGAACAAAGACATCTATTTACAATGCTTTAGAATCCGACTTTAAACGATATTATCTATTTTCAAACTTCAAGAATGGCAACTTGAACAAAGTCATCTATTTACAATGCTTTAGAATCCGACTTTAAACGATATCATCTATTTTAAACATTAAGAATCGGCAACTTAAACAAAGTCATCTATTAACAATGCTTTAGAATCCGACTTTAAACGATATCATCTATTTTTAAACCTTAACGACTCGAAACTTGAACAAGTTCATCTATTTACAATGCTTTAGAATCACACTTTAAGCAATATCATCTATTTTCAAACCTTAAGAATCCGCAACTTGAACAAAGTCATCTATTTACAATGCTTTAGAATCCGACTTGAAACGATATCATCTATTTTCAAACCTTAAAAATCGGCAACTTGAACAAAGTCATCTATTTACAATGCTTTGGAATCCGACTTTAAAGGATATCATCTATTTTCAAACCTTAAGAATCCGCAACTTGAACAAAGTCATCTATTTACAATGCTTTAGAATCCGACTTTAAACGATTTTATTTATTTTCAAACCTTAACAATCGGAAACTTGAACAAAGTCATCTATTTACAATGCATTAGAATCCGACTTTAAACGATATCATCTATTTTTAAACCTTAAGAATCCGCAACTTGAACAAAGTTATCTATTTACAAGGCTTTAGAATCACACTTTAAACGATATCATCTATTTTCAAACCTTAACAATCGGAAACTTGAACAAAGTCATCTATTTACAATGCTTTCGAATCCGACTTTAAACGATATCATCTATTTTCAAACATTAAGAATCCGCAACTTAAACAAAGTCATCTATTAACACTGCTTTAGTATCCGACATTAAACGATATCATCTATTTTTAAACCTAAACAACTCGAAACTTGAACAAGGTCATCTATTTACAATGCTTTAGAATCCGACTTTAAGCAATATCATCTATTTTCAAACCTTAAGAATCCGCAACTTGAACAAAGTCATCTATTTACAATGCTTTAGAATCCGACTTGAAACGATATCATCTATTTTCAAACCTTAAAAATCGGCAACTTGAACAAAGTCATCTATTTACAATGCTTTGGAATCTGACTTTAAAGGATATCATCTATTTTCAAACCTTAAGAATCCGCAACTTGAACAAAGTCATCTATTTACAATGCTTTAGAATCCGACTTTAAACGATTTTATTTATTTTCAAACCATAACAATCGGAAACTTGAACAAAGTCATCTATTAACAATGCTTTAGAGTCCGACTTTAAACGGTATCATCTATTTTCAAACCTTAAGAATCGGCAACTTAAACAAAGCCATCTATTTACAATGCTTTAGAATCCGACTTTAAAAGATATTATCTATTTTCAAACCTCCAGAAGGGCAACTTGAACAAAGTCATCTATTTACAATGCTTTAGAATCCGACTTTAAACGATATTATCTATTTTCAAACCTTGGAACTCGGCAACTTGAACGAAGTCATCTATTTACAATGCTTTAGAATCCGACTGTAAACAATACTATCTATTCTCAAAGCTGAAGAATCCGCAACTTGAACAAAGTCATCTATTTACAATGCATTAGAATCCGACTTTGAACGATATCATCTATTTTTAAACCTTAAGAATCCGCAACTTGAACAAAGTTATCTATTTACAAGGCTTTAGAATCACACTTTAAACGATATCATCTATTTTCAAACCTTAACAATCGGGAACTTGAACAAAGTCATCTATTTACAATGCTTTCGAATCCGACTTTAAACGATATCATCTATTTTCAAACATTAAGAATCCGCAACTTTAACAAAGTCATCTATTAACAATGCTTTAGTATCCGACATTAAACGATATCATCTATTTTTAAACCTAAACAACTCGAAACTTGAACAAGGTCATCTATTTACAATGCTTTAGAATCCGACTTTAAGCAATATCATCTATTTTCAAACCTTAAGAATCCGCAACTTGAACAAAGTAATCTATTTACAATGCTTTAGAATCCGACTTGAAACGATATCATCTATTTTCAAACCTAAAAAATCGGCAACTTGAACAAAGTCATCTATTTACAATGCTTTGGAATCTGACTTTAAAGGATATCATCTATTTTCAAACCTTAAGAATCCGCAACTTGAACAAAGTCATCTATTTACAATGCTTTAGAATCCGACTTTAAACGATTTTATTTATTTTCAAACCATAACAATCGGAAACTTGAACAAAGTCATCTATTAACAATGCTTTAGAGTCCGACTTTAAACGGTATCATCTATTTTCAAACCTTAAGAATCGGCAACTTAAACAAAGCCATCTATTTACAATGCTTTAGAATCCGTCTTTAAAAGATATTATCTATTTTCAAACCTCCAGAATGGCAACTTGAACAAAGTCATCTATTTACAATGCTTTAGAATCCGACTTTAAACGATATTATCTATTTTCAAACCTTGGAACTCGGCAACTTGAACGAAGTCATCTATTTACAATGCTTTAGAATCCGACTGTAAACAATACTATCTATTCTCAAAGCTGAAGAATCCGCAACTTGAACAAAGTCATCTATTTACAATGCATTAGAATCCGACTTTAAACGATATCATCTATTTTTAAACCTTAAGAATCCGCAACTTGAACAAAGTTATCTATTTACAAGGCTTTAGAATCACACTTTAAACGATATCATCTATTTTCAAACCTTAACAATCGGAAACTTGAACAATATCATCTATTTACTATGCTTTCGAATCCGACTTTAAACGATATCATCTATTTTCAAACATTAAGAATCCGCAACTTAAACAAAGTCATCTATTAACAATGCTTTAGTATCCGACATTAAACGATATCATCTATTTTTAAACCTAAACAACTCGAAACTTGAACAAGGTCATCTATTTACAATGCTTTAGAATCCGACTTTAAGCAATATCATCTATTTTCAAACCTTAAGAATCCGCAACTTGAACAAAGTCATCTATTTACAATGCTTAAGAATCCGACTTGAAACGATATCATCTATTTTCAAACCTTAAAAATCGGCAACTTGAACAAAGTCATCTATTTACAATGCTTTGGAATCTGACTTTAAAGGATATCATCTATTTTCAAACCTTAAGAATCCGCAACTTGAACAAAGTCATCTATTTACAATGCTTTAGAATCCGACTTTAAACGATTTTATTTATTTTCAAACCATAACAATCGGAAACTTGAACAAAGTAATCTATTTACAATGCATTAGAATCCGACTTTAAACGATATCATCTATTTTTAAACCTTAAGAATCCGCAACTTGAACAAAGTTATCTATTTACAAGGCTTTAGAATCACACTTTAAACGATATCATCTATTTTCAAACCTTAACAATCGGAAACTTGAACAAAGTCATCTATTTACAATGCTTTAGAATCCGACTTTAAACGATATCATCTATTTTCAAACCTTAAGAATCGGAAACTAGAACAAAGACATCTATTTACAATGCTTTAGAATCCGACTTTAAACGATATTATCTATTTTCAAACTTCAAGAATGGCAACTTGAACAAAGTCATCTATTTACAATGCTTTAGAATCCGACTTTAAACGATATCATCTATTTTAAACATTAAAAATCGGCAACTTAAACAAAGTCATCTATTAACAATGCTTTAGAATCCGACTTTAAACGATATCATCTATTTTTAAACCTTAACGACTCGAAACTTGAACAAGTTCATCTGTTTACAATGCTTTAGAATCACACTTTAAGCAATATCATCTATTTTCAAACCTTAAGAATCCGCAACTTGAACAAAGTCATCTATTTACAATGCTTTAGAATCCGACTTGAAACGATATCATCTATTTTCAAACCTTAAAAATCGGCAACTTGAACAAAGTCATCTATTTAGAATGCTTTGGAATCCGACTTTAAAGGATATCATCTATTTTCAAACCTTAAGAATCCGCAACTTGAACAAAGTCATCTATTTACAATGCTTTAGAATCCGACTTTAAACGATTTTATTTATTTTCAAACCTTAACAATCGGAAACTTGAACAAAGTCATCTATTTACAATGCTTTAGAGTCCGACTTTAAACGGTATCATCTATTTTCAAACCTTAAGAATCGGCAACTTAAACAAAGCCATCTATTTACAATGCTTTAGAATCCGACTTTAAACGATATTATCTATTTTCAAACCTCCAGAATGGCAACTTGAACAAAGTCATCTATTTACAATGCTTTAGAATCCGACTTTAAACGATATTATCTATTTTCAAACCTTGGAACTTGGCAACTTGAACGAAGTCATCTATTTACAATGCTTTAGAATCCGACTGTAAACAATACTATCTATTCTCAAAGCTGAAGAATCCGCAATTTGAACAAAGTCATCTATTTACAATGCTTTAGAATCCGACTTTAAACGATATCATCTATTTTCAAACATTCAGAATCCGCAACTTGAACAAGGTCATCTATTTACAATGCTTTAGAATCAGACTTTAAACGATATCATCGATTTTCAAACATTAAGAATCCGCAACTTAAACAAAGTCATGTATTTACAATGCTTTAGTACTCGACATTAAACGATATCATCTACTTTTAAACCTTAACAACTCGCAACTTGAACAAAGTCATCTATTTACAATGCTTTGGAATCCGAATTGTAACGATATCATCTATTTTCACACCTTAAGAATCGGCAACTTGAACAAAGTCATCTATTTACAATGCTTTAGAATCCGACTAGTTACGATATCATCTATTTTCAAACCATAAGAATCACCAACTTGAACAAAGTCATATATTTACAATGCTTTAGAATCCGAGTTAAAACGATATCATCTATTTTCAAACCCTAAGAATCCGCAACTTGAACAAAGTCATCTATTTACAATGCTTTAGAATCCGACTTTAAACGATATCATCTATTTTCGAACCTTAGGAGTCCGCAACTTGAACAAAGTAATCTATTTACTATGCTTTAGAATGTTACTTTAAACGATACATACTATTTTCTAAACATTAAGAATCCGCAACTGTAACGAAGTCATCTATTTACAATGCATCAGCATCCGACATTAAACGATATCATCAACTTTTAAACCTTAACAACTCGCAACTTGAACAAAGTCATCTATTTACAATGCTTTAGAATCCGACTTTAAACGATATTATCTATTTTCAAACCTTAGGAATCGGCAACTTGAACAAAGTCTTCTATTTACAATGCTTTAGAATCCCACTTGAAACGATATCATCTATTTTCAAAACCTAAGAATCCGCAACTTGAACAAAGTCATCTATTTACAATGCTTTAGAATCCGACTTAAAACGATATCATCTATTTTCAAACCTTAGGAGTCCGCAACTTGAACAAAGTAATCTATTTTCAATGCTTTAGAATCCGACTTTTAACGATATCATCTATTTTCACACCTTAAGAATCGGCGACTTGAACAAAGTCATCTATTTACAATGCTTTAGAATCCAACTTTAAAAGATACCATCTTTTTTCAAACCATAAGAGTCCGCAACTTGAACAAAGTAATCTACTTACAATGCTTTAGAATCCGACTTGAAACGATATCATCTATTTCAAACCTTAAGAGTCCGCAACTTGAACAAAGTCATCTATTTACAATAATTTAGAATCCGATTTTAAACGATATAATCTATTTTCAAACTTTAAGAATCGGCAACTTGAACAAAGTCATCTATTTACAATGCTTTAGAATCTGACTTGAAATGATATCATTTATTTCAAACCTTAAGAGTCCGCAACTTGAACAAATTCATCTATTTACAATGGTTTAGAATCCGACTTTAAACGATATCATCTATTTTCAAACATAAAGTATCCGCAACTTGAACAAAGTCATCTATTTACAATGCTTTAGAATCCGACTTGAAACGATATCATCTATTTTATAACCTTAAGAGTCCGCAACTTGAACAAAGTCATCTACTTACAATGCTTTAGAATCCGACTTTAAACGATATCGTCTACTTCAAACATTAAGAATCCGCAACTTGAACAAGGTCATCTATTTACAATGCTTTAGAATCCGACTTTATAAAATATCATCTATTTTCAAACCTTAAGAATCCGCAACTTGAACAAAGTCATCTATTTTCAATGCTTTAGAATCCGACATGAAACGATATCATCTATTTTCAAACTATAAAAATCGGCAACTTGAACAAAGTCATCTATTTACAATGCTTTGGAATCCGACTTTAAAGGATATCATCTATTTTCAAACCTTAAGAATCCGCAACTTGAACAAAGTCATCTATTTACAATGCTTTAGAATCCGACTTTAAACGATTTTATTTATTTTCAAACCTTAACAATCGGAAACTTGAACAAAGTCATCTATTTACAATGCTTTAGAGTCCGACTTTAAACGGTATCATCTATTTTAAAACTTTAAGAATCGGCAACTTAAACAAAGCCATCTATTTACAATGCTTTAGAATCCGACTTTAACCGATATTATCTATTTTCAAACCTCCAGAATTGCAACTTGAACAAAGTCATCTATTTACAATGCTTTAGAATCCGACTTTAAACGATATTATCTATTTTCCAACCTTGGAACTAGGCAACTTGAACGAAGTCATCTATTTACAATGCT
Organism: Sepiola atlantica; assembly: GCA_963556195.1. Classification (NCBI taxonomy): domain Eukaryota; kingdom Metazoa; phylum Mollusca; class Cephalopoda; order Sepiida; family Sepiolidae; genus Sepiola; species Sepiola atlantica. The sequence goes on from CAUVYP010001127.1 coordinate 231,186, forward strand.
TTAGAATCCGACTTTAAACGATATCATCTATTTTATAACCTTAAGAATCCGCAACTTGAACAAAGTTATCTATTTACAAGGCTTTAGAATCACACTTTAAACGATATCATCTATTTTCAAACCTTAACAATCGGAAACTAGAACAAAGACATCTATTTACAATGCTTTAGAATTAGACTTTAAACGATATTATCTATTTTCAAACCTAAAGAGTTCGCAACTTGAACAAAGTCATCTATTTACAATGCTTTAGAATCCGACTAGTAACGATATCATCTATTTTCAAACCCTAAGAATCACCAACTTGAACAAAGTCATATATTTACAATGCTTTAGAATCCGACTTTAAACGATATCATCTATTTTCAAACCCTAAGAATCCGCAACTTGAACAAAGTCATCTATTTACAATGCTTTAGAATCCGACTTTAAACGATATCATCTATTTTCGAACCTTAGGAGTCCGCAACTTTAACAAAGTAATCTATTTACAATGCTTTAGAATCAGACTTTAAACGATATCATCTATTTTCACACCTTAAGAATCGGCGACTTGAACAATGTCATCTATTTACAATGCTTTAGAATCCAACTTTAAACGATACCATCTATTTTCAAACCATAAGAGTCCGCAACTTGAACAAAGTTATCTATTTACAATGCTTTAGAATCCGACGGTAAACGATATCATCTATTTTAAAACCTTAAGAATCCGTCACTTGAACAAAGTCATCTATTTACAATGATTTAGAATCCGATTATAAGCGATATCATCTATTTTCAAACCTTAAGAATCCGCAACTTGAACAAAGTCATCTATTTACAATGCTTTAGAATCCGACTTGAAACGATATCATCTATTTTCAAACTTTAAAAATCGGCAACTTAAACAAAGTCACTATTTACAATGCTTTGGAATCCGACTTTAAACGATATCATCTATTTTCAAACCTTAAGAATCCGCAACTTGAACAAAGTCATCTATTTACAATGCTTTAGAATCCGACTTTAAACGATATTATTTATTTTCAAACCTTAACAATCGGAAACTTGAACAAAGTCATCTATTTACAATGCTTTAGAGTCCGACTTTAAACGGTATCATCTATTTTCAAACCTTAAGAATCGGCAACTTAAACAAAGCCATCTATTTACAATGCTTTAGAATCCGACTTTAAACGATATTATCTATTTTCAAACCTCCTGAATGGCAACTTGAACAAAATCATCTATTTACAATGCTTTAGAATCCGACTTTAAACGATATTATCTATTTTCAAACCTTAGAAATCGGCAACTTGAACGAAGTCATCTATTTACAATGCTGTAGAATCCGACTGTAAACAATACTATCTATTCTCAAAGCTGAAGAATCCGCAACTTGAACAAAGTCATCTATTTACAATGCTTTAGAATCCGACTTTAAACGATATCATCTATTTTTAAACCTTAAGAATCCGCAACTTGAACAAAGTACTCTATTTAAAGGCTTTAGAATCCCACTTTAAACGATATCATCTATTTTCAAACCTTAACAATCCGCAACTTAAACAAATTCATCTATTTACAATGCTTTAGAATCCGACTTTAAAGGATATCATCTATTTTCAAACATTAAGAATCTGCAACTTTAACAAAGTCATCTATTTACAATGCTTTAGTACTCGACATTAAACGATATCATCTACTTTTAAACCTTAACAACTCGCAACTTGAACAAAGTCATCTATTTACAATGCTTTGGAATCCGAATTTAAACGATATCATCTATTTTCACACCTTAAGAATCGGCAACTTGAACAAAGTCATCTATTTACAATGCTTTAGAATCCGACTAGTTACGATATCATCTATTTTCAAACCATAAGAATCACCAACTTGAACAAAGTCATATATTTACAATGCTTTAGAATCCGAGTAAAAACGATATCATCTATTTTCAAACCCTAAGAATCCGCAACTTGAACAAAGTCATCTATTTACAATGCTTTAGAATCCGACTTTAAACGATATCATCTATTTTCGAACCTTAGGAGTCCGCAACTTGAACAAAGTAATCTATTTACAATGCTTTAGAATCCGACTTTAAACGATAACATCTATTTTCACACCTAAAGAATCCGCAACTTGAACAAAGTCATCTATTTACAATGCTATAGAATCCGACTTTTAAGGATATCATCTATTTTCAAACCTTAAGGGTCCGCAACTTGAACACAGTCATCTATTTACAATGCTTTAGAATCCGACTTCAACCGATATCATCTATTTTCAAACCTTAAAAATCCGCAACTTGAACAAAGTAATCTATTTACTATGCTTTAGAATGTTACTTTAAACGATACATACTATTTTCAAACATTAAGAATCCGCAACTGTAACGAAGTCATCTATTTACAATGCATCAGCATCCGACATTAAACGATATCATCAACTTTTAAACCTTAACAACTCGCAACTTGAACAAAGTCATCTATTTACAATGCTTTAGAATCCGACTTTAAACGATATCATCTATTTTCAAACCTTAAGAATCGGCAACTTGAACAAAGTCTTCTATTTACAATGCTTTAGAATCCCACTTGAAACGATATCATCTATTTTCAAAACCTAAGAATCCGCAACTTGAACAAAGTCATCTATTTACAATGCTTTAGAATCCGACTTAAAACGATATCATCTATTTTCAAACCTTAGGAGTCCGCAACTTGAACAAAGTAATCTATTTACAATGCTTTAGAATCCGACTTTAAACGATATCATCTATTTTCACACCTTAAGAATCGGCGACTTGAACAAAGTCATCTATTTACAATGCTTTAGAATCCAACTTTAAACGATACCATCTTTTTTCAAACCATAAGAGTCCGCAACTTGAACAAAGTCATCTACTTACAATGCTTTAGAATCCGACTTGAAACGATATCATCTATTTCAAACTTTAGGAGTACGCAACTTGAACAAAGTCATCTATTTACAATGGTTTAGAATCCGACTTTAAACGATATCATCTATTTTAAAACATAAAGTATTCGCAACTTGAACAAAGTCATCTATTTACAATGCTTTAGAATCCGACTTGAAACGATATCATCTATTTTATAACCTTAAGAGTCCGCAACTTGAACAAAGTCATCTACTTACAATGCTTTAGAATCCGACTTTAAACAATATCGTCTATTTTCAAACATTAAGAATCCGCAACTTGAACAAAGTCATCTATTTACAATGCTTTAGAATCAGACTTTAAACGATATTATCTATTTTCAAACCTTCAGAATCCGCAACTTGAACAAATTCATCCATTTACAATGCTTTAGAATCCGACTTTAAACGATATCATCTATTTTCAAACATTAAGAATCGGCAACTTGAACAAAGTCATCTATTTACAATGCTTTAGAATCCGACTTTAAGCAATATCATCTATTTTCAAAACCTAAGAATCCGCAACTTGAACAAAGTCATCTATTTACAATGCTTTAGAATCTGACTTAAAACGATATCATCTATTTTCAAACCTTAGGAGTCCGCAACTTGAACAAAGTAATCTATTTACAATGCTTTAGAATCCGACTTTAAACGATATCATCTATTTTCACACCTTAAGAATCGGCGACTTGAACAAAGTCATCTATTTACAATGCTTTAGAATCCAACTTTAAACGATATCATCTATTTTCAAACCATAAGAGTCCGCAACTTGAACAAAGTCATCTATGTACAATTCTTTAGAATCCGACGGTAAACGATATCATCTATTTTCAAACCTTAAGAATCCGCAACTTGAACAATGTCATCTATTTACAATAATTTAGAATCCGATTTTAAACGATATAATCTATTTTCAAACTTTAAGAATCGGCAACTTGAACAAAGTCATCTATTAACAATGCTTTAGAATCCGACTTGAAACGATATCATCTATTTCAAACCTTAAGAGTCCGCAACTTGAACAAAGTCATCTATTTAAAATGCTTTTTAGTCCGACTTAAAACGATATTATCTATTTTTAAAACTTAAGAATTTGCCACTGGTACAATGTCATCTATTTACAATGCTTGAGAATCCGACTTTAAACGATATCATCTATTTTCAAACCTTAAGAATCCGCATCTTGAACAAAGTAATCTATTTACAATGCTTTAGAATCCGACTTTAAACGATATCATCGATGTTCAAACCTTAAGAATCCGCAACGTGAACAAAGTCATCTATTTACATTGCTTTAGAATCCGACTTTAAACAATATCATCTATTTTCAAACCGTTTGAATCGGCAATTTGAACAAAGTCATCTATGAACAATGCTTTAGAATACCCAGTTCAACGATATCCTTTATTTTCAAACTTTCCGAATTAGCAACTTGAACAAAGTACCCTATTTACAATGCTTTAGAATCATTCTTTCAACGATATCATCTATTTTAAACCTAAAGAATCCGCAACTTGAACAAAGTCATCTGTTTATAATGCTTTGGAATCCGACTTTAAACGATATTATCTATTTTCAAACCTTAAGAATCCGCAACTTGAACAAAGTCGTCTATTTACAATGCTTTAGAATCCGACTTTAAACGATATCATCTATTTTAAAACTTTAAAAATCCGCAACTTGAACAAAATAATCTATTAACAATGCTGTAGAATCCGAATTTAAACGATATCATCTATTTTCGAACCTTAAGAATCCGCAACTTGAACAATGTTATCTATTTACAATGCTGTAGCATCCGTCTTTAAACGATATCTTCTATGTTCAAACCTTGAGAATCTGCAACTTGAACTAAGTAATCTATTTACAATGCTTTAGAATCCGACTTTAAACGATATCATCTATTTTCAAACATTAAGAATCGGCAACTATAACAAAGTCATCTATTTACAATGCTTTAGAATGCGACTTTAAACGATATCATCTATTTTCAAACCTTAAGAATTGGCAACTTGAACAAAGTCATCTATTTACAATGATTTAGAATGCGACTTTAAACGATATTATCTATTTTCAAACCTCAAGAATGGCAACTTGAACAAAGTCATCTATTTACAATGCTTTAGAATCCGACTTTAAACGATATCATCTATTTTCACACATTAAGAATCGGCAACTTGAACTAAGTCATCTATTTACAATGCTTTAGAATCCGACTTTAAACGATATCATCTATTTTCAAACTTTAAAAATCCGCAACTTGAACAAAGTCATCTATTTACAATGCTTTAGAATCAGACTTTAAACGATATAATCTATTTTCGAACCTTAACAATCGCCAACGTGAACAAAGTCATCTATTTACAATCCTTTAGAATCAGACTTCAACTGATATCATCTATTTTCAAAGCTTAGCAGTCCGCTACTGGAACAAAGTAATCTATTTACAATGCTTTAGAATCCGACTTTAAACGATATCATCTATTTTCAAACTTTAAAAATCCGCAACTTGAACAAAGTCATCTATTTACAATGTTTTAGAATCCGACTTTAAACAATATCATCTATTTTCAAACCTTAAGAATCGGAAACTAGAACAAAGACATCTATTTACAATGCTTTAGAATCCGACTTTAAACGATATTATCTATTTTCAAACCTCAAGAATGGCAACTTGAACAAAGTCATCTATTTACAATGCTTTAGAATCCGACTTTAAACGATATCATCTATTTTCACACATTAAGAATCGGCAACTTGAACTAAGTCATCTATTTACAATGCTTTAGAATCCGACGTTAAACGATATCATCTATTTTCAAACTTTAAACATCCGCAACTTGAACAAAGTCATCTATTTACAATGCTTTAGAATCAGACTTTAAACGATATAATCTATTTTCGAACCTTAACAATCGCCAACGTGAACAAAGTCATCTATTTACAAGGTTTTAGAATCAGACTTTATACAATATCATCTATTTTCAAACCTTAAGAATCGGCAACTTGAACTAAGTCATATATTAATAATGCTTTAAAATCCGACTTAAAACGATAGTATCTATTTTCAACCTTAAGAATCGGCAACTTGAACAAAGTCATCTATTTTCAATGCTTTAGAATCCGACTTTAAACGATATCATCTATGTTAAAACGTGAAGAATCGGCAACTTGAACTAAGTTCTATTTACAATGCTTTAGAATCCGACTTTAAACGAGATCATCTACTTTCAAACTTTAAGAATCGGCAACTTGAACAAAGTCATCTATTTACAATGCTTTAGAATCTGACTTTAAAGGATATCATCTATTTTCAAACCTTAAGAATCCGCAACTTAAACAAAGTCATCTATTTACAATGCTTTAGAATCAGACTTTAAACGATATCATCTATTTTTAAACCTCATGAATTGGCAACTTGAACAAAGTCATGTATTTACAATGCTTTAGAATCCGACTTTAAACGATATCATCTATTTTCAAACCCTAAGAATCCGCCACTTGAACAAAGTCATCTATTTACAATGCTTTAGAATCCGACTTTAAAAGATATCATCTATTTTCGAACCTTAGGAGTCCGCAACTTGAACAAAGTAATCTATTTACAATGCTTTAGAATCCGCCTTTAAACAATAACATCTATTTTCACACCTTAAGAATCCGCAACTTGAACAAAGTCATCTATTTACAATGCTATAGAATCCGACTTTTAATGATATCATCTATTTTCAAACCTTAAGAGTCCGCAACTTGAACACAGTCATCTATTTACAATGCTTTAGAATCCGACTTCAACCGATATCATCTATTTTCAAACCTTAAGAATCCGCAACTTGAACAAAGTCATCTATTTACAATGCTTTAGAATGTTACTTTAAACCATACATACTATTTTCAAACATTAAGAATCCGCAACTTAAACGAAGTCATCTATTTACAATGCATCTGCATCCGACATTAAACGATATCATCAACTTTTAAACCTTAACAACTCGCAACTTGAACAAAGTTATCTATTTACAATGCTTTAGAATCCGACTTTGAACGATATCATCTATTTTCAAACCTTAAGAATCGGCAACTTGAACAAAGTCTTGTATTTACAATGCTTTAGAATCCCACTTGACACGATATCATCTATTTTCAAAACCTAAGAATCCGCAACTTGAACAAAGTCATCTATTTACAATGCTTTAGAATCAAACTTTAAACGATATCATCTATTTTAAAACCTTAAGAATCCGCAACTTGAACAAAGTCATCTATTTACAATGCTTTAGAATCCGACTTTAACCGATATTATCTATTTTCAAACCTCAAGAATGGCAACTTGAACAAAGTCATCTATTTACAATGCTTTAGAATCCGACTTTAAACGATATCATCTATTTTCACACATTAAGACCGGCAACTTGAACTAAGTCATCTATTTACAATGCTTTAGAATCCGACTTTAAACGATATCATCTATTTTCAAACTTAAAAAATCCGCAACTTGAACAAAGTCATCTATTTACAATGCTTTAGAATCAGACTTAAAACGATATAATCTATTTTCGAACCTTAACAATCGCCAACGTGAACAAAGTCATCTATTTACAAGGTTTTAGAATCAGACTTTAAACAATATCATCTATTTTCAAACCTTAAGAATCGGCAACTTGAACTAAGTCATATATTAACAATGCTTAAAAATCCGACTTAAAACGATAGCATCTATTTTCAACCTTAAGAATCGGCAACTTGAACAAAGTCATCTATTTACAATGCTTTAGAATCCGACTTTAAACGATATCATCTATGTTAAAACGTGAAGAATCGGCAACTTGAACTAAGTTCTATTTACAATGCTTTAGAATCCGACTTTAAACGAGATCATCTACTTTCAAACTTTAAGAATCGGCAACTTGAACAAAGTCATCTATTTACAATGCTTTAGAATCTGACTTTAAAGGATATCATCTATTTTCAAACCTTAAGAATCCGCAACTTAAACAAAGTCATCTATTTACAATGCTTTAGAATCAGACTTTAAACGATATCATCTATTTTTAAACCTTATGAATTGGCAACTGGAACAAAGTCATGTATTTACAATGCTTTAGAATCCGACTTTAAACGATATCATCTATTTTCAAACCTAAAGAGTTCGCAACTTGAACAAAGTCATCTGTTTACAATGCTTTAGAATCCGACTAGTAACGATATTATCTATTTTCAAACCCTAAGAATCACTAACTTGAACAAAGTCATATATTTACAATGCTTTAGAATCCGACTTTAAACGATATCATCTATTTTCAAACCCTAAGAATCCGCAACTTGAACAAAGTCATCTATTTACAATGCTTTAGAATCCGACTTAAAAAGATATCATCTATTTTCGAACCTTAAGAGTCCGCAACTTGAACAAAGTCATCTATTTACAATGCTTTAGAATCTGCCTTTAAACGATAACATCTATTTTCACACCTTAAGAATCCGCAACTTGAACAAAGTCATCTATTTACAATGCTATAGAATCCGACTTTTAAGGATATCATCTATTTTCAAACCTTAAGAGTCCGCAACTTGAACACAGTCATCTATTTACAATGCTTTAGAATCCGACTTCAACCGATATCATCTATTTTCAAACCTAAAGAATCCGCAACTTGAACAAAGTCATCTATTTACAATGCTTTAGAATGTTACTTTAAACCATACATACTATTTTCAAACATTAAGAATCCGCAACTTAAACGAAGTCATCTATTTACAATGCATCTGCATCCGACATTAAACGATATCATCAACTTTTAAACCTTAACAACTCGCAACTTGAACAAAGTCATCTATTTACAATGCTTTAGAACCCGACTTTGAACGATATCATCTATTTTCAAACCTTAAGAATCGGCAACTTGAACAAAGTCTTCTATTTACAATGCTTTAGAATCCCACTTTAAACGATATCATCTATTTTCAAAACCTAAGAATCCGCAACTTGAACAAAGTCATCTATTTACAATGCTTTAGAATCCAACTTTAAACCATATCATCTATTTTAAAACCTTAAGAATCCGCAACTTGAACAAAGTCATCTATTTACAATGATTTACTATCCGATTTTAAACGATATAATCTATTTTCAAACTGTAAGAATCGGAAACTTGAACAAAGTCATCTATTTACAATGGTTTAGAATCCGACTTGAAACGATATCATCTATTTAAAACCTTAAGAGTCCGCAACTCGAACAAAGTCATCAATTTACAATGGTTTAGAATCCGACTTTAAACGATATCATCTATTTTCAAACATAAAGTATCCGCAACTTGAACAAAGTCATCTATTTACAATGGTTTAGAATCCGACTTTAAACGATATCATCTATTTTATAACCTTAAGAGTCCGCAACTTGAACAAAGTCATCTACTTACAAGGTTTAGAATCCGACTTTAAACGATATCGTCTATTTTCAAACATTAAGAATCCGCAACTTGAACAAAGTCATCTATTTACAATGCTTTAGAATCCGACTTTAAACGATATTATCTATTTTCAAACCTTCAGAATCCGCAACTTGAACAAATTCATCCATTTACAATGCTTTAGAATCCGACTTTAAACGACATCATCTATTTTCAAACATTAAGAATCGGCAACTTGAACAAAGTCATCTATTTACAATGCTTTAGAACCCGAGTTTAAACGATATGATCTGTTTTCAAACCTGAAGAATCTGCAACTTGAACAAAGTCATCTATTTACAATGTTTAGAATCCGACTTTAAACGATATCATCTATTTTCAAACATTAAGAATCCGCAACTTAAACAAAGTCATCTATTAACAATGCTTTAGTATCCGACATTAAACGATATCATCTATTTTCGAACCTTAACAACTCGAAACTTGAACAAAGTCATCTATTTACAATGCTTTAGAGTCCGACTTTAAACGGTATCATCTATTTTCAAACCTTAAGAATCGGCAACTTAAACAAAGCCATCTATTTACAATGCTTTAGAATCCGACTTTAAACGATATTATCTATTTTCAAACCTCCAGAATGGAAACTTGAACAAAGTCATCTATTTACAATGCTTTAGAATCCGACTTTAAACGATATTATCTATTTTCAAACCTTAGAAATCGGCAACTTGAACGAAGTCATCTATTTACAATGTTTTAGAATCCGACTGTAAACAATACTATCTATTCTCAAAGCTGAAGAATCCGCAACTTGAACAAAGTCATCTATTTACAATGCTTTAGAATCCGACTTTAAACGATATCATCTATTTTTAAACCTTAAGAATCCGCAACTTGAACAAAGTCATCTATTTACAAGGCTTTAGAATCATACTTTAAACGATATCATCTATTTTCAAACCTTAACAATCGGAAACTGTAATAAAGTCATCTATTTACAATGCTTTCGAATCCAACTTTAAACGATATCATCTATTTTCAAACCTTAAGAATCGGAAACTAGAACAAAGACATCTATTTACAATGCTTAAGAATCTTACTTTAAACGATATTATCTATTTTCAAACCTCAAGAATGGCAACTTGAACAAAGTCATCTATTTACAATGCTTTAGAATCCGACTTTAAACGATATCATCTATTTTAACACATTAATAATCGGCAACTTGAACTAAGTCATCTATTTACAATGCTTTAGAATCACACTTTAAACGATATCATCTATTTTCAAACCTAAAGAATCGGAAACTAGAACAAAGACATCTATTTACAATGCTTAAGAATCCGACTTTAAACGTTATTATCTATTTTCAAACCTCAAGAATGGCAACTTAAACAAGTCATCTATTTACGATGCTTAAGAATCTGACTTTAAACGATATCATCTATTTTCTCACCTAAAAAATCGGCCCCTTCAATAAATCCATCTATTTACAATGCTTTAGAATCCGACTTTTACCGATATAATCTATTTTCAAACCTAAAAAATCCGCAACTTGAACAAAGTCATCTATTTACAATGCTTTAGAATCCGACATAAAACAATATCATCTATTTGCAAACCTTAAGAATCCGCAACTGAACAAAGTCATCTATTTACGATGCTTTAGAATCCGACTTCAAACGATATCATCTATTTTCAAACCTTAAGAATCGGCAACTTGAACAAAGTCATCTATTTACAATGCTTTAGAATCCGACTTTCAACGATATCATCTATTTTCAAACCTTAAGAATCGGCAACTTGAACAAAGTCATCTAGTTACAATTTTTTAGAATCCGACTTTAAACGATATCATCTATTTTCAAACCTTTAGAATCGGCAACTTGAACAAATTCATCTATTTAAAATGCTTTTTAGTCCGACTTAAAACGATATTATCTATTTTCAAACATTAAGAATCCGCAACTTAAACAAAGTCATCTATTAACAATGCTTTAGTATCCGACATTAAACGATATCATCTAGTTTTAAACCTTAACAACTCGAAACTTGAACAAAGTCATCTATTTAGAATGCTTTAGAATCTTACTTGAAACGATATCATCTATTTTCAAACCTTAAAAATCGGCAACTTAAACAAAGTCATCTATTTACAATGCTTTGGAATCCGACTTTAAAGAATATCATCTATTTTCAAACCTTAAGAATCTGCAACTTGAACAAAGTCATCTATTTACAATGCTTTAGAATCACACTTTAAACGATATCATCTATTTTCAAACCTTAACAATCGGAAACTTGAACAAAGTCATCTATTTACAATGCTTTAGAATCCGACTTTAAACGGTATCATCTATTTTCAAACCTTAAGAATCGGCAACTTAAACAAAGCCATCTATTTACAATGCTTTAGAATCCGACTTAAAACGATATTATCTATTTTCAAACCTGCAGAATGGCAACTTGAACAAAGTCATCTATTTACAATGCTTTAGAATCCGACTTTAAACGATATTATCTATTTTAAAACCTTAGAAATCGGCAAATTGAACGAAGTCATTAATTTACAATGTTTTAGAATCCGACTGTAAACAATACTATCTATTCTCAAAGCTGAAGAATCCGCAACTTGAACAAAGTCATCTATTTACAATGCTTTAGAATCCGACTTTAAACGATATCATCTATTTTTAAACCTTAAGAATCCGCAACTTAAACAAAGTCATCTATTTACAAGGCTTTAGAATCACACTTTAAACGATATCATCTATTTTCAAACATTAACAATCGGAAACTTGAACAAAGTCATCTATTTACAATGCTTTCGAATCCGACTTTAAACAATATCATCTATTTTCAAACTTTAAAAATCCGCAATTGGAACAAAGTCATCTATTTACAATGCTTTAGAATCAGACTTTAAACGATATAATCTATTTTCGAACCTTAACAATCGCCAACGTGAACAAAGTCATCTATTTACAAGGTTTTAGAATCGGACTTTAAACAATATCATCTATTTTCAAACCTTAAGAATCGGCAACTTGAACTAAGTCATATATTAACAATGCTTTAAAATCCGACTTAAAACGATAGCATCTATTTTCAACCATAAGAATCGGTAACTTGAACAAAGTCATCTATTTACAATGCTTTAGAATCCGACTTTAAACGATATCATCTATGTCAAAACGTGAAGAATCGGCAACTTGAACTAAGTTCTATTTACAATGCTTTAGAATCCGACTTTAAACGAGATCATCTAATTTCCAACCTTAAGAATCGGTAACTTGAACAAAGTCATCTATTTACAATGCTTTAGAGTCTGACTTTAAAGGATATCATCTATTTTCAAACCTTAAGAATCAGCAACTTAAACAAAGTCATCTATTTACAATGCTTTAGAATCAGACTTTAAACGATATCATCTATTTTCAAACCTTAGCAGTCCGAAACTTGAACAAAGTAATCTATTTACAATGCTTTAGAATCCGACTAGTAACGATATCATCTATTTTAAACCCTAAGAATCACCAACTTGAACAAAGTCATATATTTACAATGCTTTAGAATCCGACTTTAAACGATATCATCTATTTTCGAACCTTAGGAGTCCGCAACTTGAACAAAGTAATCTATTTATAATGCTTTAGAATCCGACTTTAAACGATAACATCTATTTTCACACCTTAAGAATCCGCAACTTGAACAAAGTCATCTATTTACAATGCTATAGAATCCGACTTTTCAGGATATCATCTATTTTCAAACCTCAAGAGTCCGCAACTTGAACACAGTCATCTATTTACAATGCTTTAGAATCCGACTTCAACCGATATCATCTATTTTCAAACCTTAAGAATCCGCAACTTGAACAAAGTCATCTATTTACAATGCTTTAGAATGTTACTTTAAACCATACATACTATTTTCAAACATTAAGAATCCGCAACTTGAACAAAGTCATCTATTTACAATGCTTTAGAATCCAACTTTAAACCATATCATCTATTTTAAAACCTTAAGAATCCGCAACTTGAACAAAGTCATCTATTTACAATGATTTACTATCCGATTTTAAACGATATAATCTATTTTCAAACTGTAAGAATCGGCAACTTGAACAAAGTCATCTATTTACATTGCTTTAGAATCCGACTTGAAACGATATCATCTATTTAAAACCTTAAGAGTCCGCAACTCGAACAAAGTCATCTATTTACAATGGTTTAGAATCCGACTTTAAACGATATCATCTATTTTCAAACATAAAGTATCCGCAACTTGAACAAAGTCATCTATTTACAATGGTTTAGAATCCGACTTTAAACGATATCATCTATTTTATAACCTTAAGAGTCCGCAACTTGAACAAAGTCATCTACTTACAAGGTTTAGAATCCGACTTTAAACGATATCGTCTATTTTCAAACATTAAGAATCCGCAACTTGAACAAAGTCATCTATTTACAATGCTTTAGAATCCGACTTTAAACGATATTATCTATTTTCAAACCTTCAGAATCCGCAACTTGAACAAATTCATCCATTTACAATGCTTTAGAATCCGACTTTAAACGACATCATCTATTTTCAAACATTAAGAATCGGCAACTTGAACAAAGTCATCTATTTACAATGCTTTAGAACCCGAGTTTAAACGATATGATCTGTTTTCAAACCTGAAGAATCGGCAGCTTGAACAAAGTCATCTATTTACAATGTTTAGAATCCGACTTTAAACGATATCATCTATTTTCAAACATTAAGAATCCGCAACTTAAACAAAGTCATCTATTAACAATGCTTTAGTATCCGACATTAAACGATATCATCTATTTTCGAACCTTAACAACTCGAAACTTGAACAAAGTCATCTATTTACAATGCTTTAGAGTCCGACTTTAAACGGTATCATCTATTTTCAAACCTTAAGAATCGGCAACTTAAACAAAGCCATCTATTTACAATGCTTTAGAATCCGACTTTAAACGATATTATCTATTTTCAAACCTCCAGAATGGAAACTTGAACAAAGTCATCTATTTACAATGCTTTAGAATCCGACTTTAAACGATATTATCTATTTTCAAACCTTAGAAATCGGCAACTTTAACGAAGTCATCTATTTACAATGTTTTAGAATCCGACTGTAAACAATACTATCTATTCTCAAAGCTGAAGAATCCGCAACTTGAACAAAGTCATCTATTTACAATGCTTTAGAATCCGACTTTAAACGATATCATCTATTTTTAAACCTTAAGAATCCGCAACTTGAACAAAGTCATCTATTTACAAGGCTTTAGAATCACACTTTAAACGATATCATCTATTTTCGAACCTTAACAATCGGAAACTGTAATAAAGTCATCTATTTACAATGCTTTCGAATCCAACTTTAAACGATATCATCTTTTTTCAAACATTAAGAATCGGAAACTAGAACAAAGACATCTATTTACAATGCTTAAGAATCCGACTTTAAACGATATTATCTATTTTCAAACCTCAAGAATGGCAACTTGAACAAAGTCATCTATTTACAATGCTTTAGAATCCGACTTTAAACGATATCATCTATTTTAACACATTAATAATCGGCAACTTGAACTAAGTCATCTATTTACAATGCTTTAGAATCACACTTTAAACGATATCATCTATTTTCAAACCTAAAGAATCGGAAACTAGAACAAAGACATCTATTTACAATGCTTAAGAATCCGACTTTAAACGTTATTATCTATTTTCAAACCTCAAGAATGGCAACTTAAACAAGTCATCTATTTACGATGCTTAAGAATCTGACTTTAAACGATATCATCTATTTTCTCACCTAAAAAATCGGCTCCTTCAATAAATCCATCTATTTACAATGCTTTAGAATCCGACTTTTACCGATATAATCTATTTTCAAACCTAAAAAATCCGCAACTTGAACAAAGTCATCTATTTACAATGCTTTAGAATCCGACATAAAACAATATCATCTATTTGCAAACCTTAAGAATCCGCAACTGAACAAAGTCATCTATTTACGATGCTTTAGAATCCGACTTCAAACGATATCATCTATTTTCAAACCTTAAGAATCGGCAACTTGAACAAAGTCATCTATTTACAATGCTTTAGAATCCGACTTTCAACGATATCATCTATTTTCAAACCTTAAGAATCGGCAACTTGAACAAAGTCATCTAGTTACAATTTTTTAGAATCCGACTTTAAACGATATCATCTATTTTCAAACCTTTAGAATCGGCAACTTGAACAAATTCATCTATTTAAAATGCTTTTTAGTCCGACTTAAAACGATATTATCTATTTTCAAACATTAAGAATCCGCAACTTAAACAAAGTCATCTATTAACAATGCTTTAGTATCCGACATTAAACGATATCATCTAGTTTTAAACCTTAACAACTCGAAACTTGAACAAAGTCATCTATTTAGAATGCTTTAGAATCCGACTTTAAGCGATATCATCTATTTTTAAACCTTAAAAATCCGCAACTTGAACTAAGTCATCTATTTACAATGCTTTAGAATCTTACTTGATACGATATCATCTATTTTCAAACCTTAAAAATCGGCAACTTAAACAAAGTGATCTATTTACAATGCTTTGGAATCCGACTTTAAAGAATATCATCTATTTTCAAACCTTAAGAATCTGCAACTTGAACAAAGTCATCTATTTACAATGCTTTAGAATCACACTTTAAACGATATCATCTATTTTCAAACCTTAACAATCGGAAACTTGAACAAAGTCATCTATTTACAATGCTTTAGAATCCGACTTTAAACGGTATCATCTATTTTCAAACCTTAGAAATCGGCAACTTAAACAAAGCCATCTATTTACAATGCTTTAGAATCCGACTTTAAACGATATTATCTATTTTCAAACCTGCAGAATGGCAACTTGAACAAAGTCATCTATTTACAATGCTTTAGAATCCGACTTTAAACGATATTATCTATTTTAAAACCTTAGAAATCGGCAAATTGAACGAAGTCATTAATTTACAATGTTTTAGAATCCGACTGTAAACAATACTATCTATTCTCAAAGCTGAAGAATCCGCAACTTGAACAAAGTCATCTATTTACAAGGCTTTAGAATCACACTTTAAACGATATCATCTATTTTCAAACATTAACAATCGGAAACTTGAACAAAGTCATCTATTTACAATGCTTTCGAATCCGACTTTAAACGATATCATCTATTTTCAAACTTTAAAAATCCGCAACTGGAACAAAGTCATCTATTTACAATGCTTTAGAATCAGACTTTAAACGATATAATCTATTTTCGAACCTTAACAATCGCCAACGTGAACAAAGTCATCTATTTACAAGGTTTTAGAATCGGACTTTAAACAATATCATCTATTTTCAAACCTTAAGAATCGGCAACTTGAACTAAGTCATATATTAACAATGCTTTAAAATCCGACTTAAAACGATAGCATCTATTTTCAACCATAAGAATCGGCAACTTGAACAAAGTCATCTATTTACAATGCTTTAGAATCCGACTTTAAACGATATCATCTATGTCAAAACGTGAAGAATCGGCAACTTGAACTAAGTTCTATTTACAATGCTTTAGAATCCGACTTTAAACGAGATCATCTAATTTCAAACCTTAAGAATCGGTAACTTGAACAAAGTCATCTATTTACAATGCTTTAGAGTCTGACTTTAAAGGATATCATCTATTTTCAAACCTTAAGA
Source organism: Sepiola atlantica (assembly GCA_963556195.1). Taxonomy (NCBI): domain Eukaryota; kingdom Metazoa; phylum Mollusca; class Cephalopoda; order Sepiida; family Sepiolidae; genus Sepiola; species Sepiola atlantica. The sequence continues at coordinate 248,289 of CAUVYP010001127.1, forward strand.
ATCAGCAACTTAAACAAAGTCATCTATTTACAATGCTTTAGAATCAGACTTTAAACGATATCATCTATTTTCAAACCTTAGCAGTCCGAAACTTGAACAAAGTAATCTATTTACAATGCTTTAGAATCCGACTAGTAACGATATCATCTATTTTAAACCCTAAGAATCACCAACTTGAACAAAGTCATATATTTACAATGCTTTAGAATCCGACTTTAAACGATATCATCTATTTTCGAACCTTAGGAGTCCGCAACTTGAACAAAGTAATCTATTTATAATGCTTTAGAATCCGACTTTAAACGATAACATCTATTTTCACACCTTAAGAATCCGCAACTTGAACAAAGTCATCTATTTACAATGCTATAGAATCCGACTTTTCAGGATATCATCTATTTTCAAACCTCAAGAGTCCGCAACTTGAACACAGTCATCTATTTACAATGCTTTAGAATCCGACTTCAACCGATATCATCTATTTTCAAACCTTAAGAATCCGCAACTTGAACAAAGTCATCTATTTACAATGCTTTAGAATGTTACTTTAAACCATACATACTATTTTCAAACATTAAGAATCCGCAACTTAAACGAAGTCATCTATTTACAATGCATCTGCATCCGACATTAAACGATATCATCAACTTTTAAACCTTAACAACTCGCAACTTGAACAAAGTCATCTATTTACAATGCTTTAGAACCCGACTTTGAACGATATAATCTATTTTCAAACTGTAAGAATCGGAACTTGAACAAAGTCATCTATTTACAATGCTTTAGAATCCGACTTGAAACGATATCATCTATTTAAAACCTTAAGAATCCGCAACTTGAACAAAGTCATCTATTTACAATGCTTTAGAATCAGACTTTAAACGATATTATCTATTTTCAAACCTTCAGAATCGGCAACTTGAACAAATTCATCCATTTACAATGCTTTAGAATCCGACTTTAAACGACATCATCTATTTTCAAACATTAAGAATCGGCAACTTGAACAAAGTCATCTATTTACAATGCTTTAGAACCCGACTTTAAACGATATGATCTGTTTTCAAACCTTAGGAGTCCGCTACTTGAACAAAGTAATCTATTTACAATGTTTAGAATCCGACTTTAAACGATATCATCTATTTTCAAACATTAAAGATCCGCAACTTAAACAAAGTCATCTATTAACAATGCTTTAGTATCCGACATTAAACGATATCATCTATTTTTAAACCTTAACAACTCGAAACTTGAACAAAGTCATCTATTTACAATACTTTAGAATCCGACTTTAAGCGATATCATCTATTTTTAAACCTTAAGAATCCGCAACTTGAACAAAGTCATCTATTTACAATGCTTTAGAATCCGACTTGAAACGATATCATCTATTTTCAAACCTTAAAAATCGGCAACTTGAACAAAGTCATCTATTTACAATGCTTTGGAATCCGACTTTAAATAATATCATCTATTTTCAAACCTTAAGAATCTGCAACTTGAACAAAGTCATCTATTTACAATGCTTTAGAATCCGACTTTAAACGATATTATTTATTTTCAAACCTTAAAAATCGAAAACTTGAACAAAGTCATCTATTTACAATGCTTTAGAGTCCGACTTTAAACGGTATCATCTATTTTCAAACCTTAAGAATCGGCAACTTAAACAAAGCCATCTATTTACAATGCTTTAGAATCCGACTTTAAACGATATTATCTATTTTCAAACCTCCAGAATGGAAACTTGAACAAAGTCATCTATTTACAATGCTTTAGAATCCGACTTTAAACGATATTATCTATTTTCAAACCTTAGAAATCGGCAACTTGAACGAAGTCATCTATTTACAATGTTTTAGAATCCGACTGTAAACAATACTATCTATTCTCAAAGCTGAAGAATCCGCAACTTGAACAAAGTCATCTATTTACAATGCTTTAGAATCCGACTTTAAACGATATCATCTATTTTTAAACCTTAAGAATCCGCAACTTGATCAAAGTCATCTATTTACAAGGCTTTCGAATCACACTTTAAACGATATCATCTATTTTCAAACCTTAACAATCGGAAACTTGAACAAAGTCATCTATTTACAATGCTTTCGAATCCGACTTTAAACGATATCATCTATTTTCAAACCTTAAGAATCGGAAACTAGAACAAAGACATCTATTTACAATGCTTAAGAATCCGACTTTAAACGATATTATCTATTTTCAAACCTCAAGAATGGCAACTTTAACAAAGTCATCTATTTACAATGCTTTAGAATCCGACTTTAAACGATATCATCTATTTTCACACATCAAGAATCGGCAACTTGAACTAAGTCATCTATTTACAATGCTTTCGAATCCGACTTTAAACGATATCATCTATTTTCAAACCTAAAGAATCGGAAACTAGAACAAAGACATCTATTTACAATGCTTAAAAATCCGACTTTAAACGTTATTATCTATTTTCAAACCTCAAGAATGACAACTTGAACAAGTCATCTATTTACGATGCTTAAGAATCTGACTTTAAACGATATCATCTATTTTCTCACCTAAAAAATCGGCCCCTTGCATAAATCCATCTATTTACAATGCTTTAGAATCCGACTTTTACCGATATAATCTATTTTCAAACCTAAAGAATCCGCAACTTGAACAAAGTCATCTATTTACAATGCTTAAGAATCCGACATAAACCAATATCATCTATTTGCAAACCTTAAGAATCCGCAACTGAACAAAGTCATCTATTTACGATGCTTTAGAATCCGACTTCAAACGATATCATCTATTTTCAAACTTTAAGAATCGGCAACTTGAACAAAGTCATCTATTTACAATCCTTTAGAATCCGACTTTCAACGATATCATCTATTTTCAAACCTTAAGAATCGGCAACTTGAACAAAGTCATCTAGTTACAATTTTTTAGAATCCGACTTTAAACGATATCATCTATTTTCAAACCTTTAGAATCGGCAACTTGAACAAATTCATCTATTTAAAATGCTTTTTAGTCCGACTTAAAACGATATCATCTATTTCTAAACCTTAAGAATTTGCCACTGTAACAATGTCATCTATTTACAATGCTTGAGAATCCGACTTTAAACGATATCATCTATTTTCAAACCTTAAGAATCCGCATCTTGAACAAAGTCATCTATTTACAATGCTTTAGAATCCGACTTTAAACGATATTATCGATTTTCAAACCTTAAGAATCCGCAACGTGAACAAAGTCATCTATTAACAATGCTTTAGAATACCCAGTTCAACGATATCCTTTATTTTTAAACCTTCCGAATTAGCAACTTGAACAAAGTACCCTATTTACAATGCTTTAGAATCATTCTTTCAACGATATCATCTATTTTAAACCTAAAGAATCCGCAACTTGAACAAAGTCATCTATTTATAATGCTTTGGAATCCGACTTTAAACGATATTATCTATTTTCAAACCATAAGAATCCGCAACTTGAACAAAGTCGTCTATTTACAATGCTTTAGAATCCGACTTTAAACGATATCATCTATTTTAAAACTTTAAAAATCCGCAACTTGAACGAAATCATCTATTAACAATGCTGTAGAATCCGACTTTAAAGTATATCATCTATTTTCGAACCTGTAGAATCCGCAACTTGAACAATGTTATCTATTTACAATGCTGTAGCATCCGTCTTTAAACGATATCATCTATGTTCAAACCTTAAGAATCTGCAACTTGAACTAAGTCATCTATTTACAATGCTTTAGAATCCGACTTTAAACGATAACATCTATTTTCACACCTTAAGAATCCGCAACTTGAACAAAGTCATCTATTTACAATGCTATAGAATCCGACTTTTAAGGATATCATCTATTTTCAAACCTTAAGAGTCCGCAACTTGAACACAGTCATCTATTTACAATGCTTTAGAATCCGACTTCAACCGATATCATCTATTTTCAAACCTTAACAATCCGCAACTTGAACAAAGTCATCTATTTACAATGCTTTAGAATGTTACTTTAAACCATACATACTATTTTCAAACATTAAGAATCCGCAACTTAAACGAAGTCATCTATTTACAATGCATCAGCATCCGACATTAAACGATATCATCAACTTTTAAACCTTAACAACTCGCAACTTGAACAAAGTCATCTATTTACAATGCTTTAGAATCCGACTTCGAACGATATCATCTATTTTCAAACCTTAAGAATCGGCAACTTGAACAAAGTCTTCTATTTACAATGCTTTAGAATCCCACTTGAAAAGATATCATGTATTTTCAAAACCTAAGAATCCGCAACTTGAACAAAGTTATATATTTACAATGCTTTAGAATCCAACTTTAAACGATATCATCTATTTTCAAACCTTAAGAATCCGCAACTTGAACAAAGTCATCTATTTACAATGCTTTAGAATCCGACTTTAAAAGATATTATTTATTTTCAAACCTTAACAATCGGAAACTTGAACAAAGTCATCTATTTACAATGCTTTAGAGTCCGACTTTAAACGGTATCATCTATTTTAAAACCTTAAGAATCGGCAACTTAAACAAAGCCATCTATTTACAATGCTTTAGAATCCGACTTTAAACGATATTATCTGTTTTCAAACCTCCAGAATGTCAACTTGTACAAAGTCATCTATTTACAATGCTTTAGAATCCGACTGTAAACAATACTATCTATTCTCAAAGCTGAAGAATCGGTAACTTTAACAATATCATCTATTTACAATGCTTTAGAATCTGACTTCAAAGGATATCATCTATTTTCAAACCTTAAGAATCCGCAACTTAAACAAAGTCAACTATTTACAATGCTTTAGAATCAGACTTTAAACGATATCATCTATTTTTAAACCTTATGGATCGGCAACTTGAACAATGTCATGTATTTACAATGCTTTAGAATCCGACTTTAAACGATATTATCTATTTTCAAACCTCAAGAATGGCAACTTGAACAAAGTCATCTATTTACAATGCTTTAGAATCACACTAGTAACGATATCATCTATTTTCAAACCCTAAGAATCACCAACTTGAACAAAGTCATATATTTACAATGCTTTAGAATCCGACTTTAAACGATATCATCTATTTTCAAACTTGAAAAATCCGCAACCTGAACAAAGTCATCTATTTACAATGCTTTAGAATCCGACTTTAAACGATATCATCTATTTTCGAACCTTAGGAGTCCGCAACTTGAACAAAGTAATCTATTTACAATGCTTTAGAATCCGACTGTAAACGATAACATCTATTTTCACACCTTTAGAATCCGCAACTTGAACAAAGTCATCTATTCACAATGCTATAGTATACGACTTTTAAGGATATCATCTATTTTCAAACTATCAGAGTCCGCAACTTGAACACAGTCATCTATTTACAATGCTTTAGAATCCGACTTCAACCGATATCATCTATTTTCAAACCTTAAGAATCGGCAACTTGAACAAAGTCATCTATTTACAATGCTTTAGAATGTTACTTTAAACCATACATACTATTTTCAAACATTAAGAATCCGCAACTTAAACGAAGTCATCTATTTACAATGCATCTGCATCCGACATTAAACGATATCATCAACTTTTAAACCTTAACAACTCGCAACTTGAACAAAGTCATCTATTTACAATGCTTTAGAATCCGACTTTAAACGATATCATCTATTTTCTAACCTTAAGAATCGGCAACTTGAACAAAGTCTTCTATTTACAATGCTTTAGAATCCCACTTGAAACGATATCATCTATTTTCAAAACCTTAGAATCCGTTCCTTGAACAAAGTCATCTATTTACAATGCTTTAGAATCAGACTTTAAACGATATCATCTATTTTTAAACCTTATGAATCGGCAACTTGAACAAAGTCATGTATTTACAATGCTTTAGAATCCGACTTTAAACGATATTATTTATTTTCAAACCTTAACAATCGGAAACTTGAACAAAGTCATCTATTTACAATGCTTTAGAGTCCGACTTTAAACGGTATCATCTATTTTAAAACCTTAAGAATCGGCAACTTAAACAAAGCCATCTATTTACAATGCTTTAGAATCCGACTTTAAACAGTATTATCCGTTTTCAAACCTCCAGAATGTCAACTTGAACAAAGTCATCTATTTACAATGCTTTAGAATCCGACTTTAAACGATATTATCTATTTTCAAACCTTAGAAATCGGCAACTTGAACGAAGTCATCTATTTACAATGCTTTAGAATCCGACTGTAAACAATACTATCTATTCTCAAAGCTGAAGAATCCGCAACTTGAACAAAGTCATCTATTTACAATGCTTTAGAATCCGACTTTAAACGATATCATCTATTTTTAAACCTTAAGAATCCGCAACTTGAACAAAGTAATCTATTTACAAGGCTTTAGAATCACACTTTAAACGATATCATCTATTTTCAAACCTTAACAATCTGAAACTTTAACAAAGTCATCTATTGACAATGCTTTCGAATCCGACTTTAAACGATATCATCTATTTTCAAACCTTAAGAATCGGAAACTAGAACAAAGACATCTATTTACAATGCTTTAGAATCCGACTTTAAACGATATTATCTATTTTCAAACCTCAGGAATGGACACTTGAACAAAGTCATCTATTTACAATGCTTTAGAATCCGACTTTAAACGATATCATCTATTTTCTAACTTTAAAAATCCGCAACTTGAACAAAGTCATCTATTTACAATGCTTTAGAATCAGACTTTAAACGATATAATCTATTTTCGAACCTTAACAATCGCCAACGTGAACAAAGTCATCTATTTACAAGGTTTTAGAATCAGACTTTAAACAATATCATCTATTTTCAAATCTTAAGAATCGGCAACTTGAACTTAGTCATATATTACCAATGCTTTAAAATCCGACTTAAAACGATAGCATCTATTTTCAACCTTAAGAATCGGCAACTTGAACAAAGTCATCTATTTACAATGCTTAAGAATCCGACTTTAAACGATATCATCTATGTTAAAACGTGAAGAATCGGCAACTTAAACTAAGTTCTATTTACAATGCTTTAGAATCCGACTTTCAACGAGATCATCTACTTTCAAACATTAAGAATCGGTAACTTGAACAAAGTCATCTACTTACAATGCTTTAGAATCTGACTTTAAAGGATATCATCTATGTTCAAACCTTAAGAATCTGCAACTTGAACTAAGTCATCTATTTACAATGCTTTAGAATCCGACTTTAAACGATATCATCTATTTTCAAACCTTAAGAATTGGCAACTTGAACAAAGTCATCTATTTACAATGCTTTAGAATGCGACTTTTAACAATATCATCTATTTTCAAACCTTAAGAATCCGCAACTTGACCAAAGTCATCTATTTTCAATGCTTTAGAATCCGACTTCAACTGATATCATCTATTTTCAAAGCTTAGCAGTCCGCTACTGGAACAAAGTAATCTATTTACAATGCTTTAGAATCCGACTTTAAACGATATCATCTATTTTCAAACTTTAAAAATCCGCAACTTGATCAAAGCCATCTATTTACAATGCTTTAGAATCAGACTTTAAACAATATAATCTATTTTCGAACCTTCACAATCGCCAACGTGAACAAAGTCATCTATTTACAATGTTTTAGAATCAGACTTTAAACAATATCATCTATTTTCAAACCTTAAGAATCGGCAACTTGAACTAAGTCATATATTAACAATGCTTTAAAATCCGACTTAAAACGATAGCATCTATTTTCAACCTTAAGAATCGGCAACTTAAACAAATTCATCTATTTACAATGCTTTAGAATCCGACTTTAAACGAGATCATCTACTTTCAAACCTTAAGAATCGGTAACTTGAACAAAGTCATCTATTTACAATGCTTTAGAATCTGACTTTAAAGGATATCATCTATTTTCAAACCTTAATAATCCGCAACTTAAACAAAGTCATCTATTTACAATGCTTTAGAATCAGACTTTAAACGATATCATCTAATTTTATCCTTATGAATCGGCAACTTGAACAAAGTCATGTATTTACAATGCTTTAGAATCCGACTTTAAACGATAACATCTATTTTCACACCTTAAGAATCCGCAACTTGAACAAAGTCATCTATTTACAATGCTATAGAATCCGACTTTTAAGGATATCATCTATTTTCAAACCTTAAGAATCCGCAACTTAAACGAAGTCATCTATTTACAATGCATCAGCATCCGACATTAAACGATATCATCAACTTTTAAACCTTAACAACTCGCAACTTGAACAAATTAATCTATTTACAATGCTTTAGAATCCGACTTTGAACGATATCATCTATTTTCAAAGCTTAAGAATCGGCAACTTGAACAAAGTCTTCTATTTACAATGCTTTAGAATCCCACTTGAAACGATATCATGTCTTTTCAAAACCTAAGAATCCGCAACTTGAACAAAGTCATCTATTTACAATGCTTTAGAATCCAACTTTAAACGATATCATCTATTTTCAAACCTTAAGAATCCGCAACTTGAACAAAGTCATCTATTTACAATGCTTTAGAATCCGACTTTAAACGATATTATTTATTTTCAAACCTTAACAATCGGAAACTTGAACAAAGTCATCTATTTACAATGCTTTAGAGTCCGACTTTAAACGGTATCATCTATTTTAAAACCTTAAGAATCGGCAACTTAAACAAAGCCATCTATTTACAATGCTTTAGAATCCGACTTTAAACAGTATTATCTGTTTTCAAACCTTAAGAATCCGCAACTTGAACAAAGTCATCTATTTACAATGCTTTAGAATCCGACTTTAAACGATATTATTTATTTTCAAACCTTAACAATCGGAAACTTGAACAAAGTCATCTATTTACAATGCTTTAGAGTCCGACTTTAAACGGTATCATCTATTTTAAAACCTTAAGAATCGGCAACTTAAACAAAGCCATCTATTTACAATGCTTTAGAATCCGACTTTAAACGATATCATCTATTTTTAAACCTTAACAATCGGAAACTTTAACAAAGTCATCTATTGACAATGCTTTTAATCCGACTTTAAACGATATCATCTATTTTCAAACCTTAAGAATCCGCAACTTGAACAAAGTCATCTATTTACAATGCTTTAGAATCCGACTTTAAAGGATATCATCTATGTTCAAACCTTAAGAATCTGCAACTTGAACTAAGTCATCTATTTACAATGCTTTAGAATCCGACTTTAAACGATATCATCTATTTTCAAACCTTAAGAATTGGCAACTTGAACAAAGTCATCTATTTACAATGCTTTAGAATGCGACTTTTAACAATATCATCTATTTTCAAACCTTAAGAATCCGCAACTTGACCAAAGTCATCTATTTTCAATGCTTTAGAATCCGACTTCAACTGATATCATCTATTTTCAAAGCTTAGCAGTCCGCTACTGGAACAAAGTAATCTATTTACAATGCTTTAGAATCCGACTTTAAACGATATCATCTATTTTCAAACTTTAAAAATCCGCAACTTGATCAAAGCCATCTATTTACAATGCTTTAGAATCAGACTTTAAACAATATAATCTATTTTCGAACCTTCACAATCGCCAACGTGAACAAAGTCATCTATTTACAATGTTTTAGAATCAGACTTTAAACAATATCATCTATTTTCAAACCTTAAGAATCGGCAACTTGAACTAAGTCATATATTAACAATGCTTTAAAATCCGACTTAAAACGATAGCATCTATTTTCAACCTTAAGAATCGGCAACTTAAACAAATTCATCTATTTACAATGCTTTAGAATCCGACTTTAAACGAGATCATCTACTTTCAAACCTTAAGAATCGGTAACTTGAACAAAGTCATCTATTTACAATGCTTTAGAATCTGACTTTAAAGGATATCATCTATTTTCAAACCTTAATAATCCGCAACTTAAACAAAGTCATCTATTTACAATGCTTTAGAATCAGACTTTAAACGATATCATCTAATTTTATCCTTATGAATCGGCAACTTGAACAAAGTCATGTATTTACAATGCTTTAGAATCCGACTTTAAACGATAACATCTATTTTCACACCTTAAGAATCCGCAACTTGAACAAAGTCATCTATTTACAATGCTATAGAATCCGACTTTTAAGGATATCATCTATTTTCAAACCTTAAGAATCCGCAACTTAAACGAAGTCATCTATTTACAATGCATCAGCATCCGACATTAAACGATATCATCAACTTTTAAACCTTAACAACTCGCAACTTGAACAAATTAATCTATTTACAATGCTTTAGAATCCGACTTTGAACGATATCATCTATTTTCAAAGCTTAAGAATCGGCAACTTGAACAAAGTCTTCTATTTACAATGCTTTAGAATCCCACTTGAAACGATATCATGTCTTTTCAAAACCTAAGAATCCGCAACTTGAACAAAGTCATCTATTTACAATGCTTTAGAATCCAACTTTAAACGATATCATCTATTTTCAAACCTTAAGAATCCGCAACTTGAACAAAGTCATCTATTTACAATGCTTTAGAATCCGACTTTAAACGATATTATTTATTTTCAAACCTTAACAATCGGAAACTTGAACAAAGTCATCTATTTACAATGCTTTAGAGTCCGACTTTAAACGGTATCATCTATTTTAAAACCTTAAGAATCGGCAACTTAAACAAAGCCATCTATTTACAATGCTTTAGAATCCGACTTTAAACAGTATTATCTGTTTTCAAACCTTCAGAATGTCAACTTGAACAAAGTCATCTATTTACAATGCTTTAGAATCCGACTTTAAACGATATCATCTATTTTCAAACCTTAAGAATCCGCAACTTGAACAAAGTCATCTATTTACAATGCTTTAGAATCCGACTTTAAACGATATTATTTATTTTCAAACCTTAACAATCGGAAACTTGAACAAAGTCATCTATTTACAATGCTTTAGAGTCCGACTTTAAACGGTATCATCTATTTTAAAACCTTAAGAATCGGCAACTTAAACAAAGCCATCTATTTACAATGCTTTAGAATCCGACTTTAAACGATATCATCTATTTTTAAACCTTAACAATCGGAAACTTTAACAAAGTCATCTATTGACAATGCTTTTAATCCGACTTTAAACGATATCATCTATTTTCAAACCTTAAGAATCCGCAACTTGAACAAAGTCATCTATTTACAATGCTTTAGAATCCGACTTTAAACGATATCATCTATTTTCTAACGTAAAGAATCCGCAACTTGAACAAAGTCATCTATTTACAATGCGTTAGAATCCGACTTAAAACGATATCATCTATTTTCAAACCTTTATAATCCGCAACTTGAACGAAGTTATCTATTTACAATGCTTTATACTCCGACTTAAACCGATATCATCTATATTCAAACCTTAAGAATCCGCAACTTGAACAAAGTCATCTATTTACAATGCTTTAGAATGCGACTTTAAACAATGTCATCTATTTTAATACCTTAAGAATCCGCAACTGTAATAAAGTCATCTACTTACAATGCTATAGAATCGTACTTTAAACAATATAATCTATTTTCAAACCTTAAGAGTCTGCCACTTGAACAAAGTCATCTATTTACAATGCTTTAGAATCCGACTTTAAACGATATCATCTATTTTCAAACCTTAAGAATCCGCAACTTGAACTAAATCATCTATTTACAATGCTTTAGAATCCGACTTTAAACTATTTCATTTATTTTCAAACATCAAGGATCCGCAACGTGAACAAGGTCATCTATTCACAATGCTTTAGAATCCGACTATAAACGATATCATCTATTTTCAAACCTAAAGTATCGGCCACTTGAAAAAAGTCATATATTTACAATGCTGTAGAATCCGACTTTAAACGATATCATCTATTTTCAAACCTTAAGAATCCGCAACTTAACAAAGTCATCTATTTACAATGGTTTGGAATCCGATCTTTCACGATATCATCTATTTTCAAACCTTAAGAATCCGCAACTTGTACACAGTCATCTATTTACAATGCTTTAGAATCCGACTTTAAACGATATCATCTATTTTCAAACCTTAAGAATCCGCAACTTGAACAAAGTCCTCTATTTACAATGCTTTAGAATCCGACTTAAAACAATATCATCTATTTTCAAACCTTAAGAATCCGCAACTTGAACAAAGTCATCTATTAACAATGCTTTAGAATCCGACTTTAAACGATATAATCTATTTTCAAACCATCAGAGTCCGCAACTTGAACAAAGTCATCTATTTACAATGCTTTAGAATGCGACTTTAAACGATATCATCTATTTTCAATCCTTAAGAATCGGCAACTTGAACAAAGTCATCTATTTACAATGCTTTAGAATCGAACTTTAACCGATATCATCAATTTTCAAACCTTAAGAATCGGCAACTTGAACAAAGTCATCTATTTACAGTGCTTTAGAATCCGACTTTAAACGATATCATCTACTTTCAAAGCTTTAGAATCGGCGACTTGAACAAGTCATTACTTTACAATGCTTTAGAATCCGACTTGAAACGATATCATCTATTTTCAAACCTTAAGAATCGGCAACTCGAACAAAGTCATCTATTTACAATGCTTTGGAATCCGACTTTAAACGATATCATCTATTTTACAAAGCTTAAGAATCGGCAACTTGAACAAAGTCATCTATTTACAATGCTTAAGAATCCGACTTTAAACGATATCATCTATTTCCAAACCTAAAGAATCCGCAACTTGAACAAAGTCATCTACTTACAATGCTTTATAACCCGACTTTAAATGATATCATCTATTTTCAAACCTTAAGAATACGGAACTTGAACATAGTAATCTATTTACAATGCTTTAGTATCCGACATTAAACGATATCATCTAGTTTTAAACCTTAAGAACTCGCAACTTGAACAAAGTCATCTATTTACAATGCTTTAGAATCCGACTTTAAACGATAACATCTATTTTCAAAACTTAAGAATCCGCAACTTGAACAAAGTCATCTATTTACAATGCTTTAGAATCCCACTTTAAACGACATAATCTATTTTCAAACCTTAAGAATCCGACACTTGAAAAAGTCATCTATTTACAATACTTTAGAATCCGACTTTAAACGATATCATCTATTTTCAAACCTTAAGAATCCGCAACTTGAACAAAGTCATCTATTTACAATGCTTTAGAATCCGACTTTAAACGATATCATCTATTTTCAAACCTTAAGAATCCGCAACTTGAACAAAGTCATCTATTTACAATGCTTTAGAATCCGATTTTAAACGATATCATCTATTTTCAAACCTTAAGAATCCGTAACTTGAACAAAGTCATCTATTTACAATGCTTTAGAATCCGACTTTAAACGATTTCATCTATTTTCAAACCTTAAGAATCCGCAACTCGAACAAAGTCATCTATTTACAATGCTTTAGAATCCGACTTAAAACAATATCATCTATTTTCAAACCTTAAGAATCCGCAACTGTAACAAAGTCATCTATTAACAATGCTTTAGAATCCGACTTACAACGATATAATCTATTTTCAAACTATCAGAATCCGCAACTTGAACAAAGTCATCTATTTACAATGCTTTAGAATCCGACTTTAACCGATATCATCTATTTTCAATCCTTAAGAATCGGCAACTTGAACAAAGTCATCTATTTACAATGCTTTAGAATCCGACTTTAAACGATATCATCTATTTTCAATCCTTAAGAATCGGCAACTTGAACAAAGTCATCTATTTACAATGCTTTAGAATCGAACTTAAAACGATATCATCTATTTTCAAACCTTAAGAATCGGCAACTTGAACAAAGTCATCTATTTACAGTGCTTTAGAATCCGACTTTAAACGATATCATCTACTTTCAAAGCTTGAGAATCGGCGACTTTAACAAGTCATTAATTTACAATGCTTTAGAATCCGACTTGAAACGATATCATCTACTTTAAAACCTTAAGAATCGGAAACTTGAACAAAGTCATCTATTTACAATGCTTTGGAATCTGACTTTAAACGATATCATCTATTTTCAAAGCTTAAGAATCGGAAACTTGAACAAAGTCATCTATTTACAATGCTTTAGAATCCGACTTTAAACGATATCATCTATTTTCAAACCTAAAGAATCCGCAACTTGAACAAAGTCATCTATTTACAATGCTTTATAATCCGACTTTAAACGATATCATCTATTTTCAAACCTTAAGAATACGGAACTTGAACATAGTAATCTATTTACAAAGCTTTAGTATCAGACATTAAACGATATCATCTAGTTTTAAACCTTAAGAACTCGTAACTTGAACAAAGTCATCTATTTACAATGCTTTAAAATCCGACTTTAAACGATATCATCTATTTTCAAACCTTAAGAATCCGCAACTTGAACAAAGTCATCTATTTACAATGCTTTAGAATCCGACTTGAAACGATATCATCTATTTTCAAACCTTAAGAATCCGACACTTGAACAAAGTCATCTATTTACAATACTTTAGAATCCGACTTTAAACGATATCATATATTTTCCAACCTTAAGAATCCGCAACTTGAACAAAGTCATCTATTTACAATACTTTAGAATCCGACTTTAAACGATATCATCTATTTTCAAACTTTAAGAATCCGCAACTTGAACAAAGTCATCTATTTACAATGCTTTAGAATCCGACTTTAAACGATATCATCTATTTTCAACCCTTAAGAATCCGCAACTTGAACTAAGTCATCTATTTACAATGCTTTAGAATGCGACTTTAAACGATATCATCTATTTTCAAACCTTAAGAATCCGCAACTTGAACAAAGTCATCTACTTACAATGCTTTAGAATCCGACTTAAAACAATATCATCTATTTTCAAACCTTAAGAATCCGCAACTTGAACAAAGTCATCTATTAACAATGCTTTAGAATCCGACTTACAACGATATAATCTATTTTCAAACTATCAGAATCCGCAACTTGAACAAAGTCATCTATTTACAATGCTTTAGAATCCGACTTTAACCGATATCATCTATTTTCAATCCTTAAGAATCGGCAACTTGAACAAAGTCATCTATTTACAATGCTTTAGAATCCGACTTTAAACGATATCATCTATTTTCAATCCTTAAGAATCGGCAACTTGAACAAAGTCATCTATTTACAATGCTTTAGAATCGAACTTAAAACGATATCATCTATTTTCAAACCTTAAGAATCGGCAACTTGAACGAAGTCATCTATTTACAGTGCTTTAGAATCCGACTTTAAACGATATCATCTACTTTCAAAGCTTGAGAATCGGCGACTTTTACAAGTCATTAATTTACAATGCTTTAGAATCCGACTTGAAACGATATCATCTACTTTAAAACCTTAAGAATCGGAAACTTGAACAAAGTCATCTATTTACAATGCTTTATAATCCGACTTTAAACGATATCATCTATTTTCAAACCTTAAGAATACGGAACTTGACCATAGTAATCTATTTACAAAGCTTTAGTATCAGACATTAAACGATATCATCTAGTTTTAAACCTTAAGAACTCGTAACTTGAACAAAGTCATCTATTTACAATGCTTTAAAATCCGACTTTAAACGATATCATCTATTTTCAAACCTTAAGAATCCGCAACTTGAACAAAGTCATCTATTTACAATGCTTTAGAATCCAACTTTAAACGATATCATCTATTTTTAAACCTTAAGAATCCGACACTTGAACAAAGTCATCTATTTACAATACTTTAGAATCCGACTTTAAACGATATCATATATTTTCCAACCTTAAGAATCCGCAACTTGAACAAAGTCATCTATTTACAATACTTTAGAATCCGACTTTAAACGATATCATCTATTTTCAAACTTTAAGAATCCGCAACTTGAACAAAGTCATCTATTTACAATGCTTTAGAATCCGACTTTAAACGATATCATCTATTTTCAACCCTTAAGAATCCGCAACTTGAACTAAGTCATCTATTTACAATGCTTTAGAATGCGACTTTAAACGATATCATCTATTTTCAAACCTTAAGAATCCGCAACTTGAACAAAGTCATCTACTTACAATGCTTTAGAATCCGACTTAAAACAATATCATCTACTTTCAAAGCTTGAGAATCGGCGACTTTAACAAGTCATTAATTTACAATGCTTTAGAATCCGACTTGAAACGATATCATCTATTTTAAAACCTTAAGAATCGGAAACTTGAACAAAGTCATCTATTTACAATGCTTTGGAATCTGACTTTAAAAGATATCATCTATTTTCAAAGCTTAAGAATCGGAAACTTGAAAACAGTCAACTATTTACAATGCTTTAGAATCCGACTTTAAACGATATCATCTATTTTCAAACCTAAAGAATCCGCAACTTTAACAAAGTCATCTATTTACAATGCTTTATAATCCGACTTTAAACGATATCATCTATTTTACAAACCTTAAGAATACGGAACTTGAACATAGTAATCTATTTACAAAGCTTTAGTATCAGACATTAAACGATATCATCTAGTTTTAAACCTTAAGAACTCGCAACTTGAACAAAGTCATCTATTTACAATGCTTTAGAATCCGACTTTAAACGATATCATCTATTTTCAAACCTTAAGAATCCGACACTTGAACAAAGTCATCTATTTACAATGCTTTAGAATCCAACTTTAAACGATATCATCTATTTTTAAACCTTAAGAATCCGACACTTGAACAAAGTCATCTATTTACAATACTTTAGAATCCGACTTTAAACGATATCATATATTTTCCAACCTTAAGAATCCGCAACTTGAACAAAGTCATCTATTTACAATACTTTAGAATCCGACTTTAAACGATATCATCTATTTTCAAACTTTAAGAATCCGCAACTTGAACAAAGTCATCTATTTACAATGCTTTAGAATCCGACTTTAAACGATATCATCTATTTTCAACCCTTAAGAATCCGCAACTTGAACTAAGTCATCTATTTACAATGCTTTGGAATGCGACTTTAAACGATATCATCTATTTTCAAACCTTAAGAATCCGCAACTTGAACAAAGTCATCTACTTACAATGCTTTAGAATCCGACTTAAAACAATATCATCTATTTTCAAACCTTAAGAATCCGCAACTTGAACAAAGTCATCTATTAACAATGCTTTAGAATCCGACTTTAACCGATATAATCTATTTTCAAACTATCAGAGTCCGCAACCTGAACAAAGTCATCTATTTACATCGCTTTAGAATCGAACTTTAAACGATATCATCTATTTTCAAACCTTAAGAATCGGCAACTTGAACAAAGTCAACTATTTACAATGCTTTAGAATCCGACTTTAACCGATATCATCTATTTTCAATCCTTAAGAATCGGCAACTTGAACAAAGTCATCTATTTACAATGCTTTAGAATCGAACTTAAAACGATATCATCTATTTTCAAACCTTAAGAATCGGCAACTTGAACAAAGTCATCTATTTACAGTGCTTTAGAATCCGACTTTAAACGATATCATCTACTTTCAAAGCTTGAGAATCGGCGACTTTAACAAGTCATTAATTTACAATGCTTTAGAATCCGACTTGAAACGATATCATCTATTTTAAAACCTTAAGAATCGGAAACTTGAACAAAGTCATCTATTTACAATGCTTTGGAATCTGACTTTAAAAGATATCATCTATTTTCAAAGCTAAAGAATCGGAAACTTGAAAAAAGTCAACTATTTACAATGCTTTAGAATCCGACTTTAAACGATATCATCTATTTTCAAACCTAAAGAATCCGCAACTTGAACAAAGTCATCTATTTACAATGCTTTATAATCCGACTTTAAACGATATCATCTATTTTCAAACCTTAAGAATACGGAACTTGAACATAGTAATCTATTTAAAAAGCTTTAGTATCAGACATTAAACGATATCATCTAGTTTTAACCCTTAAGAACTCGCAACTTGAACAAAGTCATCTATTTACAATGCTTTAGAATCCGACTTTAAACGATATCATCTATTTTCAAACCTTAAGAATCCGCAACTTGAACAAAGTCATCTATTTACAATGCTTTAGAATCCAACTTTAAACGATATCATCTATTTTCAAACCTTAAGAATCCGACACTTGAACAAAGTCATCTATTTACAATACTTTAGAATCCGACTTTAAACGATATCATCTATTTTCAAACCTTAAGAATCCGCAACTTGAACAAATTCATCTATTTACAATACTTTAGAATCCGACTTTAAACGATATCATCTATTTTCAAACTTTAAGAATCCGCAACTTGAACAAAGTCATCTATTTACAATGCTTTAGAATCCGACTTTAAACGATATCATCTATTTTCAACCCTTAAGAATCCGCAACTTGAACTACGTCATCTATTTACAATGCTTTAGAATGCGACTTTAAACGATATCATCTATTTTCAAACCTTAAGAATCCGCAACTTGAACAAAGTCATCTACTTACAATGCTTTAGAATCCGACTTAAAACAATATCATCTATTTTCAAACCTTAAGAATCCGCAACTTGAACAAAGTCATCTATTAACAATGCTTTAGAATCCGACTTTAAACGATATAATCTATTTTCAAACTATCAGAGTCCGCAACTTGAACAAAGTCATCTATTGACAATGCTTTAGAATCGAACTTTAAACGATATCATCTATTTTCAAACCTTAAGAATCGGCAACTTGAACAAAGTCATCTATTTACAATGCTTTAGAATCCGACTTTAACCGATATCATCTATTTTCAATCCTTAAGAATCGGCAACTTGAACAAAGTAATCTATTTACAATGCTTTAGAATCCGACTTTAAACGATATCATCTATTTTCAAACCTTAAGAATCCGCAACTTGAACAAAGTCATCTATTTACAATGCTTTATAATCCGACTTTAAACGATATCATCTATTTTCAAACCTTAAGAATTCGGAACTTGAACATAGTAATCTATTTACAAAGCTTTAGTATCCGACATTAAACGATATCATCTAGTTTTAAACCTTAAGAACTCGCAACTTGAACAAAGTCATCTATTTACAATGCTTTAGAATCCGACTTTAAAGGATATCATCTATTTTCAAACCTTAATAATCCGCAACTTGAACAAAGTCATTTATTTACAATGCTTTAGAATCCCACTTTAAACGACATAATCTATTTTCAAACCTTAAGAATCCGACACTTGAAAAAGTCATCTATTTACAATACTTTAGAATCCGACTTTAAACGATATCATCTATTTTCAAACCTTAAGAATCCGCAACTTGAACAAAGTCATCTATTTACAATGCTTTAGAATCCGACTTTAAACGATATCATCTATTTTCAAACTTTAAGAATCCGCAACTTGAACAAAGTCATCTATTTACAATGCTTTAGAATCCGATTTTAAACGATATCATCTATTTTCAAACCTTAAGAATCCGTAACTTGAACAAAGTCATCTATTTACAATGCTTTAGAATCCGACTTTAAACGATTTCATCTATTTTCAAACCTAAAGAATCCGCAACTCGAACAAAGTCATCTATTTACAATGCTTTAGAATCCGACTTAAAACAATATCATCTATTTTAAAACCTTAAGAATCCGCAACTGTAACAAAGTCATCTATTAACAATGCTTTAGAATCCGACTTACAACGATATAATCTATTTTCAAACTATCAGAATCCGCAACTTGAACAAAGTCATCTATTTACAATGCTTTAGAATCCGACTTTAACCGATATCATCTATTTTCAATCCTTAAGAATCGGCAACTTGCACAAGTCATTAATTTACAATGCTTTAGAATCCGACTTGAAACGATATCATCTATTTTAAAACCTTAAGAATCGGAAACTTGAACAAAGTCATCTATTTACAATGCTTTGGAATCTGACTTTAAACGATATCATCTATTTCCAAAGCTTAAGAATCGGAAACTTGAACAAAGTCATCTATTTACAATGCTTTAGAATCCGACTTTAAACGATATCATCTATTTTCAATCCTTAAGAATCGGCAACTTGAACAAAGTCATCTATTTACAATGCTTTAGAATCGAACTTAAAACGATATCATCTATTTTCAAACCTTAAGAATCGGCAACTTGAACAAAGTCATCTATTTACAGTGCTTTAGAATCCGACTTTAAACAATATCATCTACTTTTAAAGCTTGAGAATCGGCGACTTTAACAAGTCATTAATTTACAATGCTTTAGAATCCGACTTGAAACGATATCATCTATTTTAAAACCTTAAGAATCGGAAACTTGAACAAAGTCATCTATTTACAATGCTTTGGAATCTGACTTTAAACGATATCATCTATTTTCAAAGCTTAAGAATCGGAAACTTGAACAAAGTCATCTATTTACAATGTTTTAGAATCCGACTTTAAACGATATCATCTGTTTTCAAACCAAAAGAATCCGCAACTTGAACAAAGTCATCTATTTACAATGCTTTATAATCCGACTTTAAACGATATCATCTATTTTCAAACCTTAAGAATACGGAACTTGAACATAGTAATCTATTTACAAAGCTTTAGTATCAGACATTAAACGATATCATCTAGTTTTAAACCTTAAGAACTCGCAACTTGAACAAAGTCATCTATTTACAATGCTTTAGAATCCGACTTTAAACGATATCATCTATTTTCAAACCTTAAGAATCCGCAACTTGAACAAAGTCATCTATTTACAATGCTTTAGAATCCAACTTTAAACGATATCATCTATTTTCAAACCTTAAGAATCCGACACTTGAACAAAGTCATCTATTTACAATACTTTAGAATCCGACTTTAAACGATATCATCTATTTTCCAACCTTAAGAATCCGCAACTTGAACAAAGTCATCTATTTACAATACTTTAGAATCCGACTTTAAACGATATCATCTATTTTCGAACCTTAAGAATCCGCAACTTGAACAAAGTCATCTATTTACAATGCTTTAGAATCCGATTTTAAACGATATCCTCTATTTTCAAACCTTAAGAATCCGCAACTTGAACAAAGTCATCTATTTACAATGCTTTAGTAACCGACTTTAAACGATATCATCTATTTTCAAACCTTAATAATCCGCAACTTGAACAAAGTCATCTATTTACAATGCTTTAGAATCCGACTTTAAACGATATCATCTATTTTCAAACCTTAAGAATCCGCAACTTGAACAAAGTCATCTATTTACAATACTTTAGAATCCGACTTAAAACGATATCATCTATTTTCAAAGCTTATGAATCCGCAACTTGAACAACGTCATCTATTTACAATGCTTTAGAATCCGACTTTAAACGATATCATCTATTTTCAAACCTTAAGAATCCGCAACTGTAATAAAGTCATCTACTTACAATGCTTTAGAATCGTACTTTTAACAATATAATCTATTTTCAAGCCTTAAGAGTCCGCCACTTGAACTAAGTCATCTATTTACAATGCTTTAGAATCCGACTTTAAACGATATCATCTATTTTCAAACCTTAAGAAACCGCAACTTGAACAAAGTCATCTATTTACAATGCTTTAGAATCCGACTTCAAATGATATCATCGATTTTCAAACCATAAGAATCCGCAACTTGAACAAAGTCATCTATTTACAATGCTTTAGAATCACACTTGCAACGATATCATCTGATTTAAAACCTTAAGAATCCGCAACTTGAACGAAGTCATCTATTTACAATGCTTTAGAATCCTACTTAAAACGATATCATCTATTTTCAAAATTTAAGAACTCGCAACTTGAACAAAGTCATCTATTTACAATGCTTTAGAATCCGACTTTAAACGATATAATCTATTTTCAAACCTTAAGAATCCGCAACTTGAACAAAGTCATTTATTTACAATGCTTTCGAATCCGACTTTAAACGATATCATCTATTTTCAAACCTTACGAATCCGCAACTTGAACAAAGTCATCTATTTACAATGCTTTAGAATCCGACTTTAAACGATATCATCTATTTTCAAACCTAAAGAATCCGCAACTTGAACAAAGTCATCTATTTACAATGCGTTAGAATCCGACTTTAAACGATATCATCTATTTTCAAACCTTAAGAATCCGCAACTTGAACAAAGTTATCTATTTACAATGCTTTATACTCCGACTTAAACCGATATCATCTATATTCAAACCTTAAGAATCCGCAACTTGAACAAAGTCATCTATTTACAATGCTTTAGAATGCGACTGTAAACAATGTCATCTATTTTCAAACCTTAAGAATCAGCAACTGTAATAAAGTCATCTACTTACAATGCTTTAGAATCGTACTTTAAACATTATCTTCTATTTTCAAACCTTAAGAATCCGCAACTTGAACAAAGTCATCTATTTACAATGCTTTAGAATCCGACTTTAAACAATGTCATCTATTTTAATACCTTAAGAATCCGCAACTGTAATAAAGTCATCTACTTACAATGCTTTAGAATCGTACTTTAAACAATATCATCTATTTTCAAACCTTAAGAGTCTGCCACTTGAACAAAGTCATCTATTTACAATGCTTTAGAATCCGACTTTAAACGATATCATCTATTTTCAAACCTTAAGAATCCGCAACTTGAACAAAATCATCTATTTACAATGCTTTAGAATCCGACTTTAAACTATGTCATTTATTTTCAAACATCAAGGATCCGCAACGTGAACAAGGTCATCTATTTACAATGCTTTAGAATCCGACTATAAACGATATCATCTATTTTCAAACCTAAAGTATCGGCCACTTGAACAAAGTCATCTATTTACAATGCTGTAGAATCCGACTTTAAACGATATCATCTATTTTCAAACCTTAAGAATCCGCAACTTAACAAAGTCATCTATTTACAATGGTTTGGAATCCGATCTTAAACGATATCATCTATTTTCAAACCTTAAGAATCCGCAACTTGTACACAGTCATCTATTTACAATGCTTTAGAATCCGACTTTAAACGATATCATCTATTTTCAAACCTTAAGAATCCGACACTTGAAAAGTCATCTATTTACAATACTTTAGAATCCGACTTTAAACGATATCATCTATTTTCGAACCTTAAGAATCCGCAACTTGAACAAAGTCATCTATTTACAATGCTTTAGAATTCGATTTTAAACGATATCCTATATTTTCAAACCTTAAGAATCCGCAACTTGAACAAAGTCATCTATTTACAATGCTTTAGTAACCGACTTTAAACGATATCATCAATTTTCAAACCTTAATAATCCGCAACTTGAACAAAGTAATCTATTTACAATGCTTTAGAATCCGACTTTAAACGATATCATCTATTTTCAAACCTTAAGAATCCGCAACTTGAACAAAGTCATCTATTTACAATGCTTTAGAATCCCACTTTAAACGACATAATCTATTTTCAAACCTTAAGAATACGGAACTTGAATATAGTAATCTATTTACAAAGCTTTAGTATCCGACATTAAACGATATCATCAAGTTTTAAACCTTAAGAACTCGCAACTTGAACAAAGTCATCTATTTACAATGCTTTAGAATCCGACTTTAAACGATATCATCTATTTTCAAACCCTTAAAATCCGCAACTTGAACAAAGTCATCTATTTACAATGCTTTAGAATCCAACTTTAAACGATATCATCTATTTTCAAACCTTAAGAATCCGACACTTGAACAAGTCATCTATTTACAATACTTTAGAATCCGACTTTAAACGATATCATCTATTTTCCAACCTTAAGAATCCGCAACTTGAACAAAGTCATCTATTTACAATACTTTAGAATCCGACTTTAAACGATATCATCTATTTTCAAACTTTAAGAATCCGCAACTTGAACAAAGTCATCTATTAACAATGCTTTAGAATCCGACTTTAAACGATATCATCTATTTTCAACCTTAAGAATCCGCAACTTGAACTAAGTCATCTATTTACAATGCTTTAGAATGCGACTTTAAACGATATCATCTATTTTCAAACCTTAAGAATCCGCAACTTGAACAAAGTCATCTACTTACAATGCTTTGGAATCCGACTTAAAACAATATCATCTATTTTCAAACCTTAAGAATCCGCAACTTGAACAAAGTCATCCATTAACAATGCTTTAGAATCCAACTTTAAACGATATAATCTATTTTCAAACTATCAGAGTCCGCAACTTGAACAAAGTCATCTATTTACAATGCTTTAGAATCGAACTTTAAACGATATCATCTATTTTAAAACCTTAAGAATCGGCAACTTGAACAAAGTCATCTATTTACAGTGCTTTAGAATCCGACTTAAAACGATATCATCTATTTTCAAAGCTTGAGAATCGGCGACTTGAACAAGTCCTTAATTTACAATGCTTTAGAATCCGACTTGAAACGATATCATCTATTTTAAAACCTTCAGATCCGGTAACTTGAACAAAGTCATCTATTTACAATGCTTTGGAATCCGACTTTAAACGATATCATCTATTTTCAAAGCTTAACAATCGGCAACTTGAACAAAGTCATCTATTAACAATGCTTTAGAATCCGACTTTAAACGATATAATCTATTTTCAAACCATCAGAGTCCGCAACTTGAACAAAGTCATCTATTTACAATGCTTTAGAATCGAACTTTAAACGATATCATCTATTTTCAAACCTTAAGAATCCGCAACTTGTACACAGTCATCTATTTACAATGCTTTAGAATCCGACTTTAAACGATATCATCTATTTTCAAACCTTAAGAATCCGCAACTTGAACAAAGTCCTCTATTTACAATGCTTTAGAATCCGACTTAAAACAATATCATCTATTTTCAAACCTTAAGAATCCGCAACTTGAACAAAGTCATCTATTAACAATGCTTTAGAATCCGACTTTAAACGATATAATCTATTTTCAAACCATCAGAGTCCGCAACTTGAACAAAGTCATCTATTTACAATGCTTTAGAATCCGACTTTAAAGGATATCATCTATTTTCAAACCTTTATAATCTGCAACTTGAACAAAGTCATCTATTTACAATGCTTTAGAATCCCACTTTAAACGACATAATCTATTTTCAAACCTTAAGAATCCGACACTTGAAAAGTCATCTATTTACAATACTTTAGAATCCGACTTTAAACGATATCATCTATTTTCAAACCTTAAGAATCCGCAACTTGAACAAAGTCATCTATTTGCAATGCTTTAGTAACCGACTTTAAACGATATCATCAATTTTCAAACCTTAATAATCCGCAACTTGAACAAAGTCATCTATTTACAATGCTTTAGAATCCGACTTTAAACGATATCATCTATTTTCAAACCTTAAGAATCCGCAACTTGAACAAAGTCATCTATTTACAATGCTTTAGAATCCCACTTTAAACGACATAATCTATTTTCAAACCTTAAGAATACGGAACTTGAATACAGTAATCTATTTACAAAGCTTTAGTATCCGACATTAAACGATATCATCAAGTTTTAAACCTTAAGAACTCGCAACTTGAACAAAGTCATCTATTTACAATGCTTTAGAATCCGACTTTAAACGATATCATCTATTTTCAAACCCTTAGAATCCGCAACTTGAACAATGTCATCTATTTACAATGCTTTAGAATCCAACTTTAAACGATATCATCTATTTTCAAACCTTAAGAATCCGACACTTGAACAAGTCATCTATTTACAATACTTTAGAATCATACTTTAAACGATATCATCTATTTTCCAACCTTAAGAATCCGCAACTTGAACAAAGTCATCTATTTACAATACTTTAGAATCCGACTTTAAACGATATCATCTATTTTCAAACTTTAAGAATCCGCAACTTGAACAAAGTCATCTATTAACAATGCTTTAGAATCCGACTTTAAACGATATCATCTATTTTCAACCTTAAGAATCCGCAACTTGAACTAAGTCATCTATTTACAATGCTTTAGAATGCGACTTTAAACGATATCATCTATTTTCAAACCTTAAGAATCCGCAACTTGAACAAAGTCATCTACTTACAATGCTTTGGAATCCGACTTAAAACAATATCATCTATTTTCAAACCTTAAGAATCCGCAACTTGAACAAAGTCATCTATTAACAATGCTTTAGAATCCAACTTTAAACGATATAATCTATTTTCAAACTATCAGAGTCCGCAACTTGAACAAAGTCATCTATTTACAATGCTTTAGAATCGAACTTTAAACGATATCATCTATTTTAAAACCTTAAGAATCGGCAACTTGAAAAAAGTCATCTATTTACAGTGCTTTAGAATCCGACTTAAAACGATATCATCTATTTTCAAAGCTTGAGAATCGGCGACCTGAACAAGTCCTTAATTTACAATGCTTTAGAATCCGACTTGAAACGATATCATCTATTTTAAAACCTTCAGATCCGGTAACTTGAACAAAGTCATCTATTTACAATGCTTTGGAATCCGACTTTAAACGATATCATCTATTTTCAAAGCTTAACAATCGGCAACTTGAACAAAGTCATCTATTTACAATGCTTTAGAATCCGACTTTAAACGATATCATCTATTTTCAAACCTAAAGAACTCGCAACTTCAACAAAGTCATCTATTTACAATGCTTTACAATCCGACTTTAAACGATATAATCTATTTTCAAACCTTAAGAATCCGCAACTTGAACAAAGTCATCTATTAACAATACTTTAGAATCCGACTTTAAACGATATCATCTATTTTGAAACCTTATGTATCGGCAACTTGAACAAAGTCATCTATTTACAATGCTTTAGAATCCGACTTTAAACGATATCATCTATTTTCAAACCTTAAGAATCGGCAACTTGAACAAAGTCATCTATTTACAATGCTTTAGAATGCGACTTTAAACAATATCATCTATTTTCAAACCTTAAGAATCCGCAACTGTAATAAAGTAATCTACTTACAATGCTTTAGAATCGCACTTTAAACAATATAATCTATTTTCAAACCTTAAGAGTCCGCCACTTGAACAAAGTCATCTATTTACAATGCTTTAGAATCCGACTTTAAACGATATCATCTATTTTCAAATCTACAGAAACCGCAACTTGAACAAAGTCATCTATTTACAATGCTTTAGAATCCAACTTTAAACGATATCATCTATTTTAAAACCTAAAGTATCGGCCACTTGAACAAAGTCATCTATTTACAATGCTGTAGAATCCGACTTTAACCGATATCATCTATTTTCAAACCTTAAGAATCCGCAACTTAACAAAGTCATCTATTTACAATTGTTTGGAATCCGATCTTAAACGATATCATCTATTTTCAAACCTTCAGAATGTGCAACTTGTACACAGTCATCTATTTACAATGCTTTAGAATCCGACTTTAAACGATATCATCTATTTTCAAACCTTAATAATTCGCGACTTGAACAAAGTCATCTATTTATAATGCTTTAGAATCCGACTTTAAACGATATAATCTATTTTCAAACTATCAGAGTCCGCAACTTGAACAAAGTCATCTATTTACAATGCTTTAGAATCCGACTTTAACCGATATCATCTATTTTAAACCTCAAGAATCCGCAACTTGAACAAGGTCATCTATTTACAATGCTTTAGAATCCGACATTAAAATATATCATCTAGTTTTAAACCTTAAGAATCCGCAACTTGAACAAAGTCATCTATTTACAATGCTTTAGAATCCGATTTTAAACGATATCATCTATTTTCAAACCTTAAGAATCCGCAACTTGAACAAAGTCATCTATTTACAATGCTTTAGAATCCGACTTTAAACGATATCATCTATTTTCCAACCTTAAGAATCCGCAACTTGAACAAAGTCATCTATTTACAATGCTTTAGAATCCCACTTTAAACGACATAATCTATTTTTCAACCTTAAGAATCCGACACTTGAAAAGTCATCTATTTACAATACTTTAGAATCCGACTTTAAACAATATCATCTATTTTCAAACCTTAAGAATCCGCAACTGTAATAAAGTCATCTACTTACAATGCTTTAGAATCGTACTTTAAACAATATAATCTATTTTCAAACCTTAAGAGTCCGCCACTTGAACTAAGTCATCTATTTACAATGCTTTAGAATCCGACTTTAAACGATATCATCTATTTTCAACCCTTAAGAATCCGCAACTTGAACTAAGTCATCTATTTACAATGCTTTAGAATGCGACTTTAAACGATATCATCTATTTTCAAACCTTAAGAATCCGCAACTTGAACAAAGTCATCTACTTACAATGCTTTGGAATCCGACTTAAAACAATATCATCTATTTTCAAACCTTAAGAATCCGCAACTTGAACAAAGTCATCTATTAACAATGCTTTAGAATCCGACTTTAAACGATATAATCTATTTTCAAACTATCAGAGTCCGCAACTTGAACAAAGTCATCTATTTACAATGCTTTAGAATCGAACTTTAAACGATATCATCTATTTTCAAACCTTAAGAATCGGCAACTTGAACAAAGTCATCTATTTACAGTGCTTTAGAATCCGACTTAAAACGATATCATCTATTTTCAATGCTTGAGAATCGGCGACTTGAACAAGTCCTTAATTTACAATGCTTTAGAATCCGACTTGAAACGATATCATCTATTTTAAAACCTTCGGATCCGGTAACTTGAACAAAGTCATCTATTTACAATGCTTTGGAATCCGACTTTAAACGATATCATCTATTTTCAAAGCTTAAGAATCGGCAACTTGAACAAAGTCATCTATTTACAATGCTTTAGAATCCGACTTTAAACGATATCATCTATTTTCAAACCTAAAGAACTCGCAACTTGAACAAAGTCATCTATTTACAATGCTTTAGAATCCGATTTTAAACGATATCATCTATTTTCAAACCTTAAGAATCCGCAACTTGAAAAAGTCATCTATTTACAATACTTTAGAATCCGACTTTAAACGATATCATCTATTTTCAAACCTTAAGAATCCGCAACTTCAACAAAGTCATCTATTTACAATGCTTTACAATCCGACTTTAAACGATATAATCTATTTTCAAACCTTAAGAATCCGCAACTTGAACAAAGTCATCTATTTACAATACTTTAGAATCCGACTTTAAACGATATCATCTATTTTGAAACCTTATGCATCGGCAACTTGAACAAAGTCATCTATTTACAATGCTTTAGAATCCAACTTTAAACGATATCATCTATTTTAAAACCTAAAGTATCGGCCACTTGAACAAAGTCATCTATTTACAATGCTGTAGAATCCGACTTCAACCGATATCATCTATTTTCAAACATTAAGAATCCGCAACTTAACAAAGTCATCTATTTACAATTGTTTGGAATCCGATCTTAAACGATATCATCTATTTTCAAACCTTCAAAATATGCAACTTGTACACAGTCATCTATTTACAATGCTTTAGAATCCGACTTTAAACGATATCATCTATTTTCAAACCTTAATAATTCGCGACTTGAACAAAGTCATCTATTTATAATGCTTTAGAATCCGACTTTAAACGATATAATCTATTTTCAAACTATCAGAGTCCGCAACTTGAACAAAGTCATCTATTTACAATGCTTTAGAATCCGACTTTGACCGATATTATCTATTTTAAACCTCAAGAATCCGCAACTTGAACAAGGTCATCTATTTACAATGCTTTAGAATCCGACATTAAAATATATCATCTAGTTTTAAACCTTAAGAATCCGCAACTTGAACAAAGTCATCTATTTACAATGCTTTAGAATCCGATTTTAAACGATATCATCTATTTTCAAACCTTAAGAATCCGCAACTGGAACAAAGTCATCTATTTACAATGCTTTAGAATCCGACTTTAAACGATATCATCTATTTTCCAACCTTAAGAATCCGCAACTTGAACAAAGTCATCTATTTACAATGCTTTAGAATCCCACTTTAAACGACATAATCTATTTTCAAACCTTAAGAATCCGACACTTGAAAAGTCATCTATTTACAATACTTTAGAATCCGACTTTAAACAATATCATCTATTTTCAAACCTTAAGAATCCGCAACTGTAATAAAGTCATCTACTTACAATGCTTTAGAATCGTACTTTAAACAATATTATCTATTTTCAAACCTTAAGAGTCCGCCACTTGAACTAAGTCATCTATTTACAATGCTTTAGAATCCGACTTTAAACGATATCATCTATTTTCAACCCTTAAGAATCCGCAACTTGAACTAAGTCATCTATTTACAATGCTTTAGAATGCGACTTTAAACGATATCATCTATTTTCAAACCTTAAGAATCCGCAACTTGAACAAAGTCATCTACTTACAATGCTTTGGAATCCGACTTAAAACAATATCATCTATTTTCAAACCTTAAGAATCCGCAACTTGAACAAAGTCATCTATTAACAATGCTTTAGAATCCGACTTTAAACGATATAATCTATTTTCAAACTATCAGAGTCCGCAACTTGAACAAAGTCATCTATTTACAATGCTTTAGAATCGAACTTTAAACGATATCATCTATTTTCAAACCTTAAGAATCGGCAACTCGAACAAAGTCATCTATTTACAGTGCTTTAGAATCCGACTTAAAACGATATCATCTATTTTCAAAGCTTGAGAATCGGCGACTTGAACAAGTCCTTAATTTACAATGCTTTAGAATCCGACTTGAAACGATATCATCTATTTTAAAACCTTCGGATCCGGTAACTTGAACAAAGTCATCTATTTACAATGCTTTGGAATCCGACTTTAAACGATATCATCTATTTTCAAACCTTAAGAATCGGCAACTTGAACAAAGTCATCTATTTACAATGCTTTAGAATCCGACTTTAAACGATATCATCTATTTTCAAACCTAAAGAACTCGCAACTTGAACAAAGTCATCTATTTACAATGCTTTAGAATCCGATTTTAAACGATATCATCTATTTTCAAACCTTAAGAATCCGCAACTTGAAAAAGTCATCTATTTACAATACTTTAGAATCCGACTTTAAACGATATCATCTATTTTCAAACCTTAAGAATCCGCAACTTCAACAAAGTCATCTATTTACAATGCTTTACAATCCGACTTTAAACGATATAATCTATTTTCAAACCTTAAGAATCCGCAACTTGAACAAAGTCATCTATTTACAATACTTTAGAATCCGACTTTAAACGATATCATCTATTTTGAAACCTTATGCATCGGCAACTTGAACAAAGTCATCTATTTACAATGCTTTAGAATCCAACTTTAAACGATATCATCTATTTTAAAACCTAAAGTATCGGCCACTTGAACAAAGTCATCTATTTACAATGCTGTAGAATCCGACTTTAACCGATATCATCTATTTTCAAACCTTAAGAATCCGCAACTTAACAAAGTCATCTATTTACAATTGTTTGGAATCCGATCTTAAACGATATCATCTATTTTCAAACCTTCAGAATGTGCAACTTGTACACAGTCATCTATTTACAATGCTTTAGAATCCGACTTTAAACGATATCATCTATTTTCAAACCTTAATAATTCGCGACTTGAACAAAGTCATCTATTTATAATGCTTTAGAATCCGACTTTAAACGATATAATCTATTTTCAAACTATCAGAGTCCGCAACTTGAACAAAGTCATCTATTTACAATGCTTTAGAATCCGACTTTGACCGATATCATCTATTTTAAACCTCAAGAATCCGCAACTTGAACAAGGTCATCTATTTACAATGCTTTAGAATCCGACATTAAAATATATCATCTAGTTTTAAACCTTAAGAATCCGCAACTTGAACAAAGTCATCTATTTACAATGCTTTAGAATCCGATTTTAAACGATATCATCTATTTTCAAACCTTAAGAATCCGCAACTTGAACAAAGTCATCTATTTACAATGCTTTAGAATCCGACTTTAAACGATATCATCTATTTTCCAACCTTAAGAATCCGCAACTTGAACAAAGTCATCTATTTACAATGCTTTAGAATCCCACTTTAAACGACATAATCTATTTTCAAACCTTAAGAATCCGACACTTGAAAAGTCATCTATTTACAATACTTTAGAATCCGACTTTAAACAATATCATCTATTTTCAAACCTTAAGAATCCGCAACTGTAATAAAGTCATCTACTTACAATGCTTTAGAATCGTACTTTAAACAATATAATCTATTTTCAAACCTTAAGAGTCCGCCACTTGAACTAAGTCATCTATTTACAATGCTTTAGAATCCGACTTTAAACGATATCATCTATTTTCAACCCTTAAGAATCCGCAACTTGAACTAAGTCATCTATTTACAATGCTTTAGAATGCGACTTTAAACGATATCATCTATTTTCAAACCTTAAGAATCCGCAACTTGAACAAAGTCATCTACTTAAAATGCTTTGGAATCCGACTTAAAACAATATCATCTATTTTCAAACCTTAAGAATCCGCAACTTGAACAAAGTCATCTATTAACAATGCTTTAGAATCCGACTTTAAACGATATAATCTATTTTAAACTATCAGAGTCCGCAACTTGAACAAAGTCATCTATTTACAATGCTTTAGAATCGAACTTTAAACGATATCATCTATTTTCAAACCTTAAGAATCGGCAACTTGAACAAAGTCATCTATTTACAGTGCTTTAGAATCCGACTTAAAACGATATCATCTATTTTCAAAGCTTGAGAATCGGCGACTTGAACAAGTCCTTAATTTACAATGCTTTAGAATCCGACTTGAAACGATATCATCTATTTTAAAACCTTCAGATCCGGTAACTTGAACAAAGTCATCTATTTACAATGCTTTAGAATCCGACTTTAAACGATATCATCTATTTTCAAAGCTTAACAATCGGCAACTTGAACAAAGTCATCTATTTACAATGCTTTAGAATCCCACTTTAAACGATATCATCTATTTTCAAACCTAAAGAACTCGCAACTTGAACAAAGTCATCTATTTACAATGCTTTAGAATCCGATTTTAAACGATATCATCTATTTTCAAACCTTAAGAATCCGCAACTTGAAAAAGTCATCTATTTACAATACTTTAGAATCCGACTTTAAACGATATCATATATTTTCAAACCTTAAGAATCCGCAACTTCAACAAAGTCATCTATTTACAATGCTTTACAATCCGACTTTAAACGATATAATCTATTTTCAAACCTTAAGAATCCGCAACTTGAACAAAGTCATCTATTTACAATACTTTAGAATCCGACTTTAAACGATATCATCTATTTTGAAACCTTATGCATCGGCAACTTGAACAAAGTCATCTATTTACAATGCTTTAGAATCTGACTTTAAACGATATCATCTATTTTCAATCCTTAAGAATCGGCAACTTGAACAAAGTCATCTATTTACAATGCTTTAGAATGCGACTTTAAACAATATCATCTATTTTCAAACCTTAAGAATCCGCAACTTGAACAAAGTCATCTATTTACAATGCTTTAGAATCCCACTTTAAACGACATAATCTATTTTCAAACCTTAAGAATCCGACACTTGAAAAGTCATCTATTTACAATACTTTAGAATCCGACTTTAAACAATATCATCTATTTTCAAACCTTAAGAATCCGCAACTGTAATAAAGTCATCTACTTACAATGCTTTAGAATCGTACTTTAAACAATATAATCTATTTTCAAAACTTAAGAATCCGCCACTTGAACTAAGTCATCTATTTACAATGCTTTAGAATCCGACTTTAAACGATATCATCTATTTTCAACCCTTAAGAATCCGCAACTTGAACTAAGTCATCCAGTTACAATGCTTTAGAATGCGACTTTAAACGATATCATCTATTTTCAAACCTTAAGAATCCGCAACTTGAACAAAGTCATCTACTTACAATGCTTTGGAATCCGACTTAAAACAATATCATCTATTTTCAAACCTTAAGAATCCGCAACTTAAACAAAGTCATCTATTAACAATGCTTTAGAATCCGACTTTAAACGATATAATCTATTTTCAAACTATCAGAGTCCGCAACTTGAACAAAGTCATCTATTTACAATGCTTTAGAATCGAACTTTAAACGATATCATCTACTTTCAAACCTTAAGAATCGGCAACTTGAACAAAGTCATCTATTTACAGTGCTTTAGAATCCGACTTAAAACGATATCATCTATTTTCAAAGCTTGAGAATCGGCGACTTGAACAAGTCCTTAATTTACAATGCTTTAGAATCCGACTTGAAACGATATCATCTATTTTAAAACCTTCAGATCCGGTAACTTGAACAAAGTCATCTATTTACAATGCTTTGGAATCCGACTTTAAACGATATCATCTATTTTCAAAGCTTAACAATCGGCAACTTGAACAAAGTCATCTATTTACAATGCTTTAGAATCCGACTTTAAACGATATCATCTATTTTCAAACCTAAAGAACTCGCAACTTGAACAAAGTCATCTATTTACAATGCTTTAGAATCCGATTTTAAACGATATCATCTATTTTCAAACCTTAAGAATCCGCAACTTGAAAAAGTCATCTATTTACAATACTTTAGAATCCGACTTTAAACGATATCATCTATTTTCAAACCTTAAGAATCCGCAACTTCAACAAAGTCATCTATTTACAATGCTTTACAATCCGACTTTAAACGATATAATCTATTTTCAAACCTTAAGAATCCGCAACTTGAACAAAGTCATCTATTTACAATACTTTAGAATCCGACTTTAAACGATATCATCTATTTTGAAACCTTATGCATCGGCAACTTGAACAAAGTCATCTATTTACAATGCTTTAGAATCCGACTTTAAACGATATCATCTATTTTCAAACCTTAAGAATCGGCAACTTGAACAAAGTCATCTATTTACAATGCTTTAGAATGCGACTTTAAACAATATCATCTATTTTCAAACCTTAAGAATCCGCAACTGTAATAAAGTAATCTACTTACAATGCTTTAGAATCGCACTTTAAACAATATAATCTATTTTCAAACCTTAAGAGTCCGCCACTTGAACAAAGTCATCTATTTACAATGCTTTAGAATCCGACTTTAAACGATATCATCTATTTTCAAACCTTAAGAAACCGCAACTTGAACAAAGTCATCTATTTACAATGCTTTAGAATCCGACTTTAAACGATATCATCTATTTTCAAACCTTAAGAAACCGCAACTTGAACAAAGTCATCTATTTACAATGCTTTAGAATCCGACTTTAAACGATATCATCTATTTTAAAACCTAAAGTATCGGCCACTTGAACAAAGTCATCTATTTACAATGCTGTAGAATCCGACTTTAACCGATATCATCTATTTTCAAACCTTAAGAATCCGCAACTTAACAAAGTCATCTATTTACAATTGTTTGGAATCCGATCTTAAACGATATAATCTATTTTCAAACCTTCAGAATGTGCAACCTGTACACAGTCATCTATTTACAATGCTTTAGAATCCGACTTTAAACGATATCATCTATTTTCAAACCTAAATAATTCGCGACTTGAACAAAGTCATCTATTTATAATGCTTTAGAATCCGACTTTAAACGATATAATCTATTTTCAAACTATCAGAGTCCGCAACTTGAACAAAGTCATCTATTTACAATGCTTTAGAATCCGACTTTAACCGATATCATCTATTTTAAACCTCAAGAATCCGCAACTTGAACAAGGTCATCTATTTACAATGCTTTAGAATCCGACATTAAAATATATCATCTAGTTTTAAACCTTAAGAATCCGCAACTTGAACAAAGTCATCTATTTACAATGCTTTAGAATCCGATTTTAAACGATATCATCTATTTTCAAACCTTAAGAATCCGCAACTTGAACAAAGTCATCTATTTACAATGCTTTAGAATCCGACTTTAAACGATATCATCTATTTTCCAACCTTAAGAATCCGCAACTTGAACAAAGTCATCTATTTACAATGCTTTAGAATCCTACTTTAAACGACATAATCTATTTTCAAACCTTAAGAATCCGACACTTGAAAAGTCATCTATTTACAATACTTTAGAATCCGACTTTAAACGATATCATCTATTTTCGAACCTTAAGAATCCGCAACTTGAACAAAGTCATCTATTTACAATGCTTTGGAATCCGACTTTAAACGATATCATCTATTTTCAAACCTTAAGAATCCGCAACTTGAACAAAGTCATCTATTTACAATGCTTTAGAAACCGACTTTAAACGATATCATCTATTTTCAAACCTTAATAATCCGCAACTTGAACAAAGTCATCTATTTACAATGCTTTAGAATCCGACTTTAAACGATATCATCTATTTTCAAACCTTAAGAATCCGCAACTTGAACAAAGTCATCTATTTACAATACTTTTGAATCCGACTTTAAACGATATCATCTATTTTCAAAGCTTATGAATCCGCAACTTGAACAAAGTCATCTATTTACAATGCTTTAGAATCCGACTTTAAACGATATCATCTATTTTCAAACCTTAAGAATCGGCAACTTGAACAAAGTCATCTATTTACAATGCTTTAGAATGCGACTTTAAACAATATCATCTATTTTCAAACCTTAAGAATCCGCAACTGTAATAAAGTCATCTACTTACAATGCTTTAGAATCGTACTTTAAACAATATAATCTATTTTCAAACCTTAAGAGTCCGCCACTTGAACTAAGTCATCTATTTACAATGCTTTAGAATCCGACTTTAAACGATATCATCTATTTTCAAACCTTAAGAAACCGCAACTTGAACAAAGTCATCTATTTACAATGCTTTAGAATCCGACTTTAAACGATATTATCTATTTTCAAACCTAAAGTATCGGCCACTTCACAAAGTCATCTATTTACAATGGTTTGGAATCCGATCTTAAACGATATCATCTATTTTCAAACCTTAAGAATGTGCAACTTGTACACAGTCATCTATTTACAATGCTTTAGAATTCGACTTTAAACGATATCGTCTATTTTCAAACCTTAATAATCCGCGACTTGAACAAAGTCATCTATTTATAATGCTTTAGAATCCGACTTTAAACGATATAATCTATTTTCAAACTATCAGAGTCCGCAACTTGAACAAAGTCATCTATTTACAATGCTTTAGAATCCGACTTTAACCGATATCATCTATTGTAAACCTCAAGAATCCGCAACTTGAACAAGGTCATCTATTTACAATGCTTTAGAATCCGACATTAAAATATATCATCTAGTTTTAAACCTTAAGAATCCGACACTTGAACAAAGTCATCTATTTACAATACTTTAGAATCCGACTTTAAACGATATCATCTATTTTCCAACCTTAAGAATCCGCAACTTGAACAAAGTCATCTATTTACAATACTTTAGAATCCGACTTTAAACGATATCATCTATTTTCAAACTTTAAGAATCCGCAACTTGAACAAAGTCATCTATTTACAATGCTTTAGAATCCGACTTTAAACGATATCATCTATTTTCAACCCTTAAGAATCCGCAACTTGAACAAAGTCATCTATTTACAATGCTTTAGAATGCGACTTTAAACGATATCATCTATTTTCAAACCTTAAGAATCCGCAACTTAAACAAAGTAATCTATTTACAATGCTTTAGAATCCGACTTAAAACAATATCATCTATTTTCAAACCTTAATAATCCGCACCTTGAACAAAGTCATCTATTTACAATGCTTTAGAATCTGACTTGAAACGATATAATCTATTTTCAAACTATCAGAGTCCGCAACTTGAACAAAGTCATCTATTTACAATGCTTTAGAATCCGACTTTAAATGATATCATCTATTTTCAATCCTTAAGTATCGGCGACTTGAACAAAGTGATCTATTTACAATGCTTTTGAATCCGACTTTAACCGATATCATCTATTTTCAAACCTTAAGAATCCGCAACTTGAACAAAGTCATCTATTTACAATGCTTTAGAATGCGACTTTAAACAATGTCATCTATGTTCAAACCTTAAGAATCCGCAACTGTAATAAAGTCATCTACTTACAAGTCTTTAGAATCGTACTTTAAACAATATCATCTATTTTCAAACCTTAAGAGTCCGCATCTTGACCAAAGTTATCTATTTACAATGCTTTAGAATCCAACTTTAAACCATATCATCTATTTTCAAACCTTAAGAATCCGCAACTTGAACAAAGTCATCTATTTACAATGCTTTAGAATCCGACTTGAAACGATATAATCTATTTTCAAACTATCAGAGTCCGCAACTTGAACAAAGTCATCTATTTACAATGCTTTGGAATCCGACTTTAAACGATATCATCTTTTTTCAAAGCTTAAGAATCGGCAACTTGAACAAAGTCATCTATTTACAATGCTTTAGAATCCGACTTCAAACGATATCATCGATTTTCAAACCTTAAGAATCCGCACTTTGAACAAAGTCATCTATTTACAATGCTTTAGAATCACACTTGCAACGATATCATCTGATTTAAAACCTTAAGAATCCGCAACTTGAACGAAGTCATCTATTTACAATGCTTTTGAATCCTACTTTGAAACATTATCTTCTATTTTCAAACCTTAAGAATCCGCAACTTGAACAAAGTCATCTATTTACAATGCTTTAGAATCCGACTTTAAACGATATCATCTATTTTCACCCCCTTAAGAATCCGCAACTTGAACAAAGTCATTTATTTACAATGCTTTAGAATCCGACTTTAAACGATATAATCTATTTTCAAACCTTAAGAATCCGCAACTTGAACAAAGTAATCTATTTACAATGCTTTAGAATCCGACTTAAAACAATATCATCTATTTTCAAACCTTAAGAATCCGCAACTTGAACAAAGTCATCTATTTACAATGCTTTAGAATCCGACTTGAAACGATATAATCTATTTTCAAACTATCAGAGTCCGCAACTTGAACAAAGTCATCTATTTACAATGCTTTAGAATCCGACTTTAAATGATATCATCTATTTTCAATCCTTAAGTATCGGCGACTTGAACAAAGTCATCTATTTACAATGCTTTTGAATCCGACTTAAACCGATATCATCTATTTTCAAACCTTAAGAATCCGCAACTTGAAAAAAGTCATCTATTTACAATGCTTTAGAATGCGACTTTAAACAATGTCATCTATTTTCAAACCTTAAGAATCCGCAACTGTAATAAAGTCATCTACTTATAAGTCTTTAGAATTGTACTTTAAACAATATCATCTATTTTCAAACCTTAAGAGTCCGCATCTTGACCAAAGTTATCTATTTACAATGCTTTAGAATCCGACTTTAAACCATATCATCTATTTTCAAAGCTTAACAATCGGCAACTTGAACAAGTCATCTATTTACAATGCTTAAGAATTCGACTTTAAACGATATCATCTATTTTCAAACCTTAAGAATCCGCAACTTGAACAAAGTCATCTATTTACAATGCTTTGGAATCCGACTTTAAACGATATTATGTTTTTTCAAAGCTTAAGAATCGGCAACTTGAACAAAGTCATCTATTTACAATGCTTTAGAATCCGACTTCAAACGATATCATCTGATTTAAAACCTTAAGAATCCGCAACTTGAACGAAGTCATCTATTTACAATGCTTTTGAATCCTACTTTGAAACATTATCTTCTATTTTCAAACCTTAAGAATCCGAACTTGAACAAAGTCATCTATTTACAATGCTTTAGAATCCGACTTTAAACGATATCATCTATTTTCACCCCCTTAAGAATCCGCAACTTGAACAAAGTCATTTATTTACAATGCTTTAGAATCCGACTTTAAACGATATCATCTATTTTCAAACCTTAAGAATCAGCGACTTGAACAAAGTCATCTATTTACAATGCTTTAGAATCCGACTTTAAACGATATCATCTATTTTCAAACCTTAAGAATCCGCAACTTCAACAAAGTCATCTATTTACAATGCTTTAGAATCCGACTTTAAGTGATATCATCTATTTTCAAACCTTAAGAATCCGCAACTTGAACAAAGTCATCTATTTACAATGCTTTAGAATCCGACTTTTACCGATATCATCTATTTTCAAACCTTAAGAATCCGCAACTTGAACAAAGTCATCTATTTACAATGCTTTAGAATGCGACTTTAAACAATGTCATCTATTTTCAAACCTTAAGAATCCGCAACTGTAATAAAGTCATCTACTTACAATGCTTTAGAATCGTACTTTAAACAATATCATCTATTTTCAAACCTTAAGAGTCCGCCACTTGAACAAAGTCATTTATTTACAATGCTTTAGAATCCGACTTTATACGATATCATCTATTTTCAAACCTTAAGAATCCGCAACTTGAACAAAGTCATCTATTTACAATGCTTTAGAATCCGACTTTAAACTATGTCATCTATTTTAAAACATCAAGCATCCGCAACTTGAACAAGGTCATCTATTTACAATGCTTTAGAATCCGACTATAAACGATATCATCTATTTTCAAACCTAAAGTATCGGCCACTTGAACAAAGTCATCTATTTACAATACTTTAGAATCCGACTTTAAACGATATCATCTATTTTCAACCCTTAAGAATCCGCAACTTAACAAAGTCATCTATTTACAATGGTTTGTAATCCGATCTTAAACGATATCATCTATTTTCAAACCTTAAGAATCCGCAACTTGAACACAGTCATCTATTTACAATACTTAGAATCCGACTTTAAACGATATCATCTATTTTCAAATCTTTAAGAATCCGCAACTTGAACAAAGTCATCTATTTACAATGCTTTAGAATCCGACTTAAAACAATATCATCTATTTTCAAACCTTAAGAATCCGCAACTTGAACAAAGTCATCTATTAACAATGCTTTAGAATCCGACTTTAAACGATATAATCTATTTTCAAACTATCAGAGTCCGCAACGTGTACGAAGTCATCTATTTACAATGCTTTAGAATCCGACTTTAACCGATATCATCTATTTTTAATCCTTAAGTATCGGCAACTTGAACAAAGTCATCTATTTACAATGCTTTAGAATCCGACTTTAAACGATATCATCTATTTTCAATCCTTAAGTATCGGCGACTTGAACAAAGTCATCTATTTACAATGCTTTTGAATCCGACTTAAACCGATATCATCTATTTTCAAACCTTAAGAATCCGCAACTTGAAAAAAGTCATCTATTTACAATGCTTTAGAATGCGACTTTAAACAATGTCATCTATTTTCAAACCTTAAGAATCCGCAACTGTAATAAAGTCATCTACTTATAAGTCTTTAGAATTGTACTTTAAACAATATCATCTATTTTCAAACCTTAAGAGTCCGCATCTTGACCAAAGTTATCTATTTACAATGCTTTAGAATCCGACTTTAAACCATATCATCTATTTTCAAAGCTTAACAATCGGCAACTTGAACAAGTCATCTATTTACAATGCTTAAGAATTCGACTTTAAACGATATCATCTATTTTCAAACCTTAAGAATCCGCAACTTGAACAAAGTCATCTATTTACAATGCTTTGGAATCCGACTTTAAACGATATTATGTTTTTTCAAAGCTTAAGAATCGGCAACTTGAACAAAGTCATCTATTTACAATGCTTTAGAATCCGACTTCAAACGATATCATCTGATTTAAAACCTTAAGAATCCGCAACTTGAACGAAGTCATCTATTTACAATGCTTTTGAATCCTACTTTGAAACATTATCTTCTATTTTCAAACCTTAAGAATCCGAACTTGAACAAAGTCATCTATTTACAATGCTTTAGAATCCGACTTTAAACGATATCATCTATTTTCACCCCCTTAAGAATCCGCAACTTGAACAAAGTCATTTATTTACAATGCTTTAGAATCCGACTTTAAACGATATCATCTATTTTCAAACCTTAAGAATCAGCGACTTGAACAAAGTCATCTATTTACAATGCTTTAGAATCCGACTTTAAACGATATCATCTATTTTCAAACCTTAAGAATCCGCAACTTCAACAAAGTCATCTATTTACAATGCTTTAGAATCCGACTTTAAGTGATATCATCTATTTTCAAACCTTAAGAATCCGCAACTTGAACAAAGTCATCTATTTACAATGCTTTAGAATCCGACTTTTACCGATATCATCTATTTTCAAACCTTAAGAATCCGCAACTTGAACAAAGTCATCTATTTACAATGCTTTAGAATGCGACTTTAAACAATGTCATCTATTTTCAAACCTTAAGAATCCGCAACTGTAATAAAGTCATCTACTTACAATGCTTTAGAATCGTACTTTAAACAATATCATCTATTTTCAAACCTTAAGAGTCCGCCACTTGAACAAAGTCATTTATTTACAATGCTTTAGAATCCGACTTTATACGATATCATCTATTTTCAAACCTTAAGAATCCGCAACTTGAACAAAGTCATCTATTTACAATGCTTTAGAATCCGACTTTAAACTATGTCATCTATTTTAAAACATCAAGCATCCGCAACTTGAACAAGGTCATCTATTTACAATGCTTTAGAATCCGACTATAAACGATATCATCTATTTTCAAACCTAAAGTATCGGCCACTTGAACAAAGTCATCTATTTACAATACTTTAGAATCCGACTTTAAACGATATCATCTATTTTCAACCCTTAAGAATCCGCAACTTAACAAAGTCATCTATTTACAATGGTTTGTAATCCGATCTTAAACGATATCATCTATTTTCAAACCTTAAGAATCCGCAACTTGAACACA
Organism: Sepiola atlantica; assembly: GCA_963556195.1. Classification (NCBI taxonomy): domain Eukaryota; kingdom Metazoa; phylum Mollusca; class Cephalopoda; order Sepiida; family Sepiolidae; genus Sepiola; species Sepiola atlantica. The sequence continues at coordinate 291,063 of CAUVYP010001127.1, forward strand.
GTCATCTATTTACAATACTTAGAATCCGACTTTAAACGATATCATCTATTTTCAAATCTTTAAGAATCCGCAACTTGAACAAAGTCATCTATTTACAATGCTTTAGAATCCGACTTAAAACAATATCATCTATTTTCAAACCTTAAGAATCCGCAACTTGAACAAAGTCATCTATTAACAATGCTTTAGAATCCGACTTTAAACGATATAATCTATTTTCAAACTATCAGAGTCCGCAACGTGTACGAAGTCATCTATTTACAATGCTTTAGAATCCGACTTTAACCGATATCATCTATTTTTAATCCTTAAGTATCGGCAACTTGAACAAAGTCATCTATTTACAATGCTTTAGAATCCGACTTTAAACGATATCATCTATTTTCAATCCTTAAGAATCGGCAACTTGAACAAAGTCATCTATTTACAATGCTTTAGAATCGAACTTAAAACGATATCATCTATTTTCAAACCTTAAGAATCGGCAACTTGAACAAAGTCATCTATTTACAGTGCTTTAGAATCCGACTTTAAACGATATCATCTATTTTCAAAGCTTGAGAATCGGCGACTTGAACAAGTCATTAATTAACAATGCTTTAGAATCCGACTTGAAACGATATCATCTATTTTAAAACCTTAAGAATCCGACACTTGAACAAAGTCATCTATTTACAATGCTTTGGAATCTGACTTTAAACGATATCATCTATTTTCAAAGCTTAAGAATCGGAAACTTGAACAAAGTCATCTAGTGACAATGCTTTAGAATCCGACTTGAAACAATACCATCTATTTTCAAACCTTAAGAATCCGCAACTTGAACAAAGTCATCTATTTACAATGCTTTAGAATCCGACTTCAAACGATATCATCTGATTTAAAACCTTAAGAATCCGCAACTTGAACGAAGTCATCTATTTACAATGCTTTTGAATCCTACTTTGAAACATTATCTTCTATTTTCAAACCTTAAGAATCCGCAACTTGAACAAAGTCATCTATTTACAATGCTTTAGAATCCGACTTTAAACGATATCATCTATTTTCACCCCCTTAAGAATCCGCAACTTGAACAAAGTCATTTATTTACAATGCTTTAGAATCCGACTTTAAACGATATCATCTATTTTAAACCCTTAAGAATCCGCAACTTGAACAAAGTCATCTATTTACAATGCTTTAGAATCCGACTTTAAACGATATCATCTATTTTCAAACCTTAAGAATCCGCAACTTCAACAAAGTCATCTATTTACAATGCTTTAGAATCCGACTTTAAGTGATATCATCTATTTTCAAACCTTAAGAATCCGCAACTTGAACAAAGTCATCTATTTACAATGCTTTAGAATCCGACTTTTACCGATATCATCTATTTTCAAACCTTAAGAATCCGCAACTTGAACAAAGTCATCTATTTACAATGCTTTAGAATGCGACTTTAAACAATGTCATCTATTTTCAAACCTTAAGAATCCGCAACTGTAATAAAGTCATCTACTCACAATGCTTTAGAATCGTACTTTAAACAATATCATCTATTTTCAAACCTTAAGAGTCCGCCACTTGAACAAAGTCATTTATTTACAATGCTTTAGAATCCGACTTTATACGATATCATCTATTTTCAAACCTTAAGAATCCGCAACTTGAACAAAGTGATCTATTTACAATGCTTTAGAATCCGACTTTAAACTATGTCATCTATTTTAAAACATCAAGCATCCGCAACTTGAACAAGGTCATCTATTTACAATGCTTTAGAATCCGACTATAAACGATATCATCTATTTTCAAACCTAAAGTATCGGCCACTTGAACAAAGTCATCTATTTACAATGCTGTAGAATCCGACTTTAAACGATATCATCTATTTTCAACCCTTAAGAATCCGCAACTTAACAAAGTCATCTATTTACAATGGTTTGTAATCCGATCTTAAACGATATCATCTATTTTCAAACCTTAAGAATCCGCAACTTGAACACAGTCATCTATTTACAATACTTAGAATCCGACTTTTAACGATATCATCTATTTTCAAATCTTTAAGAATTCGCAACTTAAACAAAGTCATCTATTTACAATGCTTTAGAATCCGACTTAAAACAATATCATCTATTTTCAAACCTTAAGAATCCGCAACTTGAACAAAGTCATCTATTAACAATGCTTTAGAATCCGACTTTAAACGATATAATCTATTTTCAAACTATCAGAGTCCGCAACGTGTACAAAGTCATCTATTTACAATGCTTTAGAATCCGATTTTAACCGATATCATCTATTTTTAATCCTTAAGTATCGGCAACTTGAACAAAGTCATCTATTTACAATGCTTTAGAATCCGACTTTAAACGATATCATCTATGTTCAATCCTTAAGAATCGGCAACTTGAACAAAGTCATCTATTTACAATGCTTTAGAATCGAACTTAAAACGATATCATCTATTTTCAAACCTTAAGAATCGGCAACTTGAACAAAGTCATCTATTTACAGTGCTTTAGAATCCGACTTTAAACGATATCATCTATTTTTAAAGCTTGAGAATCGGCGACTTGAACAAGTCATTAATTAACAATGCTTTAGAATCCGACTTTAAACGATATCATCTATTTTCAAACCTAAAGTATCGGCCACTTGAACAAAGTCATCTATTTACAATGCTGTAGAATCCGACTTTAAACGATATCATCTATTTTCAAACCTAAAGAATCCGCAACTTGAACAAAGTCATCTATTTACAATGCGTTAGAATCCGACTTTAAACGATATCATCTATTTTCAAACCTTAAGAATTTGCAACTTGAACAAAGTTATCTATTTACAATGCTTTATACTCTGACTTAAACCGATATCATCTATATTCCAACCTTAAGAATCCGCAACTTGAACAAAGTCATCTATTTACAATGCATTAGAATCCGACTTTAAACGATATCATCTATTTTCAAACCTTAAGAACTCGCAACTTGAACAAAGTCATCTATTTACAATGCTTTAGAATCCGACTTTAAAGGATATCATCTATTTTCAAACCTTAAGAATCTGCAACTTAACAAAGTCATTTATTTACAATGCTTTAGAATCCTACTTTAAACAATGTCATCTATTTTAATTCCTTAAGAATCCGCAACTGTAATAAAGTCATCTACTTACAATGCTTTAGAATCGTACTTTAAACAATATCATCTATTTTCAAACCTTAAGAGTCTGCCACTTGAACAAAGTCATCTATTTACAATGCTTTAGAATCCGACTTTAAACGATATAATCTATTTTCAAACCTTAAGAATCCGCAACTTGAACAAAATCATCTATTTACAATGCTTTAGAATCCGACTTAAAACTATGTCATTTATTTTCAAACATCAAGGATCCGCAACGTGAACAAGGTCATCTATTTACAATGCTTTAGAATCCGACTATAAACGATATCATCTATTTTCAAACCTAAAGTATCGGCCACTTTAACAAAGTCATCTAATTACAATGCTGTAGAATCTGACTTTAACCGATATCATCTATTTTCAAACTTTAAGAATCCGCAACTTTACAAAGTCATCTATTTACAATGGTTTGGAATCCGATCTTAAACGATATCATCTATTTTCAAACCTTAAAAATCCGCAACTTGTACACAGTCATCTATTTACAATGCTTTAGAATCCGACTTTAAACGGTATCATCTATTTTCAAACCTTAAGAATCCGCAACTTGAACAAAGTCCTCTATTTACAATGCTTTAGAATCCGACTTAAAACAATATCATCTATTTTCAATCCTTAAGAATCCGCAACTTGAACAAAGTCATCTATTAACAATGCTTTAGAATCCGACTTTAAACGATATAATCTATTTTCAAACCATCAGAGTCCGCAACTTGAACAAAGTCATCTATTTACAATGCTTTAGAATCCGACTTTAACCGATATCATCTATTTTCAATCCTTAAGAATCGGCAACTTGAACAAAGTCATCTATTTACAATGCTGTAGAATCCGACTTTAAACGATATCATCTATTTTCAAACCTAAAGAATCGGCAACTTGAACAAAGTCATCTATTTACAGTGCTTTAGAATCCGACTTTAAACGATATCATCTACTTTCAAAGCTTGAGAATCGGCGACTTGAACAAGTAATTAATTTACAATGCTTTAGAATCCGACTTGAAACGATATCATCTATTTTCAAACCTTAAGAATCGGCAACTTGAACAAAGTCATCTATTTACAATGCTTTGGAATCCGACTTTAAACGATATCATCTATTTTCAAAGCTTAAGAATCGGCAACTTGAACAAAGTCATCTATTTACAATGCTTTAGAATCCGACTTTAAACGATATCATCTATTTTCAAACCTAAAGAATCCGCAACTTGAACAAAGTCATCTACTTACAATGCTTTATAATCCGACTTTAAATGATATCATCTATTTTCAAACCTTAAGAATACGGAACTTGAACATAGTAATCTATTTACAATGCTTTAGTATCCGACATTAAACGATATTATCTAGTTTAAAACCTTAAGAACTCGCAACTTGAACAAAGTCATCTATTTACAATGCTTTAGAATCCGACTTTAAACGATATCATCTATTTTCAAACCTTAAGAATCCGCAACTTGAACAAAGTCATCTATTTACAATGCTTTAGAATCCAACTTTAAACGATTTCATCTATTTTCAAACCTTAAGAATCCCACACTTGAACAAAGTCATCTATTTACAATACTTTAGAATCCGACTTTAAACGATATCATCTATTTTCCAACCTTAAGAATCCGCAACTTGAACAAAGTCATCTATTTACAATGCTTTAGAATCCGACTTTAAACGATATCATCTATTTTCAAACCTTAAGAATCCGCAACTTAACAAAGTCATCTATTTACAATGGTTTGGAATCCGATCTTAAACGATATCATCTATTTTCAAACCTTAAGAATGTGCAACTTGTACACAGTCATCTATTTACAATGCTTTAGAATCCGACTTTAAACGATATCATCTATTTTCAAACCTTAATAATCCGCGACTTGAACAAAGTCATCTATTTATAATGCTTTAGAATCCGACTTTAAACGATATAATCTATTTTCAAACTATCAGAGTCCGCAACTTGAACAAAGTCATCTATTTACAATGCTTTAGAATCCGACTTTAACCGATATCATCTATTTTAAACCTCAAGAATCCGCAACTTGAACAAAGGTCATCGATTTACAATGCTTTAGAATCCGACATTAAAATATATCGTCTAGTTTTAAACCTTAAGAACTCGCAACTTGAACAAGGTCATCTATTTACAATGCTTTAGAATCCGACTTTAACCGATATAATCTATTTTCAATCCTTCAGAATCAGCAACTTGAACAAAGTCATCTATTTACAATGCTTTAGAATCCGACTTTAAACGATATCATCTATTTTCAAACCTAAAGAATCCGCAACTTGAACAAAGTCATCTACTTACAATGCTTTATAATCCGATTTTAAATGATATCATCTATTTTCAAACCTTAAGAATACGGAACTTGAACATAGTCATCTATTTACAATGCTTTAGTATCCGACATTAAACGATATTATCTAGTTTTAAACCTTAAGAACTCGCAACTTGAACAAAGTCATCTATTTACAATGCTTTAGAATCCGACTTTAAACGATATCATCTATTTTCAAACCTTAAGAATCCGCAACTTGAACAAGGTCATCTATTTACAATGCTTTAGAATCCAACTTTAAACGATATCATCTATTTTCAAACCTTAAGAATCCAACACTTGAACAAAGTCATCTATTTACAATACTTTAGAATCCGACTTTAAACGATATCATCTATTTTCCAACCTTAAGAGTCCGCCACTTGAACAAAGTCATTTATTTACAATGCTTTAGAATCCGACTTTATACGATATCATCTATTTTCAAACCTTAAGAATCCGCAACTTGAACAAAGTCATCTATTTACAATGCTTTAGAATCCGACTTTAAACTATGTCATCTATTTTAAAACATCAAGCATCCGCAACTTGAACAAGGTCATCTATTTACAATGCTTTAGAATCCGACTATAAACGATATCATCTATTTTCAAACCTAAAGTATCGGCCACTTGAACAAAGTCATCTATTTACAATGCTGTAGAATCCGACTTTAAACGATATCATCTATTTTCAACCCTAAAGAATCCGTAACTTAACAAAGTCATCTATTTACAATGGTTTGTAATCCGATCTTAAACGATATCATCTATTTTCAAACCTTAAGAATCCGCAACTTGAACACAGTCATCTATTTACAATACTTAGAATCCGACTTTTAACGATATCATCTATTTTCAAATCTTTAAGAATCCGCAACTTGAACAAAGTCATCTATTTACAATGCTTTAGAATCCGACTTAAAACAATATCATCTATTTTCAAACCTTAAGAATCCGCAACTTGAACAAAGTCATCTATAAACAATGCTTTAGAATCCGACTTTAAACGATATAATCTATTTTCAAACTATCAGAGTCCGCAACGTGTACAAAGTCATCTATTTACAATGCTTTAGAATCCGACTTTAACCGATATCATCTATTTTTAATCCTTAAGTATCGGCAACTTGAACAAAGTCATCTATTTACAATGCTTTAGAATCGAACTTAAAACGATATCATCTATTTTCAAACCTTAAGAATCGGCAACTTGAACAAAGTCATCTATTTACAGTGCTTTAGAATCCGACTTTAAACGATATCATCTATTTTTAAAGCTTGAGAATCGGCGACTTGACCAAGTCATTAATTAACAATGCTTTAGAATCCGACTTTAAACGATATCATCTATTTTCAAACCTTAAGTATCGGCCACTTGAACAAAGTCATCTATTTACAATGCTGTAGAATCCGACTTTAAACGATATCATCTATTTTCAAACCTAAAGAATCCGCAACTTGAACAAAGTCATCTATTTACAATGCGTTAGAATCCGACTTTAAACGATATCATCTATTTTCAAACCTTAAGAATTTGCAACTTGAACAAAGTTATCTATTTACAATGCTTTATACTCTGACTTAAACCGATATCATCTATATTCAAACCTTAAGAATCCGCAACTTGAACAAAGTCATCTATTTACAATGCTTTAGAAACCGACTTTAAACGATATCATCTATTTTCAAACCTAAAGAATCGGCAACTTAAACAAAGTCATCTATTTACAATGCTGTAGAATCCGACTTTAAACGATATCATCTATTTTCAAACCTTAAGAATCGGCAACTTGAACAAAGTCATCTATTTACAGTGCTTTAGAATCCGACTTTAAACGATATCATCTACTTTCAAAGCTTGAGAATCGGCGACTTGACAAGTAATTAATTTACAATGCTTTAGAATCCGACTTGAAACGATATAATCTATTTTCAAACCTTAAGAATCGGCAACTTGAACAAAGTCATCTATTTACAATGCTTTGGAATCCGACTTTAAACGATATCATCTATTTTCAAAGCTTAAGAATCGGCAACTTGAACAAAGTCATCTATTTACAATGCTTTAGAATCCGACTTTAACCGATATCATCTATTTTAAACCTCAAGAATCCGCAACTTGAACAAAGGTCATCGATTTACAATGCTTTAGAATCCGACATTAAAATATATCATCTAGTTTTAAACCTTAAGAACTCGCAACTTGAACAAGGTCATCTATTTACAATGCTTTAGAATCCGACTTTAACCGATATAATCTATTTTCAATCCTTCAGAATCAGCAACTTGAACAAAGTCATCTATTTACAATGCTTTAGAATCCGACTTTAAACGATATCATCTATTTTCAAACCTAAAGAATCCGCAACTTGAACAAAGTCATCTACTTACAATGCTTTATAATCCGACTTTAAATGATATCATCTATTTTCAAACCTTAAGAATACGGAACTTGAACATAGTAATCTATTTACAATGCTTTAGTATCCGACATTAAACGATATTATCTAGTTTTAAACCTTAAGAACTCGCAACTTGAACAAAGTCATCTATTTACAATGCTTTAGAATCCGACTTTAAACGATATCATCTATTTTCAAACCTTAAGAATCCGCAACTTGAACAAGGTCATCTATTTACAATGCTTTAGAATCCAACTTTAAACGATATCATCTATTTTCAAACCTTAAGAATCCCACACTTGAACAAAGTCATCTATTTACAATACTTTAGAATCCGACTTTAAACGATATCATCTATTTTCCAACCTTAAGAATCCGCAACTTGAACAAAGTCATCTATTTACAATGCTTTAGAATCCGACTTTAAACGATATCATCTATTTTCAAACCTTAAGAATCCGCAACTTAACAAAGTCATCTATTTACAATGGTTTGGAATCCGATCTTAAACGATATCATCTATTTTCAAACCTTAAGAATGTGCAACTTGTACACAGTCATCTATTTACAATGCTTTAGAATCCGACTTTAAACGATATCATCTATTTTCAAACCTTAATAATCCGCGACTTGAACAAAGTCATCTATTTATAATGCTTTAGAATCCGACTTTAAACGATATAATCTATTTTCAAACTATCAGAGTCCGCAACTTGAACAAAGTCATCTATTTACAATGCTTTAGAATCCGACTTTAACCGATGTCATCTATTTTAAACCTCAAGAATCCGCAACTTGAACAAGGTCATCGATTTACAATGCTTTAGAATCCGACATTAAAATATATCATCTAGTTTTAAACCTTAAGAACTCGCAACTTGAACAAAGTCATCTATTTACAATGCTTTAGAATCCGACTTTAACCGATATAATCTATTTTCAATCCTTAAGAATCAGCAACTTGAACAAAGTCATCTATTTACAATGCTTTAGAATCCGACTTTAAAAGATATCATCTATTTTCAATCCTTAAGAATCGGCAACTTGAACAAAGTCATCTATTTACAATGCTTTATAATCCGACTTTAAATGATATCATCTATTTTCAAACCTTAAGAATACGTAACTTGAACATAGTAATCTATTTACAATGCTTTAGTATCCGACATTAAACGATATCATCTGGTTTTAAACCTTAAGAACTCGCAACTTGAACAAAGTCATCTATTTACAATGCTTTAGAATCCGACTTTAAACGATATCATCTATTTTCAAACCTTAAGAATCCGCAACTTGAACAAAGTCATCTATTTACAATGCTTTAGAATCCCACTTAAAACGACATAATCTATTTTCAAACCTTAAGAATCCGACACTTGAAAAAGTGATCTATTTACAATACTTTAGAATCCGACTTTAAACGATATCATCTATTTTCAAACCTTAAGAATCCGCAACTTGAACAAAGTCATCTATTTACAATGCTTTAGAATCCGACTTTAAACGATATCATCTATTTTCAAACCTAAAGAATCCGCAACTTGAACAAAGTAATCTATTTAGAATGCTTTAGAATCCGATTTTAAACGATATCATCTATTTTCAAACTATAAGAATCCGTAACTTGAACAAAGTCATCTATTTACAAATGCTTTAGAATCCGACTTTAAACAATATTATCTATTTTCAAACCTTAAGAATCCGCAACTTGAACAAAGTCATCTATTTACAGTGCTTTAGAATCCGACTTAAAACAATATCATCTATTTTCAAACCTTAAGAATCCGCAAATTGAACAAAGTCATCTATTAACAATGCTTTAGAATCCGACTTTAAACGATATAATCTATTTTCAAACTATCAGAGTCCGCAACTTGAACAAAGTCATCTATTTACAATGCTTTAGAATCCGACTTTAACCGATATCATCTATTTTCAATCCTTAAGAATCGGCAACTTAAACAAAGTCATCTATTTACAATGCTTTGGAATCTGACTTTAAACGATATCATCTATTTTCAAACCTTAAGAATCCGCAACTGTAATAAAGTCATCTACTTACAATGCTTTAGAATCCGACTTGAAACGATATAATCTTATTTCAAACCTTAAGAGTCCGCCACTTGAACTAAGTAATCTATTTACAATGCTTTAGAATCCGACTTTAGACGATATCATCTATTTTAAAACTTTAAGAAACCGCAACTTGAACAAAGTCATCTATTTACAATGCTTTAGAATCCGACTTTAAACGATATCATCTATTTTCAAACATCAAGCATCCGCAACTTGAACAAGGTCATCTATTTACAATGCTTTAGAATCCGACTTTAAACCATATCATCTATTTTCAAACCAAAAGTATCGGCCACTTGAACAAAGTCATTTATTTACAATGCTGTAGAATCCGACTTTAAACGATATCATCTATTTTCAAACCTTAAGAATCCGCAACTTGAACAAAGTCATCTATTTACAATGCCTTAGAATCCGACTTTAACCGATATCATCTATTTTCAATCCTTAAGTATCGGCCACTTGAACAAAGTCATCTATTTACAATGCTTTAGAATCGAACTTTAAACGATATCATCTATTTTCAAACCTTAAGAATCGGCAACTTGAACAAAGTCATCTATTTACAGTGCTTTAGAATCCGACTTAAAACGATATCATCTATTTTCAAAGCTTGAGAATCGGCGACTTGAACAAGTCCTTAATTTACAATGCTTTAGAATCCGACTTGAAACGATATCATCTATTTTTAAACCTTCAGATCCGGTAACTTGAACAAAGTCATCTATTTACAATGCTTTGGAATCCGACTTTAAACGATATCATCTATTTTCAAAGCTTAAGAATCGGCAACTTGAACAAAGTCATCTATTTACAATGCTTTAGAATCCGACTTTAAACGATATAATCTATTTTACAACCTAAAGAATTCGCAACTTGAACAAAGTCATCTATTTACAATGCTTTAGAATCCGATTTTAAACGATATCATCTATTTTCAAACCGAAAGAATCCGCAACTTGAAAAAGTCATCTATTTACAATACTTTAGAATCCGACTTTAAACGATATCATCTATTTTCAAACCTTAAGAATCCGCAACTTGAACAAAGTCATCTATTTACAATGCTTTAGAATCCGACTTAAAACAATATCATCTATTTTCAAACCTTAAGAATCCGCAACTTGAACAAAGTCATCTATTAACAATGCTTTAGAATCCGACTTTAAACGATATAATCTATTTTCAAACAATCAGAGTCCGCAACGTGAACAAAGTCATCTATTTACAATGCTTTAGAATCCGACTTTAACCGATATCATCTATTTTTAATCCTTAAGTATCTGCAACTTGAACAAAGTCATCTATTTACAATGCTTTAGAATCCGACTTTAAACGATATCATCTATTTTCAATCCTTAAGAATCGGAAACTTGAACAAAGTCATCTATTTACAATGCTTTAGAATCGAACTTTAAACGATATCATCTATTTTCAAACCTCAAGAATCGGCAACTTGAACAAAGTCATCTATTTACAGTGCTTTAGAATCCGACTTAAAACGATATCATCTATTTTCAAAGCTTGAGAATCGGCGACTTGAACAAGTCCTTAATTTACAATGCTTTAGAATCCGACTTGAAACGATATCATCTATTTTAAAACCTTCAGATCCGGTAACTTGAACAAAGTCATCTATTTACAATGCTTTGGAATCCGACTTTAAACGATATCATCTATTTTCAAAGCTTAAGAATCGGCAACTTGAACAAAGTCATCTATTTACAATGCTTTAGAATCCGACTTTAAACGATATCATCTATTTTCAAACCGAAAGAACTCGCAACTTGAACAAAGTCATCTATTTACAATGCTTTAGAAATCGATTTTAAACGATATCATCTATTTTCAAACCTTAAGAATCCGCAACTTGAAAAAGTCATCTATTTACAATACTTTAGAATCCGACTTTAAACGATATCATCTATTTTCAAACCTTAAGAATACGTAACTTGAACATAGTAATCTATTTGCAATGCTTTAGTATCCGACATTAAACGATATCATCTAGTTTTAAACCTTAAGAACTCACAGCTTGAACAAAGTCATCTATTTACAATGCTTTAGAATCGAACTTTAAACAGTATCATCTATTTTCAAACCTTAAGAATCAGCAACTTGAACAAAGTCATCTATTTACAGTGCTTTAGAATCCGACTTTAACCGATATCATCTATTTTCAAAGCTTGAGAATCGGCGACTTGAACAAGTCATATGGTTACAATGCTTTAGAATCCGACTTTAAACGATATCATCTATTTTAAAACCTTAAGAATCGGCAACTTGAACAAAGTCATCCATTTACAATGCTTTGGAATCCGACTTTAAACGATATCATCTATTTTCAAAGCTTAAGAATCGGCAACTTGAACAAAGTTATCTATTTACAATGCTTTAGAATCCGACTTTAAACGATATCATCTATTTTCAAACATTAAGTATCCGCAACTGAACAAAGTCATCTATTTACAATGCTTTAGAATCCCACTTTAAACGACATCATCTATTTTCAAACCTTAAGAGTCCGACACTTGAACAAAGTCATCTATTTACAATACTTTAGAATCTTACTTTAAACGATATCATCTATTTTCAAACCTTAAGAATCCGCAACTTGAACAAAGTCATCTATTTACAATGCTTTAGAATCCGATTTAAAACGATATCATCTATTTTCAAACCTTTAGAATCCGCAACTTGAACAAAATCATCTATTTACAATGCTTTAGAATCCGACCTTAAACGATATAATCTATTTTCAAACCTAAAGAACTCGCAACTTGAACAAAGTCATCTATTTACAATGCTTTAGAATCCGATTTTAAACGATATCATCTATTTTCAAACCTTAAGAATCCGCAACTTGAAAAAGTCATCTATTTACAATACTTTAGAATCCGACTTTAAACGATATAATCTATTTTCAAACCTTAAGAATCCGCAACTTGAACAAAGTCATCTATTTACAATGCTTTAGAATCCGACTTAAAACAATATCATCTATTTTCAAACCTTAAGAATCCGCAACTTGAACAAAGTCATCTATTAACAATGCTTTAGAATCCGACTTTAAACGATATAATCTATTTTCAAACTATCAGAGTCCGCAACGTGAACAAAGTCATCTATTTACAATGCTTTAGAATCCGACTTTAACCGATATCATCTATTTTTAATCATTAAGTATCTGCAACTTGAACAAAGTCATCTATTTACAATGCTTTAGAATACGACTTTAAACGATATCATCTATTTTCAATCCTTAAGAATCGGAAACTTGAACAAAGTCATCTATTTACAATGCTTTAGAATCGAACTTTAAACGATATCATCTATTTTTAAACCTCAAGAATCGGCAACTTGAACAAAGTCATCTATTTACAGTGCTTTAGAATCCGACTTAAAACGATATCATCTATTTTCAAAGCTTGAGAATCGGCGACTTGAACAAGTCCTTAATTTACAATGCTTTTAAATCCGACTTGAAACGATATCATCTATTTTAAAACCTTCAGATCCGGTAACTTGAACAAAGTCATCTATTTACAATGCTTTGGAATCCGACTTTAAACGATAGCATCTATTTTCAAAGCTTAAGAATCGGCAACTTGAACAAAGTCATCTATTTACAATGCTTTAGAATCCGACTTTAAACGATATCATCTATTTTCAAACCTAAAGAACTCGCAACTTGAACAAAGTCATCTATTTACAATGCTTTAGAATCCGACTTTAACCGATATAATCTATTTTCAATCCTTAAGAATCAGCAACTTGAACAAAGTCATCTATTTACAATGCTTTAGAATCCGACTTTAAAAGATATCATCTATTTTCAATCCTTAAGAATCGGCAACTTGAACAAAGTCATCTATTTACAATGCTTTATAATCCGACTTTAAACGATATCATCTATTTTCAAACTATAAGAATCCGTAACTTGAACATAGTAATCTATTTACAATGCTTTAGTATCCGACATTAAACGATATCATCTGGTTTTAAACCTTAAGAACTCGCAACTTGAACAAAGTCATCTATTTACAATGCTTTAGAATCCGACTTTAAACGATATCATCTATTTTCAAACCTTAAGAATCCGCAACTTGAACAAAGTCATCTATTTACAATGCTTTAGAATCCCACTTAAAACGACATAATCTATTTTCAAACCTTAAGAATCCGACACTTGAAAAAGTGATCTATTTACAATACTTTAGAATCCGACTTTAAACGATATCATCTATTTCCAAACCTTAAGAATCCGCAACTTGAACAAAGTCATCTATTTACAATGCTTTAGAATCCGACTTTAAACGATATCATCTATTTTCAAACCTTAAGAATCCGCAACTTGAACAAAGTAATCTATTTAGAATGCTTTAGAATCCGATTTTAAACGATATCATCTATTTTCAAACTATAAGAATCCGTAACTTGAACAAAGTCATCTATTTACAATGCTTTAGAATCCGACTTTAAACGATATCATCTATTTTCAAACCTTAAGAATCGGCAACTTGAAGAAAGTCATCTATTTACAATGCTTTAGAATGCGACTTTAAACCATATCATCTATTTTCAAACCTTAAGAATCCGCAACTGTAACAAAGTCATCTATTAACAATGCTTTAGAATCCGACTTTAAACGATATAATCTATTTTCAAACTATCAGAGTCCGAAACTTGAACAAAGTCATCTATTTACAATGCTTTAGAATCCGACTTTAACCGATATCATCTATTTTCAATCCTTAAGAATCGGCAACTTAAACAAAGTCATCTATTTACAATGCTTTGGAATCTGACTTTAAACGATATCATCTATTTTCAAACCTAAAGAATCCGCAACTGTAATAAAGTCATCTACTTACAATGCTTTAGAATCGTACTTTAAACAATATAATCTTATTTCAAACCTTAAGAGTCCGCCACTTGAACTAAGTAATTTATTTACAATGCTTTAGAATCCGACTTTAGACGATATCATCTATTTTCAAACTTTAAGAAACCGCAACTTGAACAAAGTCATCTATTTACAATGCTTTAGAATCCGACTTTAAACGATATCATCTATTTTCAAACATCAAGCATCCGCAACTTGAACAAGGTCATCTATTTACAATGCTTTAGAATACGACTTTAAACCATATCATCTATTTTCAAACCAAAAGTATCGGCCACTTGAACAAAGTCATCTATTTACAATGCTGTAGAATCCGACTTTAAACGATATCATCTATTTTCAAACCTTAAGAATCCGCAACTTGAACAAAGTCATCTATTTACAATGCCTTAGAATCCGACTTTAACCGATATCATCTATTTTCAATCCTTAAGTATCGGCAACTTGAACAAAGTCATCTATTTACAATGCTTTAGAATCGAACTTTTAACGATATCATCTATTTTCAAACCTTAAGAATCGGCAACTTGAACAAAGTCATCTATTTACAGTGCTTTAGAATCCGACTTAAAACGATATCATCTATTTTCAAAGCTTGAGAATCGGCGACTTGAACAAGTCCTTAATTTACAATGCTTTAGAATCCGACTTGAAACGATATCATCTATTTTTAAACCTTCAGATCCGGTAACTTGAACAAAGTCATCTATTTACAATGCTTTGGAATCCGACTTTAAACGATATCATCTATTTTCAAAGCTTAAGAATCGGCAACTTGAACAAAGTCATCTATTTACAATGCTTTAGAATCCGACTTTAAACGATATAATCTATTTTACAACCTAAAGAACTCGCAACTTGAACAAAGTCATCTATTTACAATGCTTTAGAGTCCGATTTTAAACGATATCATCTATTTTCAAACCTTAAGAATCCGCAACTTGAAAAAGTCATCTATTTACAATACTTTAGAATCCGACTTTAAACGATATCATCTATTTTCAAACCTTAAGAATCCGCAACTTGAACAAAGTCATCTATTTACAATGCTTTAGAATCCGACTTAAAACAATATCATCTATTTTCAAACCTTAAGAATCCGCAACTTGAACAAAGTCATCTATTAACAATGCTTTAGAATCCGACTTTAAACGATATAATCTATTTTCAAACTATCAGAGTCCGAAACTTGAACAAAGTCATCTATTTACAATGCTTTAGAATCCGACTTTAACCGATATCATCTATTTTCAATCCTTAAGAATCGGCAACTTAAACAAAGTCATCTATTTACAATGCTTTGGAATCTGACTTTAAACGATATCATCTATTTTCAAACCTAAAGAATCCGCAACTGTAATAAAGTCATCTACTTACAATGCTTTAGAATCGTACTTTAAACAATATAATCTTATTTCAAACCTTAAGAGTCCGCCACTTGAACTAAGTAATTTATTTACAATGCTTTAGAATCCGACTTTAGACGATATCATCTATTTTCAAACTTTAAGAAACCGCAACTTGAACAAAGTCATCTATTTACAATGCTTTAGAATCCGACTTTAAACGATATCATCTATTTTCAAACATCAAGCATCCGCAACTTGAACAAGGTCATCTATTTACAATGCTTTAGAATACGACTTTAAACCATATCATCTATTTTCAAACCAAAAGTATCGGCCACTTGAACAAAGTCATCTATTTACAATGCTGTAGAATCCGACTTTAAACGATATCATCTATTTTCAAACCTTAAGAATCCGCAACTTGAACAAAGTCATCTATTTACAATGCCTTAGAATCCGACTTTAACCGATATCATCTATTTTCAATCCTTAAGTATCGGCAACTTGAACAAAGTCATCTATTTACAATGCTTTAGAATCGAACTTTTAACGATATCATCTATTTTCAAACCTTAAGAATCGGCAACTTGAACAAAGTCATCTATTTACAGTGCTTTAGAATCCGACTTAAAACGATATCATCTATTTTCAAAGCTTGAGAATCGGCGACTTGAACAAGTCCTTAATTTACAATGCTTTAGAATCCGACTTGAAACGATATCATCTATTTTTAAACCTTCAGATCCGGTAACTTGAACAAAGTCATCTATTTACAATGCTTTGGAATCCGACTTTAAACGATATCATCTATTTTCAAAGCTTAAGAATCGGCAACTTGAACAAAGTCATCTATTTACAATGCTTTAGAATCCGACTTTAAACGATATAATCTATTTTACAACCTAAAGAACTCGCAACTTGAACAAAGTCATCTATTTACAATGCTTTAGAGTCCGATTTTAAACGATATCATCTATTTTCAAACCTTAAGAATCCGCAACTTGAAAAAGTCATCTATTTACAATACTTTAGAATCCGACTTTAAACGATATCATCTATTTTCAAACCTTAAGAATCCGCAACTTGAACAAAGTCATCTATTTACAATGCTTTAGAATCCGACTTAAAACAATATCATCTATTTTCAAACCTTAAGAATCCGCAACTTGAACAAAGTCATCTATTAACAATGCTTTAGAATCCGACTTTAAACGATATCATCTATTTTCAAACTATCAGAGTCCGCAACGTGAACAAAGTCATCTATTTACAATGCTTTAGAATCCGACTTTAACCGATATCATCTATTTTTAATCCTTAAGTATCTGCAACTTGAACAAAGTCATCTATTTACAATGCTTTAGAATCCGACTTTAAACGATATCATCTATTTTCAATCCTTAAGAATCGGAAACTTGAACAAAGTCATCTATTTACAATGCTTTAGAATCGAACTTTAAACGATATCATCTATTTTCAAACTTCAAGAATCGGCAACTTGAACAAAGTCATCTATTTACAGTGCTTTAGAATCCGACTTAAAACGATATCATCTATTTTCAAAGCTTGAGAATCGGCGACTTGAACAAGTCCTTAATTTACAATGCTTTAGAATCCGACTTGAAACGATATCATCTATTTTAAAACCTTCAGATCCGGTAACTTGAACAAAGTCATCTATTTACAATGCTTTGGAATCCGACTTTAAACGATATCATCTATTTTCAAAGCTTAAGAATCGGCAACTTGAACAAAGTCATCTATTTACAATGCTTTAGAATCCGACTTTAAACGATATCATCTATTTTCAAACCGAAAGAACTCGCAACTTGAACAAAGTCATCTATTTACAATGCTTTAGAATCCGATTTTAAACGATATCATCTATTTTCAAACCTTAAGAATCCGCAACTTGAAAAAGTCATCTATTTACAATACTTTAGAATCCGACTTTAAACGATATCATCTATTTTCAAACCTTAAGAATACGTAACTTGAACATAGTAATCTATTTGCAATGCTTTAGTATCCGACATTAAACGATATCATCTAGTTTTAAACCTTAAAAACTGACAGCTTGAACAAAGTCATCTATTTACAATGCTTTAGAATCGAACTTTAAACAGTATCATCTATTTTCAAACCTTAAGAATCAGCAACTTGAACAAAGTCATCTATTTACAGTGCTTTAGAATCCGACTTTAACCGATATCATCTATTTTAAAAGCTTGAGAATCGGCGACTTGAACAAGTCATCTGGTTACAATGCTTTAGAATCCGACTTTAAACGATATCATCTATTTTAAAACCTTAAGAATCGGCAACTTGAACAAAGTCATCTATTTACAATGCTTTGGAATCC
This sequence comes from Sepiola atlantica, assembly GCA_963556195.1. Taxonomy (NCBI): domain Eukaryota; kingdom Metazoa; phylum Mollusca; class Cephalopoda; order Sepiida; family Sepiolidae; genus Sepiola; species Sepiola atlantica. The sequence goes on from CAUVYP010001127.1 coordinate 309,656, forward strand.
GACTTTAAACGATATCATCTATTTTCAAAGCTTAAGAATCGGCAACTTGAACAAAGTCATCTATTTTCAATGCTTTAGAATCCGACTTTAAACGATATCATCTATTTTCAAACATTAAGTATCCGCAACTGAACAAAGTCATCTATTTACAATGCTTTAGAATCCCACTTTAAACGACATCATCTATTTTCAAACCTTAAGAGTCCGACACTTGAACAAAGTCATCTATTTACAATACTTTAGAATCTTACTTTAAACGATATCATCTATTTTCAAACCTTCAGAATCCGCAACTTGAACAAAGTCATCTATTTACAATGCTTTAGAATCCGATTTAAAACGATATCATCTATTTTCAAACCTTTAGAATCCGCAACTTGAAAAAAATCATCTATTTACAATTCTTTAGAATCCGACTTTAAACGATATAATCTATTTTCAAACCTAAAGAACTCGCAACTTGAACAAAGTCATCTATTTACAATGCTTTAGAATCCGATTTTAAACGATATCATCTATTTTCAAACCTTAAGAATCCGCAACTTGAAAAAGTCATCTATTTACAATACTTTAGAATCCGACTTTAAACGATATCATCTATTTTCAAACCTTAAGAATCCGCAACTTGAACAAAGTCATCTATTTACAATGCTTTAGAATCCGACTTTAAACGATATCATCTATTTTCAAACCTTAAGAATCCGCAACTTGAACAAAGTCATCTATTAACAATGCTTTAGAATCCGACTTTAAACGATATAATCTATTTTCAAACTATCAGAGTCCGCAACGTGAACAAAGTCATCTATTTACAATGCTTTAGAATCCGACTTTAACCGATATCATCTATTTTTAATCCTTAAGTATCTGCAACTTGAACAAAGTCATCTATTTACAATGCTTTAGAATACGACTTTAAACGATATCATCTATTTTCAATCCTTAAGAATCGGAAACTTGAACAAAGTCATCTATTTACAATGCTTTAGAATCGAACTTTAAACGATATCATCTATTTTCAAACCTCATGAATCGGCAACTTGAACAAAGTCATCTATTTACAGTGCTTTAGAATCCGACTTAAAACGATATCATCTATTTTCAAAGCTTGAAAATCGGCGACTTGAACAAGTCCTTAATTTACAATGCTTTAGAATCCGACTTGAAACGATATAATCTATTTTCAAACTTTAAGAATCGGCAACTTGAACAAATTCATCTACTTACAATGCTTTAGAATCCGATTTTAAACCATCTCATCTATTTTCAAACCTTAAGAATCGGCAACTTGAACAAAGTCATCTATTTACAATGCTTTAGAATGCGACTTTAAACAATATCATCTATTTTCAAACCTTAAGAATCCGCAACTGTAATAAAGTCATCTACTTACAATGCTTTAGAATCGTACTTTAAACAATATAATCTTATTTCAAACCTTAAGAGTCCGCAACTTGAACTAAGTAATCTATTTACAATGCTTTAGAATCCGACTTTAGACGATATCATCTATTTTCAAACTTTAAGAAACCGCAACTTGAACAAAGTCATCTATTTACAATGCTTTAGAATCCGACTTTAAACGATATCATCTATTTTCAAACCTTAAGAATCCGCAACTTTAACAAAGTCATCTATTTACAATGCTTTAGAAACCGACTTTAAACGATATCATCTATTTTCAAACCTTAATAATCCGCAACTTGAACAAAGTCATCTATTTACAATGCTTTAGAATCCGACTTTAAACGATATCATCTATTTTCAAACCTTAAGAATCCGCAACTTGAACAAAGTCATCTATTTACAATACTTTAGAATCCGACTTTAAACGATATCATCTATTTTCAAACCTTATGAATCCGCAACTTGAACAAAGTCATCTATTTACAATGCTTTAGAATCCGACTTTAAACGATATCATCTATTTTCAAACCTTAAGAATCGGCAACTTGAACAAAGTCACCTATTTACAATGCTTTAGAATCCGACTTTAAACGATATCATCTATTTTCAAACCTAAAGAATCCGCAACTTGAACAAAGTCATCTATTTACAATGCTTTAGAAACCGACTTTAAACGATATCATCTATTTTGAAACCTTAATAATCTGCAACTTGAACAAAGTCATCTATTTACAATGCTTTAGAATCCGACTTTAAACGATATCATCTATTTTCAAACCTTAAGAATCCGCAACTTGAACAAAGTCATCTATTTACAATACTTTAGAGTCCGACTTTAAACGATATCATCTATTTTCAAACCTTATGAATCCGCAACTCGAACAAAGTCATCTATTTACAATGCTTTAGAATCCGACTTTAAACGATATCATCTATTTTCAAACCTTAAGAATCGGCAACTTGAAGAAAGTCATCTATTTACAATGCTTTAGAATGCGACTTTAAACCATATCATCTATTTTCAAACCTTAAGAATCCGCAACTGTAATAAAGTCATCTACTTACAATGCTTTAGAATTGTACTTTAAACGATATCATCTATTTTCAAACCTTAAGAGTCCGCCACTTGAACTAAGTCATCTATTTACAATGCTTTAGAATCCGACTTTAAACCATATCATCTATTTTCAAACCGTTGAGAAACCGCAACTTGAACAAAGTCATCTATTTACAATGCTTTAGAATCCGACTTTAAACGATATCATCTATTTTCAAACCTAAAGTATCGGCCACTTAACAAAGTCATCTATTTAATATGGTTTGGAATCCGATCTTAAACGATATCATCTATTTTCAAACCTTAAGAATGTGCAACTTGTACACAGTCATCTATTTACAGTGCTTTAGAATCCGACTTAAAACAATATCATCTATTTTCAAAGCTTGAGAATCGGCGACTTGAACAAGTCATCTATTTACAATGCTTTAGAATCCGATTTTAAACGATATCATCTATTTTCAAACCTTAAGAATCCGCAACTTGAAAAAGTCATCTATTTACAATGCTTTAGAATCCGACTTTAAACGATATCATCTATTTTCAAACCTAAAGAATCGGCCACTTGAACAAAGTCATCTATTTACAATGCTGTAGAATCCAACTTAAAACTATATCATCTATTTTCAAACCTTAAGAATCTGCAACTTAACAAAGTCGACTATTTACAATGGGTTGGAATCCGATCTAAAACGATATCATCTATTTGCAAACCGTAAGAATCCGCAACTTGAACAAAGTCATCTATTTACAATGCTTTAGAATGCGACTTTAAACGATATCATCTATTTTCAAACCTTAAGAATCCGCAACTTGAACAAAGTCATCTATTTACAATGCTTTAGAATCCGACTTTAAACGATATCATTAATTTTCAAACCTTAAGAATCCGACACTTGAACAAAGTCATCTATTTACAATACTTTAGAATCCGACATTAAACGATATCATCTATTTTCAAACCTTAAGAATCGGCAACTTGAACAAAGTCATCTACTTACAATGCTTTAGAATCCGACTTTAAACGATATCATCTATTTTCAAACCTTAAGAATCCGCAACTTGAACAAAGTCATCTATTTACAATGCTTTAGAATCCGATTTTAAACGATATCATCTATTTTCAAAGCTTAAGAATCGGCAACTTGAACAAAGTCATCTATTTACAATGCTTTAGAATCCGACTTTAAACGATATCATCTATTTTCAAACATTAAGTATCCGCAACTGAACAAAGTCATCTATTTACAATGCTTTAGAATCCCACTTTAAACGATATCATCTATTTTCAAACATTAAGTATCCGCAACTGAACAAAGTCATCTATTTACAATGCTTTAGAATCCCACTTTAAACGACATCATCTATTTTCAAACATTAAGAGTCCGACACTTGAACAAAGTCATCTATTTACAATACTTTAGAATCTTACTTTAAACGATATCATCTATTTTCAAACCTTAAGAATCCGCAACTTGAACAATGTCATCTATTTACAAAGCTTTAGAATCCGATTTAAAACGATATCATCTATTTTCAAACCTTTAGAATCCGCAACTTGAACAAAATCATCTATTTACAATGCTTTAGAATCCGACTTTAAACGATATCATCTATTTTCAAACCTTAAGAATCCGCAACTTGAACAAAGTCATCTATTTACAATGCTTTAGAATCCGACTTGAAACGATATAATCTATTTTCAAACTTTAAGAATCGGCAACTTGAACAAATTCATCTACTTACAATGCTTTAGAATCCGATTTTAAACCATCTCATCTATTTTCAAACCTTAAGAATCGGCAACTTGAACAAAGTCATCTATTTACAATGCTTTAGAATGCGACTTTAAACAATATCATCTATTTTCAAACCTTAAGAATCCGCAACTGTAATAAAGTCATCTACTTACAATGCTTTAGAATCGTACTTTAAACAATATAATCTTATTTCAAACCTTAAGAGTCCGCAACTTGAACTAAGTAATCTATTTACAATGCTTTAGAATCCGACTTTAGACGATATCATCTATTTTCAAACTTTAAGAAACCGCAACTTGAACAAAGTCATCTATTTACAATGCTTTAGAATCCGACTTTAAACGATATCATCTATTTTCAAACCTTAAGAATCCGCAACTTTAACAAAGTCATCTATTTACAATGCTTTAGAAACCGACTTTAAACGATATCATCTATTTTCAAACCTTAATAATCCGCAACTTGAACAAAGTCATCTATTTACAATGCTTTAGAATCCGACTTTAAACGATATCATCTATTTTCAAACCTTAAGAATCCGCAACTTGAACAAAGTCATCTATTTACAATACTTTAGAATCCGACTTTAAACGATATCATCTATTTTAAAACCTTATGAATCCGCAACTTGAACAAAGTCATCTATTTACAATGCTTTAGAATCCGACTTTAAACGATATCATCTATTTTCAAACCTTAAGAATCGGCAACTTGAACAAAGTCACCTATTTACAATGCTTTAGAATCCGACTTTAAACGATATCATCTATTTTCAAACCTAAAGAATCCGCAACTTGAACAAAGTCATCTATTTACAATGCTTTAGAAACCGACTTTAAACGATATCATCTATTTTGAAACCTTAATAATCTGCAACTTGAACAAAGTCATCTATTTACAATGCTTTAGAATCCGACTTTAAACGATATCATCTATTTTCAAACCTTAAGAATCCGCAACTTGAACAAAGTCATCTATTTACAATACTTTAGAATCCGACTTTAAACGATATCATCTATTTTCAAACCTTATGAATCCGCAACTCGAACAAAGTCATCTATTTACAATGCTTTAGAATCCGACTTTAAACGATATCATCTATTTTCAAACCTTAAGAATCGGCAACTTGAAGAAAGTCATCTATTTACAATGCTTTAGAATGCGACTTTAAACCATATCATCTATTTTCAAACCTTAAGAATCCGCAACTGTAATAAAGTCATCTACTTACAATGCTTTAGAATCGTACTTTAAACGATATCATCTATTTTCAAACCTTAAGAGTCCGCCACTTGAACTAAGTCATCTATTTACAATGCTTTAGAATCCGACTTTAAACCATATCATCTATTTTCAAACCGTTGAGAAACCGCAACTTGAACAAAGTCATCTATTTACAATGCTTTAGAATCCGACTTTAAACGATATCATCTATTTTCAAACCTAAAGTATCGGCCACTTAACAAAGTCATCTATTTAATATGGTTTGGAATCCGATCTTAAACGATATCATCTATTTTCAAACCTTAAGAATGTGCAACTTGTACACAGTCATCTATTTACAGTGCTTTAGAATCCGACTTAAAACAATATCATCTATTTTCAAAGCTTGAGAATCGGCGACTTGAACAAGTCATCTATTTACAATGCTTTAGAATCCGATTTTAAACGATATCATCTATTTTCAAACCTTAAGAATCCGCAACTTGAAAAAGTCATCTATTTACAATGCTTTAGAATCCGACTTTAAACGATATCATCTATTTTCAAACCTAAAGAATCGGCCACTTGAACAAAGTCATCTATTTACAATGCTGTAGAATCCAACTTAAAACTATATCATCTATTTTCAAACCTTAAGAATCTGCAACTTAACAAAGTCGACTATTTACAATGGGTTGGAATCCGATCTAAAACGATATCATCTATTTGCAAACCGTAAGAATCCGCAACTTGAACAAAGTCATCTATTTACAATGCTTTAGAATGCGACTTTAAACGATATCATCTATTTTCAAACCTTAAGAATCCGCAACTTGAACAAAGTCATCTATTTACAATGCTTTAGAATCCGACTTTAAACGATATCATTAATTTTCAAACCTTAAGAATCCGACACTTGAACAAAGTCATCTATTTACAATACTTTAGAATCCGACATTAAACGATATCATCTATTTTCAAACCTTAAGAATCGGCAACTTGAACAAAGTCATCTACTTACAATGCTTTAGAATCCGACTTTAAACGATATCATCTATTTTCAAACCTTAAGAATCCGCAACTTGAACAAAGTCATCTATTTACAATGCTTTAGAATCCGATTTTAAACGATATCATCTATTTTCAAAGCTTAAGAATCGGCAACTTGAACAAACTCATCTATTTACAATGCTTTAGAATCCGACTTTAAACGATATAATCTATTTTCAACCCTTAAGAATCCGCAACTTGAACAAAGTCATCTATTTACAATGCTTTAGAATCCGACTTTAAACGATATAATCTATTTTCAAACCTTAAGAAGTCGCAACTTGAACAAAGACATCTATTTACAATACTTTAGAATCCGACTTTAAACGATATCATCTATTTTCAAACCTTTAGAATTTGCAACTTGAACAAAATCATCTATTTACAATGCTTTAGAATCCGACTTTAAACGATATCATCTATTTTCAAACCTTAAGAATCCGCAACTTGAACAAAGTCATCTATTTACAATGCTATAGAATGCGACTTTAAACAATATCATCTATTTTCAAGCCTTAAGAATCCACAACTGTAATAAAGTCATCTACTTACAATGCTTTAAAATCGTACTTTAAACAATATCATACATTTTACAAACCTTAAGAGTCCGCCACTTGAACAAAGTAATCTATTTACAATGCTTTAGAATCCGACTTTAAACGATATCATCTATTTTCAAACCTTAAGAATCCGCATCTTAAACAAAGTAATCTATTTACAATGCTGTAGAATCCAACTTTAAACTATATCATCTATTTTCAAACCTTAAGAATCTGCAACTTGAACAAAGTCATCTATTTACAATGGTTTGGAATCCGATCTTAAACGATATCATCTATTTGCAAACCTTAAGAATCCGCAACTTGAACAAAGTCATCTATTTACAATGCTTTAGAATGCGACTTTAAACGATATCATCTATTTTCAAACCTTAAGAATCCGCAACTTGAACAAAGTCATCTATTTACAATGCTTTAGAATCCGACTTTAAACGATATCATTAATTTTCAAACTTTAAGAATCCGACACTTGAACAAAGTCATCTATTTACAATGCTTTATAATCCGATTTTAAACGATATAATCTATTTTCAAACCTTAAGAATCCGCAACTTGAACAAAGTCATCTATTTACAATGCTTTAGAATCCGACTTTAAACGATATAATCTATTTTCAAACCTTAAGAATCCGCAACTTGAACAAAGTCATCTATTTACAATGCTTTAGAATCCGACTTTAAACGATATAATCTATTTTCAAACCTTAAGAATCCGCAACTTGAACAAAGTCATCTATTTACAATACTTTAGAATCCGACTTTAAACGATATCATCTATTGTCAAACCTTAAGAATCCGCAACTTGAACAAAGTCATCTATTTACAATGCTTTAGAATCCGACTTTTAACGATATAATCTTTTTTCAAACCTTAAGAATCCGTAACTTGAACAAAGTCATCTATTTACAATGCTTTAGAATGCGACTTTAAACAATATCATCTATTTTCAAACCTTAAGAATCCGCAGCTTGAACAAAGTAATCTATTTACAATGCTTTAGAATCCGACTTTAAACGATATCATCTATTTTCAAACTATCAGAGTCCGCAACTTGAACAAAGTCATTTATTTACAATGCTTTAGAATCCGACTTAAACCGATATCATCTATTTTCAATCCTTAAGAATCAGCAACTTGAACAAAGTCATCTATTTACAATGCTTTAGAATCCGACTTGAAAGGTTATCATCTATTTTCAAAGCTCAAGAATCGGTAACTTGAACAAAGTCATCTATTTACAATGCTTTAGAATCGAACTTGAAACGATATCATCTATTTTCCCCCCCCTTAAGAATCGGCAACTTGAACAAAGTCATCTATTTACAGTGCTTTAGAATCCGACTTTAAACGATATAATCTATTTTCAAGCTTGAGAATCGGAGACTTGAACAAGTCATCTATTTACAATGCTTTAGAATCCGACTTTAACCGATATCATCTATTTTAAAACCTAAAGAATCGGCAACTTGAACAAAGTCATCTATTTACAATGCTTTGGAATCCGACTTTAAACGATATCATCTATTTTCAAAGCTTCAGAATCGGCAACTTGAACAAAGTCATCTATTTACAATGCTTTAGTATCCGACATTAAACGATATCATTTATTTTCAAACCTAAAAAATCCGCCACTTGAACAAAGTAGTCTATTTACAATGCTTCAGAATCCGACTGTAAACGATATCATCTATTTTCAAACCTTAAGAATCCGCAACTTGAACAAAGTCATCTATTTACAATGCTTTAGAATCCGACTTTAAACTATGTCATCTATTTTCAAACATCAAGAATCCGCAACTTGAACAAAGTCGTCTATTTAAAATGCTTTGGAATCCGACTTTAAGCGATATAATCTATGTTCAAACCTAAAAAATCCGCAACTTGAACAAAGTCATCTATTTACACAGCTTTATAATCCGACTTTAAATGATATCATCTATTTTCAAACCTTAAGAATCCGCAACTTGAACAAAGTCATCTATTTACAATGCTTTGGAATCCGACTTTAAACGATATCATCTATTTTCAAACCTTAAGAATCCGCAAATTGAACAAAGTCATCTATTTAAAATGCTTTAGAATCCGACTTTAAACGATATCATCTATTTTCAAACCTTAAGAATCCGCAACTTGAACAAAGTCATCTATTTACAATGCTTTAGAATCCGACTTTAAACGATATCATCTATTTTCAAACCTTAAGAATCCGCAACATGAACAAAGTCATCTATTTACAATGCTTTAGAATCCGACTTTAAACGATATCATCTATTTTCAAACCTTAAGAATCCGCAACTTGAACAAAGTCATCTATTTACAATGCTTTAGAATCCGACTTTAAACGATATCATCTATTTTAAAACCTTAAGAATTATACACTTGAACAAAGTCATCTATTTACAATACTTAAGAATCCGACTTTAAACGATATCATCTATTTTCAAACCTTAGGAATCCGCAACTTGAACAAAGTCATCTATTAACAATGCTTTAGAATCCGACTTTAAACGATATCATCTATTTTCAAACCTTAAGAATCTGCAACTTTAACAAAGTCATCTATTTACAATGCTTAAGAATCCGACTTTAAACGATATCATCTATTTTCAAACCTTTAGATCCCGCAACTTGAACAAAGTAATCTATTTACAATGCTCCAGAATCCGACTTTAAACGATATCATCTATTTTCAAACCTTAAGAATCCGCAACTTGAACAAAGTCATCTATTTACAATGCTTTAGAATCCGACTTTAAACTATGTCATCTATTTTCAAACATCAAGAATCCGCAACTTGAACAAAGTCATCTATTTACAATGCTTTGGAATCCGACTTTAAGCGATATAATCTATGTTCAAACGTAAAAAATCCGCAACTTGAAGAAAGTCATCTATTTACACAGCTTTATAATCCGACTTTAAATGATATCATCTATTTTCAAACCTTAAGAATCCGCAACTTGAACAAAGTCATCTATTAACAATGCTTTGGAATCCGACTTTAAACGATATCATCTATTTTCAAAGCTTAAGAATCGGCAACTTGAACATAGTTACCTATTTACAATGCTTTAGTATCCGACATTAAACGATATCATCTATTTTCAAACCTTAAGAATCAGCAACTTGAACAAAGTCATCTATTTACAATGCTTTAGAATCCGACTTTAAACGATATCATCTATTTTCAAACCTTAAGAGTCCGCAACTTGAACAAAGTCATCCATTTACAATGCTTTAGAATCCGACTTTAAACGATATCATCTATTTTAAAATCTTAAGAATCCGCAACTTGAACAAAGTCATCTATTTACCATACTTTAGAATCCGACTTTAAACGATATCATCTATTTTCAAACCTTAAGAATCCGCAACTTGAACAAAGTCATCTATTTACAATGCTTTAGAATCCGACTTTAAACGATATCATCCATTTTCAAACCTTAAGAATCCGCAACTTGAACAAAGTCATCTATTTACAATGCTTTAGAATCCGACTTTAAACGATATAATCTATTTTCAAACCTTAAGAATCCGCAACTTGAACAAAGTCATCTATGTACAATGCTTTAGAATCCGACTTTAAACGATATCATCTATTTTCAAACCTTAAGAATCCGCAACTTGAACAAAGTCATCTATTTACAATACTTTAGAATCCGACTTTAAACGATATCATCTATTTTCAAACCTTAAGAATCCGCAACTTGAACAAAGTCATCTATTTACAATACTTTAGAATCCGACTTTAAACGATATCATCTATTTTCAAACTATCAAGGTCCGCAACTTGAAGAAAGTCATTTATTTACAATGCTTTAGAATCCGACTTTAACCGATATCATCTATTTTCAATCCTTAAGAATCGGCAACTTGAACAAAGTCATCTATTTACAATGCTTTAGAATCCGACTTTAAAGGTTGTCATCTATTTTCAAAGCTCAAGAATCGGCAACTTGAACAAAGTCATCTATTTACAATGCTTTAGAATCGAACTTGAAACGATATCATCTATTTTCCCCCCCTTAAGAATCGGCAACTTGAACAAAGTCATCTATTTACAGTGCTTTAGAATCCGACTTTAAACGATATAATCTATTTTCAAAGCTTGAGAATCGGAGACTTGAACAAGTCATCTATTTACAATGCTTTAGAATCCGACTTTAAACGATATCATCTATTTTAAAACCTTAAGAATCGGCAACTTGAACAAAGTCATCTATTTACAATGCTTTGGAATCCGACTTTAAACGATATCATCTATTTTCAAGCCTAAAGAATCCGCAACTGAAATAAAGTCATCTACTTACAATGATTTAGAATTGTACTTTAACCAATATCATCTATTTTAAAACCTTAAGAGTCCGCCACTTGAACAAAGTAGTCTATTTACAATGCTTTAGAATCCGACTTTAAACGATATCATCTATTTTAAAACCTTAAGAATCCGCAACTTGACCAAAGTCATCTATTTACACTGCTTTAGAATCCGACTTTAAACTATGTCATCTATTTTCAAACATCAAGAATCCGCAACTTGAACAAAGTAATCTATTTTCAATGCTTTAGAATCCGACTTTAAACGATATCATCTATTTTCAAACCTAAAGTATCGGCCACTTGAACAAAGTCATCTATTTACAATGCTGTAGAATCCGACTTTAAACGATATCATCTATTTTCAAACCTTAAGAATCCGCAACTGTACAAAGTCAGCTATTTACAATGGTTTGGAATCCGATCTTCAACGATATCATCTATTTGCAAACCTTAAGAATCGGCAACTTGAACAAAGGTATCTATTTACAATGCTTTAGAATCCGACTTTAAACGATATCATCTATTTTCACACCTTAGGAATGGGCAACTTGAACAATGTCATCTATTTACAATGCTTTAGAATCCGATTTGAAACGATATCATCTATTTTCAAACCTTAAGAGTCGGCAACTTGAATAAAGTAATCAATTTACTATGCTTTAGAATCCGACTTTAAACGATATCATCTATTTTCAAACATTAAGAATCGGCAACTTCAACAAGTCATCTACTTACAATGCTTTGGAATCCGACTTTAAACGATATCATCTATTTTCAAACCTTAAGAATCCTACACTTGAACAAAGTCATCTATTTACAATACATTAGAATCCGACTTTAAACGATATCATCTATTTTCAAACCTTAAGAATCCGCAACTTGAACAAAGTCATCTATTTACAATGCTTTAGAATCCGACTTTAAACGATATCATCTATTTTCAAACCTTAAGAATCCGCAACTTGAACTAAGTCATCTATTTACAATGCTTTAAAATCCGACTTTAAACGATATCATCTATTTTCAAACCTTAAGAATCTGCAACTTGAACAAAGTCATCTATTTACAATGCTTTAGAATCCGACTTTTAACGATATCATCTATTTTCAAACCTTTAGAATCCGCAACTTGAACAAAGTCATCTATTTACAATACTTTAGAATCCGACTTTAAACGATATCATCTATTTTCAAAGCTTAAGAATCGGCAACGTGACCAAAGTCAACTATTTACAATGCTTTAGTATCCGACATTAAACGATATCATCTATTTTCAAACCTAAAAAATCCGCAACTTGAACAAAGTCATCTATTTACACAGCTTTATAATCCGACTTTAAATGATATCATCTATTTTCAAACCTTAAGACTCCGCAACTTGAACAAAGTCATCTATTTACAATGCTTTGGAATCTGACTTTTAACGATATCATCTATTTTCAAAGCTTAAGAATCGGCAACTTGAACAAAGTCACCTATTTACAATGCTTTAGTATCCGACATTAAACGATATCATCTATTTTCAAACCTTAAGAATCCGCAACTTGAACAAAGTCATCTATTTACAAAAACTTTAGAATCCGACTTTAAACGATATCATCTATTTTCAAACCTTAAGAATCCTACACTTGAACAAAGTCATCTATTTACAATACATTAGAATCCGACTTTAAACGATATCATCTATTTTCAAACCTTAAGAATCCGCAACTTGAACAAAGTCATCTATTTACAATGCTTTAGAATCCGACTTTAAACGATATCATCTATTTTCAAACCTTAAGAATCCGCAACTTGAACTAAGTCATCTATTTACAATGCTTTAAAATCCGACTTTAAACGATATCATCTATTTTCAAACCTTAAGAATCTGCAACTTGAACAAAGTCATCTATTTACAATGCTTTAGAATCCGACTTTTAACGATATCATCTATTTTCAAACCTTTAGAATCCGCAACTTGAACAAAGCTATCTATTTACAATGCTTTAGAAAGCGACTTTAAACAATATCATCTATTTTCATGCCTTAAGAATCCGCAACTGTAATAAAGTCATCTACTTAAAATGCTTTAGAATCGTACTTTAAACAATATCATCTATTTTCAAAACTTAAGAGTCCGCCACTTGAACAAAGTAATCTATTTACAATGCTTCAGAATCCGACTTTAAACGATATCATCTATTTTCAAACCTTAAGAATCCGCAACTTGAACAAAGTCATCTATTTACAATGCTTTAGAATCCGACTTTAAACTATGTCATCTATTTTCAAACATCAAGAATCCGCAACTTGAACAAAGTAACCTATTTACAATGCTTTAGTATCCGACATTAAACGATATCATCTATTTTCAAACCTTAAGAATCAGCAACTTGAACAAAGTCATCTACTTACAATGCTTTGGAATCCGACTTTAAACGATATCATCTATTTTCAAATCTTACGAATCCGCAACTTGAACAAAGTCATCTATTTACAAAAACTTTAGAATCCGACTTTAAACGATATCATCTATTTTCAAACCTTAAGAATCCTACACTTGAACAAAGTCATCTATTTACAATACATTAGAATCCGACTTTAAACGATATCATCTATTTTCAAACCTTAAGAATCCGCAACTTAAACAAAGTCATCTATTTACCCTGCTTTAGAATCCGACTTTAAACGATATCATCTATTTTCAAACCTTAAGAATCGGCAACTTGAACAAAGTCATCTATTTACAATGCTTTAAAATCCGACTTTAAACGATATCATCTATTTGCAAACCTTAAGAATCTGCAACTTGAACAAGTCATTTATTTACAATGCTTTAGAATCCGACTTTTAACGATATCATCTATTTTCAAACCTTTAGAATCCGCAACTTGAACAAAGTCATCTATTTACAATACTTTAGAATCCGACTTTAAACGATATCATCTATTTTCAAACCTAAAAAATCCGCAACTTGAACAAAGTCATCTATTTACAATGCTTTGGAATCCGACTTCAAGCGATATAATCTATGTTCAAACCTAAAGAATCCGCAACTTGAACAAAGTCATCTATTTACACAGCTTTATAATCCGACTTTAAATGATATCATCTATTTTACAACCTTAAGACTCCGCAACTTGAACAAAGTCATCTATTTACAATGCTTTGGAATCTGACTTTTAACGATATCATCTATTTTCAAAGCTTAAGAATCGGCAACTTGAACAAAGTCACCTATTTACAATGCTTTAGTATCCGACATTAAACGATATCATCTATTTTCAAACCTTAAGAATCCGCAACTTGAACAAAGTCATCTATTTACAATGCTTTAGAATCCGACTTTAAACGATATCATCTATTTTCAAACCTTAAGAATCCGACACTTGAACAAAGTCATCTATTTACAATGCTGTAGAATCCGACTTTAAACGATATCATCTATTTTCAAACCTTAAGAATCCGCAACTTAACAAAGTCATCTATTTACAATGGTTTGGAATCTGATCTTAAACGATATCATATATTTTTAAACCTTAAGAATCCGCAACTTGAACAAAGTCATCTATTTGCAATACTTTAGAATCCGACTTTAAACGATATCATCTATTTTCAACCCTTAAGAATCCGCAACTTGAACAAAGTCATCTATTTACAATGCTTTAGAATCCGACTTTAAACGATATCATCTATTTTCAAACCTTAAGAATCCGCAACTTGAACAAAGTCATCTATTTACAATGCTTTAGAAAGCGACTTAAAACAATATCATCTATTTTCATGCCTTAAGAATCCGCAACTGTAATAAAGCTATCTACTTACAATGCTTTAGAATCGTACTTTAAACAATATCATCTATTTTCAAACCTTAAGAGTCCGCAACTTGAACAAAGTCATCTATTTACAATGCTTTGGAATCCGACTTCAAGCGATATAATCTATGTTCAAACCTAAAGAATCCGCAACTTGAACAAAGTCATCTATTTACACTGCTTTAGAATCCGACTTTAAACTATGTCATCTATTTTCAAACATCAAGGATCCGCAACTTGAACAAAGTAATCTATTTACAATGCTTTAGAATCCGACTTTAAACGATATCATCTATTTTCAAACCTAAAGTATCGGCCACTTGAACAAAGTCATCTATTTACAATGCTGTAGAATCCGACTTTAAACGATATCATCTATTTTCAAAACTTAAGAATCCGCAACTGTACAAAGTCAGCTATTTACAATGGTTTGGAATCCGATCTTCAACGATATCATCTATTTGCAAACCTTAAGAATCTGCAACTTGAACAAAGGCATCTATTTACAATGCTTTAGAATCCGACTTTTAACGATATCATCTATTTTCACACCTTAAGAATGGGCAACTTGAACAATGTCATCTATTTACAATGCTTTAGAATCCGATTTGAAACGATATCATCTATTTTCAAACCTTAAGAGTCGGCAACTTGAATACAGTAATCAATTTACTATGCTTTAGAATCCGACTTTAAACGATATCATCTATTTTCAAACATTAAGAATCAGCAACTTCAACAAGTCATCTACTTACAATGCTTTGGAATCCGACTTTAAACGATATCATCTATTTTCAAATCTTAAGAATCCGCAACTTGAACAAAGTCATCTATTTACAAAAACTTGAGAATCCGACTTTAAACGATATCATCTATTTTCAAACCTTAAGAATCCTACACTTGAACAAAGTCATCTATTTACAATACATTAGAATCCGACTTTAAACGATATCATCTATTTTCAAACCTTAAGAATCCGCAACTTGAACAAAGTCATCTATTTACAATGCTTTAGAATCCGACTTTAAACGATATCATCTATTTTCAAACCTTAAGAATCCGCAACTTGAACTAAGTCATCTATTTACAATGCTTTAAAATCCGACTTTAAACGATATCATCTATTTTCAAAACTTAAGAATCTGCAACTTGAACAAAGTCATCTATTTACAATGCTTTAGAATCCGACTTTTAACGATATCATCTATTTTCAAACCTTTAGAATCCGCAACTTGAACAAAGCTATCTATTTACAATGCTTTAGAAAGCGACTTTAAACAATATCATCTATTTTCATGCCTTAAGAATCCGCAACTGTAATAAAGTCATCTACTTGAAATGCTTTAGAATCGTACTTTAAACAATATCATCTATTTTCAAAACTTAAGAGTCCGCCACTTGAACAAAGTAATCTATTTACAATGCTTCAGAATCCGACTTTAAACGATATCATCTATTTTCAAACCTTAAGAATCCGCAACTTGAACAAAGTCATCTATTTACAATGCTTTAGAATCCGACTTTAAACTATGTCATCTATTTTCAAACATCAAGAATCCGCAACTTGAACAAAGTCATCTATTTAAAATGCTTTGGAATCCGACTTTAAGCGATATAATCTATGTTCAAACCTAAAAAATCCGCAACTTGAAGAAAGTCATCTATTTACACAGCTTTATAATCCGACTTTAAATTATATCATCTATTTTCAAACCTTAAGAATCCGCAACTTGAACAAAGTCATCTATTTACAATGCTTTGGAATCCGACTTTAAACGATATCATCTATTTTCAAAGCTTAAGAATCGGCAACTTGAACAAAGTAACCTATTTACAATGCTTTAGTATCCGACATTAAACGATATCATCTATTTTCAAACCTTAAGAATCAGCAACTTGAACAAAGTCATCTATTTACAATGCTTTAGAATCCGACTTTAAACGATATCATCTATTTTCAAACCTTTAGAATCCGCAACTTGAACAAAGTCATCTATTTACAATGCTTTAGAATCCGACTTTAAACGATATCATCTATTTTCAAACCTTAAGAATCCGACACTTGAACAAAGTCATCTAATTACAATACTTTAGAATCCGACTTTAAACGATATCATCTGTTTTCACACCTTAAGAATCCGCAACTTGAACAAAGTCATCTATTTACAATGCTTTAGAATCCGACTTTAAACGATATCATCAATTTTCAAACCTTAAGAATCCGCAACTTGAACAAAGTCATCTATTTACAATGCTTTAGAATCCGACTTTAAACGATATCATCTATTTTCAAACCTTAAGAATCCGCAACTTGAACAAAGTCATCTATTTACAATGCTTTAGAATCCGACTTTAAACGATATCATCTATTTTCAAACCTTAAGAATCTGCAACTTGAACAGAGTCATCTATTTACAATACTTTAGAATCCGACTTTAAACGATATCATCTATTTTCAAACCTTTAGAATCCGCAACTTGAACAACATCATCTATTTACAATGCTTTAGAATCCGACTTTAAACGATATCATCTATTTTCAAATCTTAAGAACCCGCAACTTGAACAAAGTCATCTATTTACAATGCTTTAGAATGCGACTTTAAACAATATCATCTATTTTCAAGCCTAAAGAATCCGCAACTGTAATAAAGTCATCTACTTACAATGCTTTAGAATTGTACTTTAAACAATATCATCTATTTTCAAACCTTAAGAGTCCGCCACTTGAACAAAGTAATCTATTTACAATGCTTTAGAATCCGACTTTAAACGATATCATCTATTTTCAAACTTTAAGAATCCGCAACTTGACCAAAGTCATCTATTTACACTGCTTTAGAATCTAACTTTAAACTATGTCATCTATTTTCAAACCTAAAGTATCGGCCACTTGAACAAAGTCATCTATTTACAATGCTGTAGAATCCGACTTTAAACGATATCATCTATTTTCAAACCTTAAGAATCCGCAACTGTACAAAGTCAGCTATTTACAATGGTTTGGAATCCGATCTTCAACGATATCATCTATTTGCAAACTTTAAGAATCTGCAACTTGAACAAAGGCATCTATTTACAATGCTTTAGAATCCGACTTTTAACGATATCATCTATTTTCACACCTTAAGAATGGGCAACTTGAACAATGTCATCTATTTACAATGCTTTAGAATCCGATTTGAAACGATATCATCTATATTCAAACGGGTAGAGTCGGCAACGGTAATAAAGTAATCAATTTACTATGCTTTAGAATCCGACTTTAAACGATATCATCTATTTTCAAACATTAAGTATCGGCAACTTCAACAAGTCATCTACTTACAATGCTTTGGAATCCGACTTTAAACGATATCATCTATTTTCAAATCTTACGAATCCGCAACTTGAACAAAGTCATCTATTTACAAAAACTTTAGAATCCGACTTTAAACGATATCATCTATTTTCAAACCTTAAGAATCCTACACTTGAACAAAGTCATCTATTTACAATACATTAGAATCCGACTTTAAACGATATCATCTATTTTCAAACCTTAAGAATCCGCAACTTGAACAAAGTCATCTATTTACACTGCTTTAGAATCCGACTTTAAACGATATCATCTATTTTCAAACCTTAAGAATCCGCAACTTGAACTAAGTCATCTATTTACAATGCTTTAAAATCCGACTTTAAACGATATCATCTATTTGCAAACCTTAAGAATCTGCAACTTGAACAAGTCATTTATTTACAATGCTTTAGAATCCGACTTTTAACGATATCATCTATTTTCAAACCTTTAGAATCCGCAACTTGAACAAAGTCATCTATTTACAATACTTTAGAATCCGACTTTAAACGATATCATCTATTTTCAAACCTAAAAAATCCGCAACCTGAACAAAGTCATCTATTTACAATGCTTTGGAATCCGACTTCAAGCGATATAATCTATGTTCAAACCTAAAGAATCCGCAACTTGAACAAAGTCATCTATTTACACAGCTTTATAATCCGACTTTAAATGATATCATCTATTTTCAAACCTTAAGACTCCGCAACTTGAACAAAGTCATCTATTTACAATGCTTTGGAATCTGACTTTTAACGATATCATCTATTTTCAAAGCTTAAGAATCGGCAACTTGAACAAAGTCACCTATTTACAATGCTTTAGTATCCGACATTAAACGATATCATCTATTTTCAAACCTTAAGAATCCGCAACTTGAACAAAGTCATCTATTTACAATGCTTTAGAATCCGACTTTAAACGATATCATCTATTTTCAAACCTTAAGAATCAAACACTTGAACAAAGTCATCTATTTACAATGCTGTAGAATCCGACTTTAAACGATATCATCTATTTTCAAACCTTAAGAATCCGCAACTTAACAAAGTCATCTATTTACAATGGTTTGGAATCTGATCTTAAACGATATCATATATTTTTAAACCTTAAGAATCCGCAACTTGAACAAAGTCATCTATTTACAATACTTTAGAATCCGACTTTAAACGATATCATCTATTTTCAACCCTTAAGAATCCGCAACTTGAACAAAGTCATCTATTTACAATGCTTTAGAATCCGACTTTAAACGATATCATCTATTTTCAAACCTTAAGAATCCGCAACTTGAACAAAGTCATCTATTTACAATGCTTTAGAAAGCGACTTAAAACAATATCATCTATTTTCATGCCTTAAGAATCCGCAACTGTAATAAAGCTATCTACTTACAATGCTTTAGAATCGTACTTTAAACAATATCATCTATTTTCAAACCTTAAGAGTCCGCCACTTGAACAAAGTAATCTATTTACAATGCTTCAGAATCCGACTTTAAACGATATCATCTATTTTCAAACCTTAAGAATCCGCAACTTGAACAAAGTCATCTATTTACAATGCTTTAGAATGCGACTTTAAACTATGTCATCTATTTTCAAACATCAAGAATCCGCAACTTGAACAAAGTCATCTATTTACAATGCTTTGGAATCCGACTTTAAGCGATATAATCTATGTTCAAACCTAAAAAATCCGCAACTTGAACAAAGTCATCTATTTACACAGCTTTATAATCCGACTTTAAATAGTATCATCTATTTTCAAACCTTAAGAATCCGCAACTTGAACAAAGTCATCTATTTACAATGCTTTGGAATCCGACTTTAAACGATATCATCTATTTTCAAAGCTTAAGAATCGGCAACTTGAACAAAATCACCTATTTACAATGCTTTAGTATCCGACATTAAACGATATCATCTATTTTCAAACCTTAAGAATCAGCAACTGTAACAAAGTCATCTATTTACAATGCTTTAGAACTCGACTTTAAACGATATCATCTTTTTTCAAACCTTAAGAATCCGACACTTGCACAAAGTCATCTATTTACAATACTTTAGAATCTGACTTTAAACGATATCATCTATTTTCAAATCTTAAGAATCCGCAACTTGAACAAAGTCATCAATTTACAATGCTTTAGAATCCGACTTTAAACGATATCATCTATTTTCAAACCTTAAGAATCGGCAACTTGAACAAAGTCATCTATTTACAATGCTTTAATATCCGACTTTAAACGATATCATCTATTTTCAAACCTTAAGAATCTGCAACTTGAACAAAGTCATCTATTTACAATGCTTTAGAATCCGACTTTAAACGATATCATCTATTTTCAAACCTTAAGAATCCGCAACTTGAACAAAGTCATCTATTTACAATGCTTTAGAAAGAGACTTTAAACAATATCATCTATTTTCATGCCTTAAGAATCCGCAACTGTAATAAAGCTATCTACTTACAATGCTTTCGAATCGTACTTTAAACAATATCATCTATTTTAAAACCTTAAGAGTCCGCCACTTGAACAAAGTAATCTATTTACAATGCTTCAGAATCCGACTTTAAACGATATCATCTATTTTCAAACCTTAAGAATCCGCAACTTGAACAAAGTCATCTATTTACAATGCTTTAGAATGCGAATTTAAACTATGTCATCTATTTTCAAACATCAAGAATCAGCAACTTGAACAAAGTCATCTATTTACAATGCTTTGGAATCCGACTTTAAGCGATATAATCTATGGTCAAACCTAAAAAATCCGCAACTTGAACAAAGTCATCTATTTACACAGATTTATAATCCGACTTTAAATAGTATCATCTATTTTCAAACCTTAAGAATCCGCAACTTGAACAAAGTCATCTATTTACAATGCTTTGGAATCCGACTTTAAACGATATCATCTATTTTCAAAGCTTAAGAATCGGCAACTTGAACAAAGTCACCTATTTACAATGCTTTAGTATCCGACATTAAACGATATCATCTATTTTCAAACCTTAAGAATCAGCAACTTGAACAAAGTCATCTATTTACAATGCTTTAGAACTCGACTTTAAACGATATCACCTTTTTTCAAACCTTAAGAATCCGACACTTGAACAAAGTCATCTATTTACAATACTTTAGAATCCGATTTTAAACGATATGATCTATTTTCAAACCTTAAGAATCCGCAACTTGAACAAAGTCATCAATTTACAATGCTTTAGAATCCGACTTTAAACGATATCATCTATTTTCAAACCTTAAGAATCCGCAACTTGAACAAAGTCATCTATTGACAATGCTTTAAAATCCGACTTTAAACGATATCATCTATTTTAAAACCTTAAGAATCTGCAACTTGAACAAAGTCATCTATTTACAATGCTTTAGAATCCGACTGTAAACGATATCATCTATTTTCAAACCTTAAGAATCCGACACTTAAACAAAGTCATCTATTTACAATACTTTAGAATCCAACGTTAAACGATATCATCTATTTTCAAACCTTTAGAATCCGCAACTTGAACCAAATCATCTATTTACAATGCTTTAGAATCCGACTTAAAACGATATCATCTATTTTCAAACCTTAAGAATCCGCAACTTTAACAAAGTCATCTATTTACAATGCGTTAGAATCCGACTTTAAACTATGTCATCTATTTACAAACATCAAGAATCCGCAACTTGAACAAAGTCATCTGTTTACAATCCTTTGGAATCCGACTTTAAGCGATATAATCTATGTTCAAACCTAAAAAATCCGCAACTTGAACAAAGTCATCTATTTACACAGCTTTATAATCCGACTTTAAATGATATCATCTATTTTCAAACCTTAAGAATCCGCAACTTGAACAAAGTCATCTATTTACAATGCTTTGGAATCCGACTTTTAACGATATCATCTATTTTCAAAGCTTAAGAATCGGCAACTTGAACAAAGTCACCTATTTACAATGCTTTAGTATCCGACATTAAACGATATCATCTATTTTCAAACCTTAAGAATCAGCAACTTGAACAAAGTCATCTATTTACAATGCTTTAGAATCCGACTTTAAACGATATCACCTTTTTTCAAACTATAAGAATCCGACACTTGAACAAAGTCATCTATTTACAATACTTTAGAATCCGACTTTAAACGATATCATCTATTTTCAAACCTTAAGAATCCGCAACTTGAACAAAGTCATCAATTTACAATGCTTTAGAATCCGACTTTAAACGATATCATCTATTTTCAAACCTTAAGAATCCGCAACTTGAACAAAGTCATCTATTTACAATGCTTTATAATCCGACTTTAAACGATATTATCTATTTTCAAACCTTAAGAATCCGACACTTGAAACAAGTCATCTATTTACAATACTTTAGAATCCGACTTTAAACGATATCATCTATTTTCAAACCTTAAGAATCCGCAACTTGACCAAAGTCATCTATTTACAGTGCTTTAGAATCCGACTTTAAACGATATCATCTATTTTCAAACCTTAAGAGTCTAAACTTGAACTAAGTCATCTATATACAATGCTTTAAAATCCGACTTTAAACGATATCATCTATTTTCAAACCTTAAGAATCTGCAACTTGAACAAAGTCATCTATTTACAATGCGTTAGAATCCGACTTTAAACGATATCATCTATTTTCAAACCTTTAGCATCCGCAACTTGAACAAAGTCATCTATTTACAATACTTAAGACTCCGACTTTAAACGATATCATCTATTTTCAAACCTTTAGAATCCGCAACTTGAACTAAATCATCTATTTACAATGCTTTAGAATCCGACTTTAAACGATATCATCTATTTTCAAACCTTTAGAATCCGCAACTTGAACAAAGTCATCTATTTACAATGCTTTAGAAAGCGACTTTAAACAATATCATCTACTTTCATGCCTTTAGAATCCGCAACTGTAATAAAGTCATCTACTTACAATGCTTTAGAATCGTACTTTAAACAATATCATCTATTTTCAAACCTTAAGAGTCCGCCACTTGAACAAAGTAATCTATTTACAATGCTTTAGAATCCGACTTTAAACTGTGTCATCTATTTTCAAACATCAAGAATCCGCAACGTGAACAAAGTCATCTATTTACAATGCTTTGGAATCCGACTTTAAGCGATATAATCTATGTTCAAACCTAAAAAATCCGAAACTTGAACAAAGTCATCTATTTACACAGCTTTATAATCCGACTTTAAATGATATCATCTATTTTCAAACCTTAAGAATCCGCAACTTGAACAAAGTCATCTATTTACAATGCTTTGGAATCCGACTTTAAAGGATATCATCTATTTTAAAAGCTTAAGAATCGGCAACTTGAACAAAGTCACCTATTTACAATGCTTTAGTATCCTACATTAAACGATATCATATATTTTCAAACCTTAAGAATCAGCAACTTGAACAAAGTCATCTATTTACAATGCTTTAGAATCCGACTTTAAACGATATCCCCTTTGTTCAAACCTTGAGAATCCGACACTTGAACAAAGTCATCTATTTACAATGCTTTGGAATCCGACTTTAAACGATATCATCTATTTTCAAACTTTAAGAATCCGCAACTTGAACAAAGTCATCTATTTACAATGCTTTAGAATCCGACTTTTAACGATATCATCTATTTTTTAACCTAAAAATTCGGCCACTTGAACAAAGTCATCTATTTACAATGCTTTAGAATCCGACTTTAAACTATATCATCTATTTTCAAACCTAAAGGATCTGCAACTTGAACAAAGTCATCTATTTACAATGGTTTGGAATCCGATCTTTAACGATATCATCTATTTGCAAACCTTAAGAATCCGCAACTTGAACACAGTCATCTATTTACAATGCTTTAGAATCCGACTTTAAACGATATCATCTATTTTCAAACTATCAGAGTCCGCAACTTGAACAAAGTCATCTATTTACAATGCTTTAGAATCCGACTTTAACCGATATCATCTATTTTCAAACCTTAAGAATCCGACACTTGAACAAAGTCATCTATTTACAATGCTTTAGAATCCGACTTTAAACGATATCATCTATTTTCAAACCTTAAGAATCCGCAACTTGAACAAAGTCATCTATTTACAATGCTTTAGAATCCGACATAAAACGATATCATCTATTTTCAAACCTTAAGAATCCGCAACTTGAACAAAGTCATCTATTTACAATGCTTTAGAATCCGACTTTAAACGATATAATCTATTTTCAAACCTTAAGAATCCGCAACTTGAACAAAGTCATGTATTTACAATGCTTTAGAATCCGACTTTAAACGATATCATCTATTTTCAAACCTTAAGAATCCGCAACTTGAACAAAGTCATCTATTTACAATACTTTAGAATCCGACTTTAAACGATATCATCTATTTTCAAACCTTAAGAATCCGCAACTTGAACAAAGTCATCTATTTACAATGCTTTAGAATCTGACTTTTAACGATATCATCTATTTTCAAACCTTAAGAATCCGCAACTTGAACAAAGTCATCTATTTACAATGCTTTAGAATGCGACTTTAAACAATATCATCTATTTTCAAACCTTAAGAATCCGCAACTTGAACAAAGTCATCTATTTACAATGCTTTAGGATCCGACTTTAAACGATATCATCTATTTTCAAACTATCAGAGTCCGCAACTTGAACAAAGTCATCTATTTACAATGCTTTAGAATCGTACTTTAAACAATATCATCTATTTTCAATCCTTAAGAATCGGCAACTTGAACAAAGTCATCAATTTACAATGCTTTAGAATCCGACTTTAAACGATATCATCTATTTTCAAAGCTTAAGAATCGGCAACTTGAACAAAGTCATCTATTTACAATGCTTTAGAATCGAACTTTAAACGATATAATCTATTTCCTCCCCTTAAGAATCGGCAACTTGAACAAAGTCATCGATTTACAGTGCTTTAGAATCCGACTTTAAACGATATAATCTATTTTCAAAGCTGTAGAATCGGCGACTTGAACAAGTCATCTATTTACAATGCTTTAAAATCCGACTTTAACCGATATCATCTATTTTAAAACCTTAAGAGTCCGCAACTTGAACAAAGTCATCTATTTACAATGCTTTGGAATCCGACTTCAAGCGATATAATCTATGTTCAAACCTAAAAAATCCGCAACTTTAACAAAGTCATCTATTTACACAGCTTTATAATCCGACTTCAAATGATATCATCTATTTTCAAACCTTAAGAATCCGCAACTTGAACAAAGTCATCTATTTACAATAGTTTGGAATCTGACTTTAAACGATATCATCTATTTTCAAAGCTTAAGAATCGGCAACTTGAACAAAGTCACCTATTTACAATGCTTTAGTATCCGACATTAAACGATATCATCTATTTTCAAACCTTAAGAATTCGCAACTTGAACAAGGTCATCTATTTACAATGCTTTAGAATCCGACTTTAACCGATATCATCTATTTTCAATCCTTAAGAATCGGCAACTTGAACAAAGTCATCTATTTACAATGCTTTAGAATCCGACTTTAAACGATATCATCTATTTTCATGGCTTAAGAATCGGCAACTTGAACAAAGTCATCTATTTACAATGCTTTAGAATCGAGCTTTTAAGGATATCATCTATTTTCCCCCCCCTTAAGAATCGGCAACTTGAACAAAGTCATCTATTTACAGTGCTTTAGAATCCGACTTTAAGCGATATAATCTATTTTCAAAGCTTGAGAATCGGCGACTTGAACAAGTCATCTATTTACAATGCTTTAGAATCCGACTTTAACCGATATCATCTATTTTCAAACCTTAAGAGTCCGCAACTTGAACAAAATAATCTATTTACAATGCTTTGGAATCAGACTTTAAACGATATCATCTATTTTCAAAGCTTAAGAATCGGCAACTTGAACAAAGTCATCTATTTACAATGCTTTAGTATCCGACATTAAACGATATAATCTATTTTCAACCCTAAAAAATCCGCAACTTGAACAAAGTCATCTATTTACAATGCTTTGGAATCCGACTTCAAGCGATATAATCTATGTTCAAACCTAAAAAATCCGCAACTTGAACAAAGTCATCAATTTACAATGCTTTAGAAAGCAACTTTAAACAATATCATCTATTTTCATGCCTTAAGAATCCGCAACTGTAATAAAGTCATCTACTTACAATGCTTTAGAATCGTACTTTAAACAATATCATCTATTTTCAAACCTTAAGAATCCGCAACTTGAACAAAGTCATCTATTTACAATTCTTTAGAATGCGACTTTAAACAATATCATCTATTTTCAAACCTTAAGAATCCGCAACTTGAACAAAGTCATCTATTTACAATGCTTTAGAATCCGACTTTAAACGATATCATCTATTTTCAAACTATCAGAGTCCGCAACTTGAACAAAGTCATCTATTTACAATGCTTTAGAATCGTACTTTAAACAATATCATCTATTTTCAATCCTTAAGAATCGGCAACTTGAACAAAGTCATCTATTTACAATGCTTTAGAATCCGACTTTAAACGATATCATCTATTTTCAAAGCTTAAGAATCGGCAACCTGAACAAAGTCATCTATTTACAATGCTTTAGAATCGAACTTTAAACGATATAATCTATTTCCCCCCCTTAAGAATCGGCAACTTGAACAAAGTCATCGATTTACAGTGCTTTAGAATCCGACTTTAAACGATATAATCTATTTTCAAAGCTTGAGAATCGGCGACTTGAACAAGTCATCTATTTACAATGCTTTAGAATCCGACTTTAACCGATATCATCTATTTTAAAACCTTAAGAGTCCGCAACTTGAACAAAGTCATCTATTTACAATGCTTTGGAATCCGACTTCAAGCGATATAATCTATGTTCAAACCTAAAAAATCCGCAACTTTAACAAAGTCATCTATTTACACAGCTTTATAATCCGACTTTAAATGATATCATCTATTTTCAAACTTTAAGAATCCGCAACTTGAACAAAGTCATCTATTTACAATAGTTTGGAATTTGACTTTAAACGATATCATCTATTTTCAAAGCTTAAGAATCGGCAACTTGAAAAAAGTCACCTATTTACAATGCTTTAGTATCCGACATTAAACGATATCATCTATTTCCAAACCTAAAGAATCCGCAACTTGAACAAAGTCATCTATTTACAATGCTTTAGAATCCGACTTTAAACGATATCATCTATTTTCAAACCTTAAGAATCCGCAACTTGAACAAAGTCATCTATTTACAATGCTTTAGAATGCGACTTTAAACAATATCATCTATTTTCAAACCTTAAGAATCCGCAGCTTGAACAAAGTCATCTATTTACAATGCTTTAGAATCCGACTTTAAACGATATCGTCTATTTTCAAACTATCAGAGTCCGCAACTTGAACAAATCATCTATTTACAATGCTTTAGAATCCGACTTTAACCGATATCATCTATTTTCAATCCTTAAGAATCGGCAACTTGAACAAAGTCATCTATTTACAATGCTTTCGAATCCGACTTTAAACGATATCATCTATTTTCAAAGCTTAAGAATCGGCAACTTGAACAAAGTCATCTATTTACAATGCTTTAGAATCGAACTTTTAACGATATCATCTATTTTCCGCCCCTTAAGAATCGGCAACTTGAACAAAGTCATCTATTTACAGTGCTTTAGAATCCGACTTTAAACGATATAATCTATTTTCAAAGCTTGAGAATCGGCGACTTGAACAAGTCATCTATTTACAATGCTTTAGAATCCGACTTTAACCGATATCATCTATTTTCAAACCTTAAGAGTCCGCAACTTGAACAAAATAATCTATTTACAATGCTTTGGAATCAGACTTTAAACGATATCATCTAATTTCAAAGCTTAAGAATCGGCAACTTGAACAAAGTCATCTATTTACAATGCTTTAGTATCCGACATTAAACGATAACATCTATTTTCAACCCTAAAAAATCCGCAACTTGAACAAAGTCATCTATTTACAATGCTTTGGTATCCGACTTCAAGCGATATAATCTATGTTCAAACCTAAAAAATCCGCAACTTGAACAAAGTCATCTATTTACAATGCTTTAGAAAGCAACTTTAAACAATATCATCTATTTTCAAACCTTAAGAATCCGCAACTTGAACAAAGTCATCTATTTACAATGCTTTAGAATCCGACTTTAAACGATATCATCTATTTTCAAACGTAAAGAATCCGCAACTTGAACAAAGTCATCTATTTACAATGCTTTATAATCCGACTTTAAATGATATCATCTATTTTCATGCCTTAAGAATCCGCAACTGTAATAAAGTCATCTACTTACAATGCTTTAGAATCGGACTTAAAACAATAGCATCTATTTTCAAACCTTAAGAGTCCGCCACTTGAACAAAGTCATCTATTTACAATGCTTTAGAATCCGACTTTAAACGATATCATCTATTTCCAAACCTTAAGAATCCGCAACTTGAACAAAGTCATCTATTTACAATGCTTTAGGACCCGACTTTAAACTATATCATCTATTTTCAAACATTAAGAATCCGCAACTTGAACAAAGTCATCTATTTACAATGCTTTAGAATCCAACTTTTAACGATATCATCTATTTTCAAAATTAAAAAATCGGCCACTTGAACAAAGTCATCTATTTACAATGCTGTAGAATCCGACTTTAAAGGATATCATCTATTTTCAAACCTTAAGAATCCCCAACTTAACAAAGTCATCTATTTACAATGGTTTGGAATCCGATCTTAAACGATATCATATATTTTCAAACCTTAAGAATCGGCAACTTGAACAAAGTCACCTATTGACAATGCTTTAGTATCCAACATTAAACGATATCATCTATTTTCAAACCTTAAGAATCAGCAACTTGAACAAAGTCATCTATTTACAATGCTTTAGAATCCGACTTTAAACGATATCATCTATTTTCAAACCTTAAGAATCCCACACTTGAACAAAGTTATCTATTTACAATACTTTAGACTCCGACTTTAAACGATATCATCTATTTTCAAACCTAAATAATCCGCAACTTAACAAAGTCATCTATTTACAATGCTTTAGAATCCGACTTTAAACGATATCATCTATTTTCAAACCTTAAGAATCCGCAACTTGAACAAAGTCATCTCTTTACAATGCTTTAGAATCCGACTTTAAACGATATCATTAATTTTCAAACCTTAAGAATCCGACACTTGAACAAAGTCATCTATTTACAATACTTACGAATCCGACTTTAAACGATATCATCTATTTTCAAACCTTAAGAATCAGCAACTTGAACAAAGTCATCTATTTACAATGCTTTAGAATCCGACTTTAAAAGATATTATCTATTTTCAAACCTTAAGAATCCGCAACTTGAACAAAGTCATCTATTTACAATGCTTTAGAATCCGATTTTAAACGATATCATCAATTTTCAAACCTTAAGAATCCGCAACTTGAACAAAGTCATCTATTGACAATGCTTTAGAATCCGACTTTAAACGATATCATCTATTTTCAAACCTTAAGAATCCGCAACTTGAAAAAAGTAATCTATTTACAATGCTTTAGAATGCGACTTTAAACAATATCATCTATTTTCAAACCTTAAGAATCCGCAACTGTAATAAAGTCATCTACTTACAATGCTGTAGAATCGAACTTTAAACAATATCATCTATTTTCAAACCTTAAGAGTCCGCTTCTTGAACAAAGTCATCTATTTACAATGCTTTAGAATCCGACTTTAAACGATATCATCTATTTCCAAACCTTAAGAATCCGCAACTTGAACAAAGTCATCTATTTACAATGCTTTAGAATCCGACTTTAAACGATATCATCTATTTTCAAACCTTAAGAATCCGCAACTTGAACAAAGTCATCTCTTTACAATGCTTTAGAATCCGACTTTAAACGATATCAATTATTTTCAAACCTTAAGAATCACACACTTGAACAAAGTCATCAATTTACAATACTTACGAATCCGACTTTAAACGATATCATCTATTTTCAAACCTTAAGAATCAGCAACTTGAACAAAGTCATCTATTTACAATGCTTTAGAATCCGACTTTAAACGATATCATCTATTTTTAAACCTTAAGAATCCGCAACTTGAACAAAGTCATCTATTTACAATGCTTTAGAATCCGATTTTAAACGATATCATCTATTTTCAATCCTTAAGAATCGGCAACTTGAACAAAGTCATCTATTTACAATGCTTTCGAATCCGACTTTAAACGATATCATCTATTTTCAAAGCTTAAGAATCGGCAACTTGAACAAAGTCATCTATTTACAATGCTTTAGAATCGAACTTTTAACGATATCATCTATTTTCCGCCCCTTAAGAATCGGCAACTTGAACAAAGTCATCTATTTACAGTGCTTTAGAATCCGACTTTAAACGATATAATCTATTTTCAAAGCTTGAGAATCGGCGACTTGAACAAGTCATCTATTTACAATGCTTTAGAATCCGACTTTAACCGATATCATCTATTTTCAAACCTTAAGAGTCCGCAACTTGAACAAAATAATCTATTTACAATGCTTTGGAATCAGACTTTAAACGATATCATCTAATTTCAAAGCTTAAGAATCGGCAACTTGAACAAAGTCATCTATTTACAATGCTTTAGTATCCGACATTAAACGATATCATCTATTTTCAACCCTAAAAAATCCGCAACTTGAACAAAGTCATCTATTTACAATGCTTTGGTATCCGACTTCAAGCGATATAATCTATGTTCAAACCTAAAAAATCCGCAACTTGAACAAAGTCATCTATTTACAATGCTTTAGAAAGCAACTTTAAACAATATCATCTATTTTCAAACCTTAAGAATCCGCAACTTGAACAAAGTCATCTATTTACAATGCTTTAGAATCCGACTTTAAACGATATCATCTATTTTCAAACGTAAAGAATCCGCAACTTGAACAAAGTCATCTATTTACAATGCTTTATAATCCGACTTTAAATGATATCATCTATTTTCATGCCTTAAGAATCCGCAACTGTAATAAAGTCATCTACTTACAATGCTTTAGAATCGGACTTAAAACAATAGCATCTATTTTCAAACCTTAAGAGTCCGCCACTTGAACAAAGTCATCTATTTACAATGCTTTAGAATCCGACTTTAAACGATATCATCTATTTCCAAACCTTAAGAATCCGCAACTTGAACAAAGTCATCTATTTACAATGCTTTAGGACCCGACTTTAAACTATATCATCTATTTTCAAACATTAAGAATCCGCAACTTGAACAAAGTCATCTATTTACAATGCTTTAGAATCCAACTTTTAACGATATCATCTAGTTTCAAAATTAAAAAATCGGCCACTTGAACAAAGTCATCTATTTACAATGCTGTAGAATCCGACTTTAAAGGATATCATCTATTTTCAAACCTTAAGAATCCCCAACTTAACAAAGTCATCTATTTACAATGGTTTGGAATCCGATCTTAAACGATATCATATATTTTCAAACCTTAAGAATCGGCAACTTGAACAAAGTCACCTATTGACAATGCTTTAGTATCCAACATTAAACGATATCATCTATTTTCAAACCTTAAGAATCAGCAACTTGAACAAAGTCATCTATTTACAATGCTTTAGAATCCGACTTTAAACGATATCATCTATTTTCAAACCTTAAGAATCCCACACTTGAACAAAGTTATCTATTTACAATACTTTAGACTCCGACTTTAAACGATATCATCTATTTTCAAACCTAAATAATCCGCAACTTAACAAAGTCATCTATTTACAATGCTTTAGAATCCGACTTTAAACGATATCATCTATTTTCAAACCTTAAGAATCCGCAACTTGAACAAAGTCATCTCTTTACAATGCTTTAGAATCCGACTTTAAACGATATCATTAATTTTCAAACCTTAAGAATCCGACACTTGAACAAAGTCATCTATTTACAATACTTACGAATCCGACTTTAAACGATATCATCTATTTTCAAACCTTAAGAATCAGCAACTTGAACAAAGTCATCTATTTACAATGCTTTAGAATCCGACTTTAAAAGATATTATCTATTTTCAAACCTTAAGAATCCGCAACTTGAACAAAGTCATCTATTTACAATGCTTTAGAATCCGATTTTAAACGATATCATCAATTTTCAAACCTTAAGAATCCGCAACTTGAACAAAGTCATCTATTGACAATGCTTTAGAATCCGACTTTAAACGATATCATCTATTTTCAAACCTTAAGAATCCGCAACTTGAAAAAAGTAATCTATTTACAATGCTTTAGAATGCGACTTTAAACAATATCATCTATTTTCAAACCTTAAGAATCCGCAACTGTAATAAAGTCATCTACTTACAATGCTGTAGAATCGAACTTTAAACAATATCATCTATTTTCAAACCTTAAGAGTCCGCTTCTTGAACAAAGTCATCTATTTACAATGCTTTAGAATCCGACTTTAAACGATATCATCTATTTCCAAACCTTAAGAATCCGCAACTTGAACAAAGTCATCTATTTACAATGCTTTAGAATCCGACTTTAAACGATATCATCTATTTTCAAACCTTAAGAATCCGCAACTTGAACAAAGTCATCTCTTTACAATGCTTTAGAATCCGACTTTAAACGATATCAATTATTTTCAAACCTTAAGAATCACACACTTGAACAAAGTCATCAATTTACAATACTTACGAATCCGACTTTAAACGATATCATCTATTTTCAAACCTTAAGAATCAGCAACTTGAACAAAGTCATCTATTTACAATGCTTTAGAATCCGACTTTAAACGATATCATCTATTTTTAAACCTTAAGAATCCGCAACTTGAACAAAGTCATCTATTTACAATGCTTTAGAATCCGATTTTAAACGATATCATCTATTTTAAAACCTTAAGAATCCGCAACTTGAACAAAGTCATCTATTGACAATGCTTTAGAATCCGACTTTAAACGATATCATCTATTTTCAAACCTTAAGAATCCGCAACTTGAAAAAAGTAATCCATTTACAATGCTTTAGAATGCGACTTTAAACAATATCATCTATTTTCAAACCTTAAGAATCCGCAACTGTAATAAAGTCATCTACTTACAATGCTTTAGAATCGAACTTTAAACAATATCATCTATTTTCAAACCTTAAGAGTCCGCCACTTGAACAAAGTCATCTATTTACAATGCTTTAGAATCCGACTTTAAACGATATCATCTATTTCCAAACCTTAAGAATCCGCAACTTGAACAAAGTCATCTATTTACAATGCTTTAGAATCCGACTTTAAACTATATACTCTATTTTCAAACATTAAGAATCCGCAACTATAACAAAGTCATCTATTTACAATGCTTTAGAATCCAACTTTTAACGATATCATCTATTTTCAAACCTAAAAAATCGGCCACTTGAACAAAGTCATCTATTTACAATGCTGTAGAATCCGACTTTAAACGATATCATCTATTTTCAAACCTTAAGAATCCCCAACTTAACAAAGTCATCTATTTACAATGGTTTGGAATCCGATCTTAAACGATATCATATATTTTCAAACCTTAAGAATCCGCAACTTGAACAAAGTCATCTATTTACAATGCTTTAGAATCCAACTTTAAACGGTATCATCTATTTTACCACCTTCAAGTATCCGCAACTTGAACAAAGTCATCTATTTACAATGCTTTAGAATCCGATTTTAAACGATATCATCTATTTTCAAACCTTAAGAATCCGCAACTTGAACAAAGTCATCTATTTACAATGCTTTAGAATCCGACTTTAAACGATATCATCTATTTTCAAACCTTAGGAATCCGCAACTTGAACAAAGTCATCTATTTACAATGCTTTAGAATACGACTTTAAACGATATCATCTATTTTCAAACCTAAAGAATCCGCAACTTGAACAAAGTCATCTATTTACAATGCTTTGGAATCCGACTTTAAACGATATCATCTATTTTCAAAGCTTAAGAATCGGCAACTTGAACAAAGTCACCTATTGACAATGCTTTAGTATCCGACATTAAACGATATCATCCATTTTCAAACCTTAAGAATCAGCAACTTGAACAAAGTCATCTATATACAATGCTTTAGAATCCGACTTTAAACGATATCATCTATTTTCAAACCTTAAGAATCCAACACTTGAACAAAGTCATCTATTTACAATACTTTAGAATCCGACTTTAAACGATATCATCTATTTTCAAACCTTAAGAATCCGCAACTTAACAAAGTCATCTATTTACAATGCTTTAGAATCCGACTTTAAACGATATCATCTATTTTCAAACCTTAAGAATCCGCAACTTGAACAAAGTCATCTCTTTACAATGCTTTAGAATCCGACTTTAAACGATATCATTAATTTTCAAACCTTAAGAATCCGACACTTGAACAAAGTCATCTATTTACAATACTTACGAATCCGACTTTAAACGATATAATCTTTTTTCAAACTATCAGAGTCCGCAACTTGAACAAAGTCATTTATTTACAATGCTTTAGAATCCGACTTTAACCGATATCATCTATTTTCAATCCTTAAGAATCGGCAACTTGAACAAAGTCATCTATTTACAATGCTTTAGAATCCGACTTTAAACGATATCATCTATTTTCAAAGCTTAAGAATCGGCAACTTGAACAAAGTCATCTATTTACAGTGCTTTGGAATCCGACTTTAAGCGATATAATCTATGTTCAAACCTAAAAAATCCGCAACTTGAACAACGTCATCTATTTACACAGCTTTATAATCCGACTTTAAATGATATCATCTATTTTCAAACCTTAAGAATCCGCAACTTGAACAAAGTCATCTATTTACAATGCTTTAGAATCCGACTTTAAACGATATCATCTATTTTCAAACCATGGGAATCCGCAACTTGAACAAAGTCATCTATTTACAATGCTTTAGCATACGACTTTAAACGATATCATCTATTTTCAAACCTTAAGAGTCCGCCACTTGAACAAAGTCATCTATTTACAATGCTTTAGAATCCGACTTTAAACGATATCATCTATTTCCAAACCTTAAGAATCCGCAACTTGAACAAAGTCATCTATTTACAATGCTTTAGAATCCGACTTTAAACTATATACTCTATTTTCAAACATTAAGAATCCGCAACTATAACAAAGTCATCTATTTACAATGCTTTAGAATCCAACTTTTAACGATATCATCTATTTTCAAACCTAAAAAATCGGCCACTTGAACAAAGTCATCTATTTACAATGCTGTAGAATCCGACTTTAAACGATATCATCTATTTTCAAACCTTAAGAATCCCCAACTTAACAAAGTCATCTATTTACAATGGTTTGGAATCCGATCTTAAACGATATCATATATTTTCAAACCTTAAGAATCCGCAACTTGAACAAAGTCATCTATTTACAATGCTTTAGAATCCAACTTTAAACGGTATCATCTATTTTACCACCTTCAAGTATCCGCAACTTGAACAAAGTCATCTATTTACAATGCTTTAGAATCCGATTTTACACGATATCATCTATTTTCAAACCTTAAGAATCCGCAACTTGAACAAAGTCATCTATTTACAATGCTTTAGAATCCGACTTTAAACGATATCATCTATTTTCAAACCTTAGGAATCCGCAACTTGAACAAAGTCATCTATTTACAATGCTTTAGAATACGACTTTAAACGATATCATCTATTTTCAAACCTAAAGAATCCGCAACTTGAACAAAGTCATCTATTTACAATGCTTTGGAATCCGACTTTAAACGATATCATCTATTTTCAAAGCTTAAGAATCGGCAACTTGAACAAAGTCACCTATTGACAATGCTTTAGTATCCGACATTAAACGATATCATCCATTTTCAAACCTTAAGAATCAGCAACTTGAACAAAGTCATCTATATACAATGCTTTAGAATCCGACTTTAAACGATATCATCTATTTTCAAACCTTAAGAATCCAACACTTGAACAAAGTCATCTATTTACAATACTTTAGAATCCGACTTTAAACGATATCATCTATTTTCAAACCTTAAGAATCCGCAACTTAACAAAGTCATCTATTTACAATGCTTTAGAATCCGACTTTAAACGATATCATCTATTTTCAAACCTTAAGAATCCGCAACGTTAACAAAGTCATCTCTTTACAATGCTTTAGAATCCGACTTTAAACGATATCATTAATTTTCAAACCTTAAGAATCCGACACTTGAACAAAGTCATCTATTTACAATACTTACGAATCCGACTTTAAACGATATAATCTTTTTTCAAACTATCAGAGTCCGCAACTTGAACAAAGTCATTTATTTACAATGCTTTAGAATCCGACTTTAACCGATATCATCTATTTTCAATCCTTAAGAATCGGCAACTTGAACAAAGTCATCTATTTACAATGCTTTAGAATCCGACTTTAAACGATATCATCTATTTTCAAAGCTTAAGAATCGGCAACTTGAACAAAGTCATCTATTTACAGTGCTTTGGAATCCGACTTTAAGCGATATAATCTATGTTCAAACCTAAAAAATCCGCAACTTGAACAACGTCATCTATTTACACAGCTTTATAATCCGACTTTAAATGATATCATCTATTTTCAAACCTCAAGAATCCGCAACTTGAACAAAGTCATCTATTTACAATGCTTTAGAATCCGACTTTAAACGATATCATCTATTTTCAAACCATGGGAATCCGCAACTTGAACAAAGTCATCTATTTACAATGCTTTAGCATACGACTTTAAACGATATCATCTATTTTCAAACCTAAAGAATCCGCAACTTGAACAAAGTCATCTATTTACAATGCTTTGGAATCCGACTTTAAACGATATCATCTATTTTCAAAGCTTAAGAATCGGCAACTTGAACAAAGTCACCTATTGACAATGCTTTAGTATCCGACATTAAACGATATCATTTATTTTCAAACCTTAAGAATCCGCAACTAGAACAAAGTCATCTATTTACAATGCTTTAGAATCCGACTTTAAACGATATCATCTATTTTCAAACCTTAAGAATCCGCAACTTGAACAAAGTCATCTATTTACAATGCTTTAGAATCCGACTTTAAACGATATCATCTATTTTCAAACCTTAAGAATCCGCAACTTGAACAAAGTCATCTATTTACAATGCTTTAAAATCCGACTTTAAACAATATCATCTATTTTCAAACCTTAAGAATCTGCAACTTGAACAAAGTCATCTATTTACAATGCTTTAGAATCCGACTTTAAACGATATCATCTATTTTCAAACCTTAAGAATCCGCAACTTGAACAAAGTCATCTATTTACAATACTTTAGAATCCGACTTTAAACGATATCATCTATTTTCAAACCTTTAGAATCCGCAACTTGAACAAAATCATCTATTTACAATGCTTTAGAATCCGACTTTAAACGATATCATCTATTTTCAAACCTTAAGAATCCGCAACTTGAACAAAGTCATCTATTTACAATGCTTTAGAATGCGACTTTAAACAATATCATCTATGTTCAAGCCTTTAGAATCCGCAACTGTAATAAAGTCATCTACTTACAATGCTTTAGAATCGTACTTTAAACAATATCATCTATTTTCAAACCTTAAGAGTCCGCCACTTGAACAAAGTAATCTATTTACAATGCTTCAGAATCCGACTTTAACCGATATCATCTATTTTCAAAGCTTAAGAATCGGCAACTTCAACAAAGTCATCTATTTACAATGCTTTAGAATTACACTTTAAACGATATCATCTATTTTCAAACCATAAGAATCAGCAACTTGAACAAAGTCATCTATTTACAGTGCTTTAGAATCCGACTTTAACCGATATAATCTATTATCAAAGCTTAAGAATCGGCGACTTGAACAAAGTCATCTATTTACTATGCTTTAGAATCCGACTTATAACAGTATCAACTATTTTGAAACCTAAAGAATCTGCAACTTGAACAAAGTCCTCTATTTACAATGCTTTAGAATCCGTCTTTAAAAGATATCATCTATTTTCAAACCTTAAAGATCAGAAACTTGAACAAAGTCATCTATTTACAATGCTTTAGAATCCGACTTCAACCGATATTATCACTTTAAAACCTCAAAAATCCGCAACTTGAACAAAGTCATCTATTTACAATGCTTTAGAATCCGACTTTAAACGATATCATCTATTTTCAAACATTAAGTATCCGCAACTTGAACAAAGTCATCTAATTACAATGCTTTAGAATCGAACTTTAAACGATATCATCTATTTTCAAACCTTAAGAGTCCGCAACTTGAAAAAAGTAATCTATTTACAATGCTTTAGAATGCGACTTTAAACAATATAATCTATTTTCAAACCTTAAGAATCCGCAACTGTAATAAAGTCATCTACTTACAATGCTTTAGAATCGAACTTAAAACAATATCATCTATTTTCAAACCTTTAGAGTCCGCCACTTGAACAAAGTCATCTATTTACAATGCTTTGGAATCCGACTTTAAGCGATATAATCTATGTCTAAACCTAAAAAATCCGCAACTGGAACAAAGTCATCTATTTACACAGCTTTATAATCCGACTTTTAATGATATCATCTATTTTCAAACCTTAAGAATACGTAACTTGAACATAGTAATCTATTTACAATGCTTTAGTATCCGACATTAAACGATATCATCTATATTAACACCTTAAGAACTCGCAACTTGAACAAAGTCATCTATTTACAATGCTTTAGAATCCGACTTTAAACGATATCATCTATTTTCAAACATTAAGTATCCGCCACTTGAACAAAGTCATCTATTTACAATGCTTTAGAATCCTACTTAAACGATATCATCTATTTTCAAACATTAAGGATCCGCAACTCTTACAAAGTCATCTATTTACAATGCTTTAGTATCTGACATTAAACGATATCATCTTCTTTTAAACCTAAACAACTCGCAACTTTAACACAGTCATCTAGTTACAATGCTTTAGAATCCGACTTTAAACGATATCATCTATTTTCAATCCTTAATAATCGGCAACTTGAACAAAGTCATCTATTTACAATGCTTTGGAATCCGACTTTAAGCGATATAATCGATGTTCAAACCTAAACCATCCGCAACTTAAACAAAGTCATCTATTTACAATGCTTTATAATCCGAGTTTAAATGATATCATCTATTTTCAAACCTTAAGAATCAGCAACTTGAACAAAGTCATCTATTTACAATGCTTTAGAATCCGACTTTAAACGATATCATCTATTTTCAAACCTTAAGAATCTGCAACTTGAACAAAGTCATCTATTTACAATGCTTTAGAATCCGACTTTAAACGATATAATCTATTTTCAAACTATCAGAGTCCGCAACTTGAACAAAGTCATTTATTTACAATGCTTTAGAATCCGACTTTAAACGATATCATCTATTTTCAATCCTTAAGGATCGGCAACTTGAACAAAGTCATCTATGTACAATGCTTTAGAATCCGACTTTAAACGATATCATCTATTTTCAAAGCTTAAGAATCGGCAACTTGAACAAAGTCATCTATTTACAATGCTTTAGAATCCGACTTTAAACGATATCATCTATTTTCAAACCTAAAGAATCGGCAACTTGAACAAAGTCATCTATTTACAATACTTTAGAATCCGACTTTAAACGATATAATCTATTTTCAAAGCTTGAGAATCGGCGACTTGAACAAGTCATCTATTTACAATGCTTTAGAATCCGAGTTTAAACGATATCATCTATTTTAAAACCTTAAGAATCGGCAACTTGAACAAAGTCATCTATTTACAATGCTTTGGAATCCGACTTTAAACGATATCATCTATTTTTAAAGCTTAAGAATCGGCAACTTGAACAAAGTCATCTATTTACAATGCTTTAGAATCCGACTTTAAACGATATCATCTATTTTCAAACCTAAAAAATCCGCAACTTAAACACAGTCATCTATTTACAATGTTTTAGAATTCGACTTCAAACAATATCATCTATTTTAAAACCTAAAGAATCCGCAACTTGAACAAAGTCATCTATTAACAATGCTTTAGAATCCGACTTTAAACGATATAATCTATTTTCAAACTATCAGAGTCCGCAACTTGAACAATGTCATCTATTTACAATGCTTTAGAATCCGACTTTAACCGATATCATCTATTTTCAAACCTCAAGAATCCGCAACTTGAACTAGGTCATCTATTTACAATGCTTTAGAATCCGACATTAAAATATATCATCTAGAACTCGAAACTTGAACAAAGTCATCTATTTACAATGCTTTAGAATCCGACTTTAAACGATATCATCTATTTTCGAACCTTAAGAATCGGAAACTTGAACAAAGTAATCTATTTACAGTTCTTTAGAATCCGACTTTAAACGATATCATCTATTTTCAAAGCTTGAGAATCGGCGACTGGAACAAGTCATCTATTTACAATCCATTAGAATACGACTTTAAACGATATCATCTATTTTAAAACCTTAAGAATCGGCAACTTGAACAAAGTCATCTATTTACAATGCTTTGGAATCCGACTTTAAACGATATCATCTATTTTCAAACCTTGAAGATTTTCAACTTGAACAAAGTCATCTATTTACAATTCGTTAGAATCCGACTTGAAACGATATACTCTATTTTCAAACTATAAGAGTCCGCAACTTGAACAAAGTCATCTATTTACAATGCTTTAGAATCCGACTTAAAACGATATCATCTATTTTCAAATCTTAAGAATCCGCAACTTGAACAAAGTCATCTATTTACAATGATTTAGAATCAGACTTTAAACGATATAATCTATTTTGAAACTTTAAGAATCGGCAACTTGAACAAAGTCATCTATTTACAATGCTTTAGAATCCGACCTGAAACGATATCATCTATTTGAAAACCTTAAGAATCCGGAACTGCAACAAAGTCATCTATTTACAATGCTTTGGAATCCGACTTTAAGCGATATAATCAATGTTAAAACCTAAACCATCCGCAACTTGAACAAAGTCATCTATTTACAATGCTTTATAATCCGACTTTAAATGATATCATCTATGTTCAAACTTTAAGAATACGTAACTTTAACATAGTAATCTATTTACAATGCTTTAGTATAGTACATTAAACGATATCATCTAGTTTTAAACCTTAAGAACTCGCAACTTGAACAAAGTCATCTATTTACAATGCTTTAGAATCCGACTTTAAACGATATCATCTATTTTCAAACCTTAAGAATCTGCAACTTGAACAAAGTCATCTATTTACAATGCTTTAGAATCCGACTTTAAACGATATCATCTATTATCAAACCTTTAGAATCCGCAACTTGAACAAAGTCATCTATTTACAATGCTTTAGAATCCGACTTTAAACGATATCATCTATTTTCAAACCTTAAGAATCCGCAACTTGAACAAAGTCATCTATTTACAATGCTTTAGAATCCGACTTTAAACGATATAATCTATTTTCAAACTATCAGAGTCCGCAACTTGAACAAAGTCATTTCTTTACAATGCTTTAGAATCCGACTTTAACCGATATCATCTATTTTCAATCCTTAAGGATCGGCAACTTGAACAAAGTCATCTATTTACAATGCTTTATAATCCGACTTTAAACGATATCATCTATTTTCAAACCTTATGAATCGGCAACTTGAACAAAGTCATCTATTTACAGTGCTTTAGAATCCGACTTTAAACGATATAATCTATTTTACAAAGCTTGAGAATCGGCGACTTGAACAAGTCATCTATTTACAATGCTTTAGAATCCGAGTTTAAACGATATCATCTATTTTAAAACCTTAAGAATCGGCACCTTGAACAAAGTCATCTATTTACAATGCTTTGGAATCCGACTTTAAACGATATAATCTATTTTCAAAGCTTAAGAATCGGCAACTTGAACAAAGTCATCTATTTACAATGCTTTAGAATCCGACTTTAAACGATATAATCTATTTTCAAACCTAAAAAAACCGCAACTTCAACAAAGTCATCTATTTACAATGCTTTGGAATCCGACTTTAAGCGATATAATCTATGTCTAAACCTTAAAAATCCGCAACTTGAACAAAGTCATCTATTTACACAGCTTTATAGTCCGACTTTAAACGATATCATCTATTTTCAAACCTTAAGAATACGTAACTTGAACATAGTAATCTATTTACAATGCTTTAGTATCCGACATTAAACGATATCATCTAGTTTTAAACCTTAAGAACTCGCAACTTGAACAAAGTCATCTTTTTACAATGCTTTAGAATCCGACTGTAAACGATGTCATCTATATTAAAACCTTAAGAATCCGCAACTTGAACACAGTCATCTATTTACAATGCTTTAGAATCCGACTTCAAACGATATCATCTATTTTCAAACCTTAAGAATCCGACACTTAAACAAAGTCATCTATTTACAATACTTAGAATCCGACTTTAAACGATATCATCTATTTTCAAACTTTAAGAATCCGCAACTTGAACAAAGTCATCTATTTACAATGCTTTAGAATCCGACTTTAAACGATATCATTTATTTTCAAACCTTAAGAATCGGCAACTTGAACAAAGTCATCTATTTACAATGCTTTAGAATCCGACTTTAAACGATATCATCTATTTTCAAACCTATATAGAATCCGCAACATGAACAAAGTCATCTATTTATAATGCTTTAGAATGCGACTTTAAACAATATCATCTATTTTCAAACCTTAAGAATCCGCAACTGTAATAAAGTCATCTACTTACAATGCTTTAGAATCGTACTTTAAACAATATCATATATTATCCAACCTTCAGAGTCCGACACTTGAACAAAGTCATCTATTTAAAATGCTTTAGAATCAGACTTTAAACGATATCATCTATTTTCAAACCTTAAGAATCCGCAACTTGAGCAAAGTCATCTATTTACAATGCTTTAGAATCCTACTTTAAACTATGTCATCTAGTTTCAAACATCCAGAATCCGCAACTTGAACGAAGTCATCTATTTACAATGCTTTAGAATCCGACTTTAACCGATATCATCTATTTTCAAACCTAAAGAATCCGCAACTTGAACAAGGTCATCTATTTACAATGCTTTAGAATCCGACATTATAATATATCATCTAGAACTCGCAACTTGAACAAAGTCATCTATTTACAATGCTTTAGAATCCGACTTTAAACGATATCATCTATTTTCGAACCTTAAGAATCGGAAACTT
This sequence comes from Sepiola atlantica, assembly GCA_963556195.1. NCBI lineage: Eukaryota > Metazoa > Mollusca > Cephalopoda > Sepiida > Sepiolidae > Sepiola > Sepiola atlantica. The sequence goes on from CAUVYP010001127.1 coordinate 353,472, forward strand.
GAACAAAGTAATCTATTTACAGTTCTTTAGAATCCGACTTTAAACGATATCATCTATTTTCAAAGCTTGAGAATCGGCGACTGGAACAAGTCATCTATTTACCATCCATTAGAATACGACTTTAAACGATATCATCTATTTTAAAACCTTAAGAATCGGCAACTTGAACAAAGTCATCTATTTACAATGCTTTGGAATCCGACTTTAAACGATATCATCTATTTTCAAACATAAAGAATCGGCAACTTGAACAAAGTCATCTACTTACAAGGCTTTAGAATCCGAGTTTAAACGATATCATCTATTTTCAAACCTTAAGTATCCGCAACTTGAACAAAGTCATCTATTTACAATGCTTTAGAATCCGACTTTAAACGATATCATCTATTTTTAAACATTGAGAATCCGCAACTTGAACAAATTCATCTATTTACAATGCTTTAGAATCCGACTTTAAAAAATATTATCTATTTTCAAACCTTGAAGATCCTCAACTTGAACAAAGTCATCTATTTACAATTCGTTAGAATCCGACTTGAAACGATATAATCTATTTTCAAATCTTAAGAATCCGCAACTTGAACAAAGTCATCTATTAACAATGCTTTAGAATCCGACTTTAAACGATATCATCTATTTTCAAATCTTAAGAATCCGCAACTTGAACAAAGTCATCTATTTACAATGATTTAGAATCAGACTTTAAACGATATAATCTATTTTGAAACTTTAAGAATCGGCAACTTGAACAAAGTCATCTATTTACAATGCTTTAGAATCCGACCTGAAACGATATCATCTATTTGAAAACCTTAAGAATCCGGAACTGCAACAAAGTCATCTATTTACAATGCTTTGGAATCCGACTTTAAGCGATATAATCAATGTTAAAACCTAAACCATCCGCAACTTGAACAAAGTCATCTATTTACAATGCTTTATAATCCGACTTTAAATGATATCATCTATGTTCAAACTTTAAGAATACGTAACTTGAACATAGTAATCTATTTACAATGCTTTAGTATAGTACATTAAACGATATCATCTAGTTTTAAACCTTAAGAACTCGCAACTTGAACAAAGTCATCTATTTACAATGCTTTAGAATCCGACTTTAAACGATATCATCTATTTTCAAACCTTAAGAATCTGCAACTTGAACAAAGTCATCTATTTACAATGCTTTAGAATCCGACTTTAAACGATATCATCTATTATCAAACCTTTAGAATCCGCAACTTGAACAAAGTCATCTATTTACAATGCTTTAGAATCCGACTTTAAACGATATCATCTATTTTCAAACCTTAAGAATCCGCAACTTGAACAAAGTCATCTATTTACAATGCTTTAGAATCCGACTTTAAACGATATAATCTATTTTCAAACTATCAGAGTCCGCAACTTGAACAAAGTCATTTCTTTACAATGCTTTAGAATCCGACTTTAACCGATATCATCTATTTTCAATCCTTAAGGATCGGCAACTTGAACAAAGTCATCAATTTACAATGCTTTATAATCCGACTTTAAACGATATCATTTATTTTCAAACCTTATGAATCGGCAACTTGAACAAAGTCATCTATTTACAGTGCTTTAGAATCCGACTTTAAACGATATAATCTATTTTACAAAGCTTGAGAATCGGCGACTTGAACAAGTCATCTATTTACAATGCTTTAGAATCCGAGTTTAAACGATATCATCTATTTTTAAACCTTAAGAATCGGCACCTTGAACAAAGTCATCTATTTACAATGCTTTGGAATCCGACTTTAAACGATATAATCTATTTTCAAAGCTTTAGAATCGGCAACTTGAACAAAGTCATCTATTTACAATGCTTTAGAATCCGACTTTAAACGATATAATCTATTTTCAAACCTAAAAAAACCGCAACTTTAACAAAGTCATCTATTTACAATGCTTTGGAATCCGAGTTTAAGCGATATAATCTATGTCTAAACCTTAAAAATCCGCAACTTGAACAAAGTCATCTATTTACACAGCTTTATAGTCCGACTTTAAACGATATCATCTATTTTCAAACCTTAAGAATACGTAACTTGAACATAGTAATCTATTTACAATGCTTTAGTATCCGACATTAAACGATATCATCTAGTTTTAAACCTTAAGAACTCGCAACTTGAACAAAGTCATCTTTTTACAATGCTTTAGAATCCGACTGTAAACGATGTCATCTATATTAAAACCTTAAGAATCCGCAACTTGAACACAGTCATCTATTTACAATGCTTTAGAATCCGACTTTAAACGATATCATCTATTTTCAAACCTTAAGAATCCGCAACATGAACAAAGTCATCTATTTATAATGCTTTAGAATGCGACTTTAAACAATATCATCTATTTTTAAGCCTTAAGAATCCGCAACTGTAATAAAGTCATCTACTTACAATGCTTTAGAATCGTACTTTAAACAATATCATCTATTATCCAACCTTAAGAGTCCGACACTTGAACAAAGTCATCTATTTAAAATGCTTTAGAATCCGAGTTTAAACGATATCATCTATTTTAAAACCTTAAGAATCGGCACCTTGAACAAAGTCATCTATTTACAATGCTTTGGAATCCGACTTTAAACGATATCCTCTATTTTCAAAGCTTAAGAATCGGCAACTTGAACAAAGTCATCTATTTACAATACTTAGAATCCGACTTTAAACGATATCATCTATTTTCAAACTTTAAGAATCCGCAACTTGAACAAAGTCATCTATTTACAATGCTTTAGAATCCGACTTTAAACGATATAATCTATTTTCAAACCTTAAGAATCGGCAACTTGAACAAAGTCATCTATTTACAATGCTTTAGAATCCGACTTTAAACGCTATCATCTATTTTCAAACCTTAAGAATCCGCAACATGAACAAAGTCATCTATTTATAATGCTTTAGAATGCGACTTTAAACAATATCATCTATTTTTAAGCCTTAAGAATCCGCAACTGTAATAAAGTCATCTACTTATAATGCTTTAGAATCGTACTTTAAACAATATCATCTATTTTCCAACCTTAAGAGTCCGACACTTGAACAAAGTCATCTATTTAAAATGCTTTAGAATCAGACTTTAAACGATATCATCTATTTTCAAACCTTAAGAATCCGCAACTTGAGCAAAGTCATCTATTTACAATGCTTTAGAATCCGACTTTAAACCATGTCATCTATTTTCAAACATCAAGAATCCGCAACTTGAACAAAGTCATCTATTTACAATGCTTTAGAATCCGACTGTAAACGATATCATCTATTTTCAAACCTAAAGTATCGGCCACTTGAACAAAGTCATCTATTTACAATGCTGTAGAATCCGACTTTAAACGATATCATCTATTTTCAAATCTTAAGAATCCGCAACTTAACAAAGTCATCTATTTACAATGGTTTGGAATCCGATCTTAAACGATATCATCTATTTGCCAACCTAAAGAATCCGCAACTTGAACACAGTCATCTATTTACAATGTTTTTTAATTCGACTTCAAACAATATCATCTATTTTCAAACCTAAAGAATCCGCAACTTGAACAAAGTCATCTATTAACAATGCTTTAGAATCCGACTTTAAACGATATAATCTATTTTCAAACTATCAGAGTCCGCCACTTGAACAATGTCATCTATTTACAATGCTTTAGAATCCGACTTTAAACGATATCATCTATTTTCAAACCTCAAGAGTCCGCAACTTGAACAAAGTCATCTATTTACAATGCTTTAGAATCCGACTTTAACGATATCATCTATTTTCGAACCTTAAGAATCGGAAACTTGAACAAAGTAATCTATTTACAGTTCTTTAGAATAAGACTTTAAACGATATCATCTATTTTCAAAGCTTGAGAATCGGCGACTGGAACAAGTCATCTATTTACAATCCATTAGAATACGACTTTAAACGATATCATCGATTTTAAAACCTTAAGAAGCGGCAACTTGAACAAAGTCATCTATTTACAATGCTTTGGAATCCGACTTTAAACGATATCATCTATTTTGAAAGCTTAAGAATCGGTAACTTGAACAAAGTCATCTATTTACAATGCTTTTGAATCCGACTTTAAACGATATCCTCTATTTTCAAACCTAAAGAATCCGCAACTTGAACAAGGTCATCTATTTTCAATGCTTTGGAATCCGACTTTAAACGATATCCTCTATTTTCAAACCTTCAGAATTCGCAACTTGAACAAGTCATCGATTTACAATGCTTAAGAATCCGACTTTAACCGATATCATCTATTTTCAAACCTCAAGAATCCGCAACTTGAACAAAGTCCTCTATTTACAATGCTTTAGAATCCGACTTCAACCAATATCCTTAATTTTCAAACCTCAAGAATCCGCAACTTGAACAAAGTCATCTATTTACGATGCTTTAGAATCCGACTTTAAACAATATCATCTATTTTCAAACATCAAGAATCCGCAACTTGAACAAAGTCAAAGAATTACAATGCATTAGAATCCGACTTTAAACGATATCATCGATTTTTAAACCTTAAGAATCCGCAACTTAGACAAAGTCATCTATTTACAATGCTTTAGAATCCAACTTTAAACAATATCATCTATTTCAAACATTAAGAATCCGCAACTTAAACAAATTCATCTATTTACAATGCTTTAGAATCCGACTTTAAACGATATCATCTATTTTTAAACATTAAGAATCCGCAACTTCAATAATTTCATCAATTTACAATGCTTTAGAATCCGACTTTAAACAGTATCGTCTATTTTCAAACATTAAGAATCCGCAACTTAGACAAAGTTATCTATTTACAAGTGTTTAGAATCCGACTTTAAACAATATCATCTATTTTAAAACCTTAAGAATCCGCAACTTGAACAAAGTTATCTATTTGCTATGCTTTAGAATCCGACTTAAAACGATATCATCACTTTCCGAAACTTAAACAAAGTCATCTATTTACAATGCTTCAGTATCCGACATTAAACGATATCATCTATTTTTAAACCTTAACAACTCGAAACTTGAACAAAGTAATCTATTTACAATGCTTTAGAATCCGACTTTAAGCGATATAATCAATTTTCAAACCTTGACAATCCGCAAATTAAACAAAGTCATCTATTTCAAATGCTTTAGAATCCGACTTTAAACAATATCATCTATTTTCAAACCTTGAGAATCCTCAACTTGAACAAAGTCATCTATTTACAATGCTTTAGAATCCGACTTGAAACGATATCATCTATTTTCAAACCATAAGAGTCCGCAACTTGAACAAAGTCATCTATTTACAATGCTTTAGAATCCGACTTTAAACGATATCATCTATTTTAAAATCTTAAGAATCTGCAACTTGAACAAAGTCATCTATTTACAATGCTTTAGTATCCGACATTAAACGATATCATCTACTTTCAAACCTTGAGAATTCTCAACTTGAACAAAGTCATCCGACTTTAAACAATATCATGTATTTTCAAACCTTAACAATCGGCAACTTGAACAAAGTCATCTATTTACAATGATTTAGAATCCGACTTTAAACGATATAATCTATTTTACTACTTTAAGAATCTGCAACTTGAACAAAGTCATCTATTTACAATGCTTTAGAATCGGACTTGAAACGATATCATCTATTTTCAAACCTTAAGTATCCGCAACTAGAACAAAGTCATCTATTTACAATGCTTTAGAATCCGACTTTAAACGATATCATCTATTTTCAAACATTAAGTATCCGCAACTTGAACAAAGTCATCTATTTACAATGCTTTAGAATCCGACTTAAACGATATCATCTGTTTTCAAACATTTCGGATCCGCAACACTAACAAAGTCATCTATTTACAATGCTTTAGAATCCGACTTTAAACGATATCATCTATTTTAAACATCAAGAATCCGCAACTTGAACAAAGTCAAAGATTTACAATGCTTTAGAATCAGACTTTAAACGATATCATCGATTTTTAAACATCAAGAATCCGCCACTTGAACAAAGTAATCTATTTACAATGCTTTAGAATCCGACTTTAAACGATATCGTCTATTTTCAAACATTAAGAATCCGCAACTTGAACAAAGTCATCTATTTACAATGCTTTAGAATCCGACTTTAAACAATATCATCTATTTTCAAACCTTGAGAACCCGCGACTTGAACAAAGTCATCCATTTATCATTCTTTTGAATCCGACTTTAAACGACATCATCTATTTTCAAACATTAAGAATCGGAAACTTGAACAAAGTCATCTATTTACAATGCTTTAGAATCCGACTTCAAACGGTATAATCTAATTTCGAACCTGAAGAATCCGCAACTTGAACAAAGTCATCTATATACAATGCTTCAGAATCCGACTTTAAACGATACCATCTATTTTTGAACTTTAACAATCGTGGTCTTGTACAAAGTCATCTATTTACAATGCTTTAGAATCCGAATTTTAACGATATCATCTATTTTAAAACGTTAAGATTCCGCAACTTAAACAAAGTCATCTATTTACAATGCTTTAGTATCCGACATTGAACAATATCATCTATTTTTAGACATTAACAACTCGAAACTTGAACAACGTCATCTATTTACAATGCTTTAGAATCCGACTTGAAACGATATCATCTATTTTCTAACCTAAAGAATCCGCTACTTGAACAAAGTCATCTATTTACAATGCTTTAGAATCCGACTTAAAACAATATCATCTATTTTCAAACCTTGAGAGTCCTCAACTTGAACAAAGTCATCTATTTACAATTCTTTAGGATCCGACTGTAAACGATATACTCAATTTTCAAACTATAAGAGTCCGCAACTTGAACAAAGTCATCTATTTACAATGCTTTAGAATCCGACTTTAAACGATATCATCTATTTTCAAATCTTAAGAATCCGCAACTTGAACAAAGTAATCTATTTACAATGATTTAGAATCCGACTTTAAACGATATAATCTATTTTCAAACTTTAAGAATCGGCAACTTGAACAAAGTCATCTATTTACAATGCTTTAGAATCTAGCTTGAAACGATATCATCTATTTTCAAACCTTAAGAATCCGGAACTGGAACAAAGTCATCTATTTACAATGCTTTAGAATCCGACTTTAAACGATATCATCTATTTTCAAAAATTAAGTATCCGCAACTTGAACAAAGTCATCTATTTACTATGCTTTTAAATCCGACTTAAACGATATCATCTATTTTCAAACATTAAGGATCCGCTACTCTTACAAAGTCATCTATTTACAATGCTTTAGTATCTGACATTAAACGATATCATCTACTATTAAACCTTAACAACTCGCAACTTGAACACAGTCATCTAGTTACAATGCTTTAGAATCCGACTTTAAACGATATCATCTATTTTCAATACTTAAGAATCGGCAACTGGACAAAGTCATCTATTTACAATGCTTTAGAATCGAACTTTAAACGATATCATCTATTTTAAAACCTTAAGAATCGGACACTTGAACAAAGTCGTCTATAAACAGTGCTTTAGAATCCGACTTTAACCGATATCATCTATTTTCAAAGCTTGCGAATCGGCGACTTGAACAAAGTAATCTATTTACAATGCTTTAGTATTCGACATTAAACGATATCATCTACTTTTTAACCTTAACAACTCGCAACTTGAACAAAGTCCTCTATTTACAATGCTTTAGAATCCGACTTTAAACGATATCATCTATTTTCAATCCTTAAGAATCGGCAACTTGAACAATGTCATCTATTTACAATGCTTTAGAATCCGACTTTAAACGATATCATCTATTTTCAAACCTTAAGAATACGCAACTTGAACAAAGTCATCTATTTACAATGCTTTAGAATCCGACTTTAAACGATATCATCTATTTTCAAACATTAAGTATCCGCAACTTGAACAAAGTCATCTATTTACTATGCTTTAGAATCCGACTTAAACGATATCATCTATTTTCAAACATTAAGGATCCGCTACTCTTACAAAGTCATCTATTTACAATGCTTTAGTATCTTACATTAAACGATATCATCTACTTTTAAACCTTAACAACTCGCAAATTGAACACAGTCATCTAGTTACAATGCTTTAGAATCCGACTTTAAACGATATCATCTATTTTCAATACTTAAGAATCGGAAACTGGACAAAGTCATCTATTTACAATGCTTTAGAATCGAACTTTAAACGATATCATCTATTTTAAAACCTTAAGAATCGGCAACTTGAACAAAGTCGTCTATAAACAGTGCTTTAGAATCCGACTTTTTCCGATATCATCTATTTTCAAAGCTTGCGAATCGGCGACTTGAACAAAGTAATCTATTTACAATGCTTTAGTATTCGACATTAAACGATATCATCTACTTTTTACCTTAACAACTCGCAACTTGAACAAAGTCCTCTATTTACCATGCTTTAGAATCCGACTTCAAACAGTATCATCTATTTTCAAACCTTAAGAATCGGCAACTTGAACAAAGTCATCTATTTACAATGCTTTAGAATCCGACTTTAAACGATATCCTCTATTTTCAATCCTTAAGAATCGGCAACTTGAACAATGTAATCTATTTACAATGCTTTAGAATCCGACTTTAAACGATATCATCTATTTTCAAACCTTAAGAATACGCAACTTGAACAAAGTCATCAATTTACAATGCTTTAGAATCCGACTTTAAACGATATAATCTATTTTCAAACTATAAGAGTCCGCAACTTTAACAAAGTCATTTATTTACAATGCTTTAGAATCCGACTTTAACCGATATCATCTATTTTCAATCCTTAAGGATCGGCAACTTGAACAAAGTCATCTATTTACAATGCTTTAAAATCGAACTTTAAACGATATCATCTATTTTCAAAGCTTAAGAATCGGCAACTTGAACAAAGTCATCTATTTACAATGCTTTAGAATCGAACTTTCAAAGATATCATCTATTTTCAAACCTTTAGAATCGGCAACTTGAACAAAGTCATCTATTTACAGTGCTTTAGAATCCGACTTTAAACGATATAATCTATTTTCAAAGCTTGCGAATCGGCGACTTGAACAAGTCATCTATTTACAATGCTTTAGAATCCGAGTTTAAACGATATCATCTATTTTAAAACCTTAAGAATCGGCAACTTGAACAAAGTCATCTATTTACAATGCTTTAGAATCCGACTTTAAACGATATAATCTATTTTCAAACCTAAAAAATCCGCAACTTCAACAAAGTCATCTATTTACAATGCTTTGGAATCCGACTTTAAGCGATATAATCTATGTCTAAGCCTAAAAAATCCGCAACTTGAACAAAGTCATCTATTTACACAGCTTTATAATCCGACTTTAAATGATATCATCTATTTTCAAACCTTAAGAATCCGACACTTGAACAAAGTCATCTATTTACAATACTTAGAATCCGACTTTAAACGATATCATCTATTTTCAAACATTAAGAATCCGCAACTTGAACAAAGCCATCTATTTACAATGCTTTAGAATCCGACTTTAAACGATATCATCTATTTTCAAACCTTAAGAATCCGCAACTTGAACAAAGTCATCTATTTACAATGCTTTAGAATCCGACTTTAAACGATATCATCTATTTTCAAACCTTAAGAATCCGCAACATGAACAAAGTCATCTATTTATAATGCTTTAGAATGCGACTTTAAACAATATCATCTATTTTTAAGCCTTAAGAATCCGCAACTGTAATAAAGTCATCTACTTACAATGCTTTAGAATCGTACTTTAAACAATATCATCTATTTTCCAACCTTAAGAGTCCGACACTTGAACAAAGTCATCTATTTAAAATGCTTTAGAATCAGACTTTAAACGATATCATCTATTTTCAAACCTTAAGAATCCGCAACTTGAGCAAAGTAATCTATTTAAAATGCTTTAGAATCCGACTTTAAACTATGTCATCTATTTTCAAACATCAAGAATCCGCAACTTGAACAAAGTCATCTATTTACAATGCTTTAGAATCCGATGGTAAACGATATCATCTATTTTCAAACCTAAAGTATCGGCCACTTGAAGAAAGTCATCTATTTACAATGCTGTAGAATCCGACTTTACACGATATCATCTATTTTCAAATCTTAAGAATCTGCAACTTAACAAAGTCATCTATTTACAATGGTTTGGAATCCGATCTTAAACGATATCATCTATTTGCCAACCTAAAGAATCCGCAACTTGAACACAGTCATCTATTTACAATGTTTTAGAATTCGACTTCAAACAATATCATCTATTTTCAAACCTAAAGAATCCGCAACTTGAACAAAGTCATCTATTAACAATGCTTTAGAATCCGACTTTAAACGATATAATCTATTTTCAAACTATCAGAGTCCGCAACTTGAACAATGTCATCTATTTACAATGCTTTAGAATCCGACTTTAACCGATATCATCTATTTTCAAACCTCAAGAATCCGCAACTTGAACAAGCTCATCTATTTACAATGCTTTAGAATCCGACATTAAAATATATCATCTAGAACTCGCAACTTGAACAAAGTCATCTATTTACAATGCTTTAGAATCCGACTTTAAACGATATCATCTATTTTCGAACCTTAAGAATCGGAAACTTGAACAAAGTAATCTATTTACAGTTTTTTAGAATCCGACTTTAAACGATATCATCTATTTTCAAAGCTTGAGAATCGGCGACTGGAACAAGTCATCTATTTACAATCCATTAGAATACGACTTTAAACGATATCATCTATTTTAAAACCTTAAGAAGCGGCAACTTGAACAAATTCATCTATTTACAATGCTTTGGAATCCGACTTTAAACGATATCATCTATTTTGAAAGCTTAAGAATCGGCAACTTGAACAAAGTCATCTATTTACAATGCTTTAGAATCCGACTTTAAACGATATCATCTATTTTCAAACCAAAAGAATCCGCAACTTGAACAAGGTCATCTATTTTCAATGCTTTGGAATCCGACTTTATACGATATCCTCTATATTGAAACCTTCAGAATTCGCAACTTAAACAAGTCATCTATTTACAATGCTTAAGAATCAGACTTTAACCGATATCATCTATTTTCAAACCTCAAGAATCCGCAACTTGAACAAAGACATCTATTTACGATGCTTTAGAATCCGACTTTAAACAATATCATCTATTTTCAAACCTCAAGAATCCGCAACTTGAACAAAGTCAAAGAATTACAATGCATTAGAATCCGACTTTAAACTATATCATCGATTTTTAAACCTTAAGAATCCGCAACTTAGACAAAGTCATCTATTTAAAATGCTTTAGAATCCAACTTTAAACAATATCATCTATTTTAAAACATTAAGAATCCGCAACTTAAACAAATTCATCTATTAACAATGCTTTAGAATCCGACTTTAAACGATATCATCTATTTTTAAACATTAAAAATCCGCAACTTTAATAATTTCATCAATTTACAATGCTTTAGAATCCGACTTTAAACAGTATCGTCTATTTTC